>JALGBA010003682.1:140000-680764 GCA_023970755.1 Azemiops feae
AGCGTATTTGTAAAATAATCAAGAATGCCAGCAAGGACTGTGATGTGGAAGCTATTGTACATCTGGGCACTAATGATCTGTCCCAAAAAGATGTACTCTCTGTGCAGAATGATTTCCAGAGCTTGGGGCAGGAACTTAGCAGAATAGGCTGTAGGCTTATTTTTTCAGAGGTTTTACCAGTGTATAAGGAGCAAAATGGAAAAGGCCAGCATATAGCAGAATTCAATATGTGGCTAAAGGAGTGGTGTAAAGGGGAAGGCTTTGGTTATATTAGTCACAATGTCTGTAGCTGGTCCAAAGAAAAAATGTACAAAAGAGATGGTTTGCATCCATCAAAGAAAGGGACTGAGTTACTCGGCAATAAATTCAAAGATTTTCTGGAGCAATATTTAAACTAAACAGCAGGGACAGTGAGTTAATTGATACAGAACATCCCTGTCCCTGGCAATCTAAAAATTATAGGGCTATCAGTGCATGTAACATAGATGTGTGTGTGGACAAGAATATCAACCTTGCTGTCAAGCAAAATCAAGCTTTTAATAGTGTGTGCCACACAAAGTGCACTAAGCAAATAGGTGGTAAGACAATACGGGAACTCAGGCACCACACAGGTTATGTAGAAAGTAAACACAGGGTCAGTCATAAAGGATTCAAATGTCTATACACCAATGCACAGAGTATGAACAGCAAACAGGGTGAACTAGAAATTCAGGTTAATGAGGGCAGATATGATATTGTTGCCATTACGGAAACATGGTGGGATGAAACCCACAAATGGAACACACAGCTAGAGGGATTTAAATTATTTAAAAGAAACAGACCAAATAAAAGAGGAGGTGGAGTTGCTCTCTATATAAGAAATAACTACATCTCTACAGAAATAGAGCACAACAATAATTAAAACTGCCCTGAATGCATTTGGGTCAATATAAAAGGGGGGGAAATGACATTGCCATAGGTGTACACTATAGGCCACCCAACCAACAAAACAGAGGAAATAGATGAACTTTTTGCTAGTCAGCTAACTAAGGTATGTAGGAAGCACATCACAATAGTAATGGGGGACTTTAACTACCCTGACATCAACTGGGAGACAAACTCTGCACCAAGTGGAAGATCAAACAGATTCCTGACAAACCTAGCAGACAACTTTGTCTCCCAAAAAGTAGAGAAGGGAACTAGGAGATTAGCCATTTTAGGTCTAATTCTCACTAACAGAGATGAAATGATAGAAGGTGTTGAAGCCACAGGAACCTTGGGAGGAAGTGATCATGCAATATTGGAATTCAACATTATGGAAGCACAAGCAATAGAACACAGTCAAACTAGAGTCTTGGACTTTAAGAGAGCTAATTTCAATAAATATAGAGAAGGCTTGGGAAGGATTCCATGGATGAGAATCCTCAAGGGGAAAACAACTCAAGAAGCTTGGGAAATTTTGAAAAGTGAGATAATAAAAACCCAGTCTAGCACAATACAAACAAAGAAGAAAAATAGCAGATCTCAAAAGAAACCAGCATGGCTGCATAAAGACCTCTCTGATAAATTGAAAGATAAAAAGGACAAGTATAGAAAGTGGAAAGAGGGGCACATAACTAAGGCAGAATATCAGCAAATAGCCAAAGCCTGCAAAGATGAAGTGAGGAAAGCTAAGGCTCAAAATGAACTAAGGCTTGCGACCAAAGTAAAAAATAACAAAAAAAGCTTCTTTTAACATGTAAAAAACAAGAAAAAAGTGAAGGAAATGATTGGTCCATTAGTGGGTGAAAGTGGCAAGAAGGTGACAAGCAACAGGGAGAAAGCAGAACTATTTAACTCGTTTTTTGCATCTGTCTTTACACAAAGGGGAAAAACAGTCCAACCTATCAAAAACAGTACCATAAAAAATAGATTAGAAACACAAGTTAAGATAGGCAAGAAAACAACGAATCAGCAAACACCTAGAGGCAAACAAAGTCATTACTAAAAGCCAACATGGGTTTGTCAAAAACAGATCATGCCAGACAAATCTTATTGCATTCTTTGACCAAGTGACAAAATTAGTGGATCAGAGGAATGCTGTGGATATAATTTACTTGGACTTCAGTAAGGCATTTGATAAAGTAGATCACAACCTACTACTTGACAAGATAGAAAAAATGTGGGTTAGACAGCATCACCACAAGATGGATTCATAGCTGGCTGACCGGCCGTACTCAGCATGTGGTCCTCAATGGAACCGCATCTACATGGAGGGAAGTGTGTAGTGGGATGCCCCAGGGTTCTGTTCTGGGCCCAGTGCTCTTCAACATCTTCATCAATGATTTGGATGAGGGGATAGATGGGGAACTCATCAAATTTGCAGACGACACCAAGCTGGCAGGAGTAGCCAACACTCCAGAAGATAGATTTAAGATACAGGAGGATTTGGAGAGACTTGAAGCCTGGCACTATCCAACAAAATGAAATTCAATGGTGAAAAAAGTAAGGTTCTACATTTAGGCAAGAAAAACCAAATGTACAGGTATAGTATAGGGGGTACCTTGCTCAACAGTAGTAACTGTGAGAGGGATCTCTGAGTCCTAGTGGACAATAACTTAAATATGAGCCAGCAGTGTGCTGCAGCTGCCAAAAAAAGTCAACACAGTGCTAGGCTGCATTAACAGAGGGATAGAATCAAGATCACGTGAAGTATTAATACCACTTTACAATGCCTTGGTAAGGCCACACTTGGAATACTGCATCCAGTTTTGGTCACCACGATGTAAAAAAGATGTTGAGACTCTAGAAAGAGTACAGAGAAGAGCAACAAAGATGATTAGGTGACTGGAGGCTAAAACATATAAGGAATGGTTGCTGGAATTGGGTATGTCTAGTTTAATGAAGAGAAGGACGAGGGGGGACATAATAGCAGTGTTCCAATATATCAGGGGCTGCCACAAAGAATAGGGACTCAAGCTATTCTCCAAAGTGCCTGAAGGCAGGACAAGAAGCAACGGATGGAAACTAATCAAGGAGATAAGCAACCTAGAACTAAAGAGAAACTTCCTGACAGTTAGAACAATTAACCAGTGGAACAACCTGCCTCCAGAACCTGTGAATGCTCCAACACTGGAAGTTTTTAAGAAGAGACTGGACAGCCACTTGTCCGAAATTGTATAGGGTTTCCTGCCTGAGCAGGGGGTTGGACTAGATGACCTCCAAGGTACCTTCCAACTTTGTTATTGTTATTGTTATTGTTATTGTTATTGTTATTGTTATTGTTATTGTTATTGTTATTGTTATTGTTATTGTTATGGATCATTGCACAGTCAGCCAGATGTTTAGACTGGATTTGGCATTTTGTCTACCTATCGAGTCCTTACCAAGGACCTGGGATAGGCAGATGTGGATGTTTGATGTTATTACAGATATCGTCGCAGGATGGAAGCAGTTCCTAGTAAGGCCACCTTTTGCAATTGACTAATGGTGAATTTGTCAATGCCAATGGTGTTCAATTGGTGCTCCAGTTGTTTTGGGATTGCACCCAAGGCGCCTATTACTATATTATTATTATTATTATTATTATTATTATTATTATTATTATTATTATTATTATTATTATTATTATTATTATTATTATTATTATTATTATTATTATTATTATTATTATTATTATTATTATTATTATTATTTTCTGGGTCAGGGCACATCAGAACAGTCATTATGATTTTATGTGAACGGAAAGCCTTGGACCTTCTACACAGGAGCAGAAGACCCACTGGGAACATGTACACTGGTCAAGAGACTTTATTCTGTTTTGCTAATCTTAGGCAAGAAAACAAGACAAGTTGATGCTATCAGCACCAAAATCCCCAGCACTTGATGTCCCCTTTCACCAGTTTTATACAGATACCAGGTTGCACAGAGGACACAAAATAGCCATGATTTGTGTCCTAAAGGATCATCTCCCAGCATTCCACATTGCATATGGCTGAATCAATTTAAAACAGTGTTCTATATTACAGCATCTGAAGGACACCTTACCAATTGTACTGAAACCTCCCAAGCCATTTAAGAAAACTATAAGGATTCTACTTCCCATATTCAATTATCACTGAAGGTCATTGTATTTGGTGCATAGGCTTAGCCACTTGAAATGTGTCCTAAGGCTTTGGAAAATAGAGAAAAGACAGCAATATTTCACCCACCTTGTTGAGCAACTTTAGCTGTGAAAGAGCATCTTGATTGATAATAATTCTCTGTCTTTCAAAGCTCCCTAGTTGCTTACTAACAGGATCTTCCCTGGAAAGAACTATCATGCTTATGATGTTCAGATCTGCTGCTACATCACCATTTTGGTCCAAGTACAGTTTAAGCAGGGAAAGATTGCAAAATTCATTCTTCTTCAGAAAGGGATGAAACTAGAATGAAACATCCAGGAATCTTAAAAGCAGAAACCTTGGTTTCTTATCCCACATGGTCTTTTCACATTTGAATTTTTCTACTAAAATTATGTAACTTGCAAACATCCTGAATTGAGACAACCAGTATCAGTATCCTCAAAAGAGAAAAAGAAAGGTTCAGCAAATTTTGTTAATCATACATTGACAAACTATATGTCATGGTTCCGACAGATGAAACTCTTCAAAAGAACTTTGAGGCATTGTTTACCTTAAAGAATCTTTTATTCGAGAAACAAAGTATCGGCACTACATAGTCGAAACCAAAAGCTAAATTCCCCTCCCCTTGATACAAAGTAACAAATCACAATTCCCTCCTCCAATAAACAATCATAAATCACTTTCTCCAATTAGCTTGAACCGCGGGCTTTCTCCCCAGCTTTCCAGCCCAGCAAAACTCTGTCAACTCTGGGCCCAATGACCTTGGGTTCCCACGGCTGAGTTATTATTGTTATGACTAGCTGGACTCTCATCCACATTCCCTCTCCCAGCATCAACTAACTCTAAAAGCAATAGAGAAAAATGGCTGCATTTCCATCTGTTGTCAAAGCAAGAACATCCGATGTTAGCAGCACTGACACTATATATTGATAACATAAATAATTGATAAAATTGGTAAAGTATAGGGAACATTTTAGACTAAGTCACAAATAAACTGAACAAACAAACAAATGCAGAGATTATTCATAAAGCCTTTGAAAACAATAGGGTAATTACCAGAAATCATGGGTTTGTCAGGAAGAAAGTTGCCAGGCTGATGTCCCAAAACCAGATGTTGTCCCACAACCAGATGTTGTCCCACAACCAGATGTGAAAAATGGCCAGATGAGCTAATTCTACTTTATTGTAATGCTACTACATTAACAGAATTTTGAAGTACAAATCTCCCACTGTCTCTTTTTACATTCTGATAAATTAGGAAGGATCCTTTCTGAGTTTCTCTCATATTATACCACTGTAGGCTTCCTCCCTCTTATCTTATTCTTCCCTAGGCAGCATCTCCCTCTCTCAAAAGTCATTCTCACATATTATTACACTTCCTAAATAGATTAGGGAAATACTGGTGATATAATTTGATATCCGTCAAACATTTTTTTTTATGTGATTAAGAATCTAGTTAAATGATGGCTGGATGGTATGTTAATTATGAGGATAAATTTGTCCTACTATTGTACTCAATGATTTTCAATATTCCTCATAAAACTCTCATTATAAATAACAATTAGTCCTTGGTCATCTATTCTATATTTTTTGTTATACAAAAAATAGAGTTGACAAATCACAATTTTTGGGTAAAATATTTATCTAACTCATAAACAAAACTATTTTGAATTTAGTTAAAATATCAAATTTCAAGAAAAATAATTATGATTTCCTGATAAAGATAAATGAAAGCCACTAGAAAAATATCTGATTTGTAGCAACTAGGACTTGGCAAAGTATGTCATGTCTTATAAGAAAAAATGGATGGTGGCTTTAATATAGACATTTCATTAAGATTTCATTTGTATATTTTCTTGTGTGTTTGTGTGTGTGTGTGCATGTATGTGTTTGTGTGTGCATACTGGTCACTGATTATAATAAATTAGTAGTAGTGTATTAATGATTGGATAATCATATGTAATTGGATGATAATGTCATTAATGATGCATTGGAGAAAGGATGATGGAAACTATACTTGATAGGGATATTTGTGAAAATTATCTCAAAATAGTAGATTGTAAACCAAATATGAGTTGGCAGTGTGATGCTCATGGAAAGAAGGCAAATGTATCCATAAAAGTCTCAGGAGTTAACTTCCTGGTTTGGAGAAAAACTAACTCAAGAAAAAAGTCACCTTGCAGGCACTACACACTTTGAGAAGCCATTGCATAAATACTGGATCAGCTTTAAAAAAGAGTCATGAAACCCAGGAAGAGAACTGTTGGAATTCATTGCATTCAGCCAGTAGATGGCAGTGTATACAAGTTTGGATCAATGGTATATACTCGATGATCTTTTGTTCTAAGTAGAGTTTCCTATTTCCTATTACAGTTAAACAGTTCAGCAGTTCAGCCTCTAAAGCCCAGATCGGCTGCGGGGAGGGGCGCGAAATCGCTCTGCGGCTATAGATCTGGAGCCCCGATTCAGCTTCTAGGGGCAAGTCGAAGCATCCCCTGGCTTCGTTTGGTCCTCTGTTGCAGAGAACAGAGGCCTAAAGAACCATGAGATCACACAACATCAGTAGTGTAAGATCTTGCTCCACTGATCTCGCATTATCTTGCATTATTTTAGGCCTCCATTCTCTGCAAACACACCGAAGGCCTGGAGCAGCCAAGAAAGTGAAGATTCTCCATCTTTGCAGGGTGAGTACTGAAGGCCTGGTGCCTAGGGAGACCCGCGGTGGGGGCAGGGAAGGAGGGAATAACTTGGGTGAGTGTTGCAGAGCCACTGCGGTCGCTCGTAAGGACAAATGACTGCTGTGGTGCTGCAATACCCATAATTTCAGGAGTTGCTCATAAGCACTAGGGGGCGCTCATCACGTAACTTTGAACGAGCGTTAAGTGAATGCTCGTAACTCGAGGATTACCTGTACTCTTCTAATAACTGAAAGATGTTACACAGGAGTTTGCTGTTATTCCAGAGTGTTGGACATGGAAAAATGAAAAACTGAGCTCAATCACAAGAGAGGAGATTCTGACTGAATGAGGTGAAAAATACCCTAAAAAGAGAAGCAGTTTTAGAGCTGATCCTGTGAACTAGATAAGTTCAGTGTCCCTTCATTGTTGTTTTAATGCAAAAATCCAGCAGCCATCACTTAAAGAGGTTTTAACTGGGATTTTGGTAAAGAAGGGGCATAGTGCTAGCTAGATGGTCTCATAAAATCCTAAAATGCTCATCACAAATTCATAAAGAGAGAAATTTATTTAAATTTCATAGATTATAAAATTAATGCTGATTAATATCAATATATATCTCAATATATATTTCAATATACATATCCACAAGTGATTGGATTTGCCAAACCTGTTGGCAAAAAAAGGTTGAGATGGTTCCCCTTCTCCCTTGTAATCCTTCTCCAAAGAAAGTAAGTTTGGATCATTGTCAGGACCCCATACCTGCCATGACTGCAGCCTTTGAACTCCCAGCCTCTCTTCTCCATCTTTCTTTCTCCTCTTGAATATGGAGGAATATGCAGCAATCAAGGCATGGGCCAGAATATTAATCAAAGTATAAACATGACGGTTATATTTCTTCCAGATCTTGTTATTTTCCACGTTGGTCTTCAGTGGTAATTTCTGAGTGCATCTTCTCCGGCCTTTGACAGAAATGATGTCTTTTGAAAAAGAACAGTGAAAAGACTGATCTCCAAACTGTGGTTGCACAAAGAGATCTGGTTCGAACGAACTGTCATTTGGCTTTTCTTTCCACTGAAAACCATAGGTCCAAACACTATGGACATATTTGAGAAATGGTTGTCTTCTTATTTGCAATTCTCCAAAGCCTGCAATTATCCAGACTTTCCCTTCAATGGGTTCTGGCAAATTTTTAAGTGTTGAATGGAAAAGATGAATTCTGTCCCAAAGGAAATAATATTCTATGAAATGAACAAAGACATTGACTTGTCTCCACTTAGAGATGGCATCCCTAAACATTGTTGTAGGTGTAGTGGTTGACAATAGTTGTGATATAAGAATACAGATTCCATTTCTGACAAGCATAGGAGTAAATATCCTCATGAAATTCCCTCCATTCTCTGTGTCTGAAGCAAAGAGACCAATTGAGGTCCATCTGAAATGGAGGAGCAGTTGGAGAATTCCTGGGTAGAGAGTCCCTATTTTTGGGAGCATGTGGTAGAAAAAAGGGAATTGACTTTTATCGCTCAGAGCTTCTGAGGCAGTTGAATGGATCTGAAAAAGCAGTGAAGAATGCTGTATTTAGGGTCAGCTATTGGCTTTCAATAAATCCAACTTGTTTTGTCATGAACATATTAGAATTTTGTATTGTTAATTAGCCAGAATATTAAACACAGAACATTAGTAAGACCAGAAAAAATACAATAAAAGAAATAAATTAAGTAACAAAGAATCAGAGTAAAGAATGCAAATCATATTTCTGTATCACCCTTACTTTTTCCTGCAACCAGACCCACATTTGCAGATTTCAACTGAACTGTTTTGTTCAAATAAAGAGCTGTATTATATATAAGTTTTAAGTTCTGTCAGAGGAAATACGTTTTTTTAACATACGGATGGCAATAAGGCATTCATTTAACCTGCAATCCAGGATACTGATCTCTCTCTTATACAATTGGCATTGTAGTAATAGGTGTGTTATGTCTTCTATCTCTGGGTTTACAAAAATACAAGTCTGTTCATTATAAGGGACTTGGTTAAACCTGATCAAATGTTGCTTGTGTAAATACCACCCTAAGATGTTCAGCCATTTCAGTATTCAAATACTTCACAATTTGGAAAGGACATTATTAGACGCTCATCCCCTTCAATGTGCCAGACTTACTGAGAATGGCTGCATCTTTCTCTGCTTTGATATCACAGATTCTTTCTGCAACCATTTTTTAATTTGTACTCCAGTTGTACAAGACAGAGAGAGATCATATCTCTTAATATAATTTGTAACTTATACAGTCCAAGCAGTCTTTAATTGAAATGTTGTCTGTTCTAACAGGAAGAATATTGGGAGTCTGTCAGTTTCCAGGGCTTTAATTGTATACCAATAATTATATGTCCCAATTTTAGACAAAAAAAACCTCCCAATTCAGCTCTAAGGCAGAAGCAGAGAGACCTTTTGTCCACCTCTGAGATACTTGTCAGATGATGTGATTGGGCTGTTTCTAGTAGCGATATATTTTAGGCTCAAAACTTCAGCTCTGTTTAAGAGCTTGGTGGTAACTTTGACATTATACATTTTAATAAATGGGGCTAAAGAAGGTGGATAGCTATGATTTTTTTAAAAAAAATATGTGCCCAGATTTTAGATAAAGAAGTTTATCTGAGGTCCTTTTATTCACTATGAAGATATTTCTCAGGTGGTGTGATTGGGTTTGTTCTAGTAGTGATACATTTTAATCCAAACCTCAGCTTGATATCAGAGCACAGACAAATCTTGGCTTTATATAATTTATCAAATGGGGCTAAATAAATGGAATAGTTACATTTTAAAAAATCTAATCAGTAAATTCCCTTATGCCCTGGTCCTAAATGAGCTCCTTTGATGATGAGGGAGCCAAGTTGCAGTCTCAGAAAAAACTAATTCTAGGTAAGGAATGGGGTTACTTGCTGTATTTTCTTATACCATCAAATAGCCATGCCTGGCTGTAATGTCACTTTCCAAAGACCATAACCTTTGAGTTTGATTTATTAAAAATATTAATAAGGTTTATAGGGACAGCAAACCTTTGTTTCCCCTGACTGACATATTGCGTAACTAGATGGGTTCATGACAAAGCAATTGTTAATAATGGATTGTCTGTGTCTAAAGCCTTTCTTCTTCTTCTTCTTCTTCTTCTTCTTCTTCTTCTTCTTCTTCTTCTTCTTCTTCTTCTTCTTCTTCTTCTTCTTCTTCTTCTTCTTCTTCTTCTTCTTCTTCTTCTTCTTCTTCTTCTTCTTCTTCTTCTTCTTCTTCTTCTTCTTCTTCTTCTTCTTCTTCTTCTTCTTCTTCTTCTTCTTCTTCTTCTTCTTCTTCTTCTTCTTCTTCTTCTTCTTCTTCTTCTTCTTCTTCTTCTTCTTCTTCTTTACACTCTTTATCTTCCCACCCTGAATTCTATTCAAGAGGAACAAGATATTGTTTTAGCCAAAATATCTACCAGCCTAATTAGGCTTTAATTGTAACATCCTTCTTATTAATTTATATATATAGGAACTACTATTGAAGATTGGGACATTTCTTGAATAGCTCAGCTACTAAAAAAATCCTTTCTGGGGCTTTTTTGCTGTTCCAGTTCCTTATGATGAATTTGATCATGAACCGATTAGCAATAGCAATAGCACTTAGGCGTATATAGAATAGAATAGTTTATTGGCCAAGTGTGACTGGACACAAAAGAAATTTGTCTCTGGTACAAAAGCTCTCAGTGTACAGTGTACAACAGCAAGGTAATATAATCAGTGAACATACAAACATACAAACAACATGTAGATAAAACAAGTATACATATAAACAACAAGGTTATCTAATCATAAGATACCAAAAGAAGAAAGTAGTAGGAAAGATGAGAAGGATAATAATAACATAGCCATACTAGATGGGTAAATAGCCTTAGACATAAGACAGTACTGTGGTAATTAGGTATTCAAGCAGAGTGATGGCACAAGGAAAAAACTGTCCTTGTGTCTAGTTGTTTTGGCATGCAATGCCCTATAGCAGCATTCTGAGGGGAGGAGTTGAAACAGTTTATGTCCAGGGTGTGAACGGTCTGTTGATATTTTCTCAGCCCTCTTTCTGACCCATGCAGTATACAGGTCCTCAAGGGAAGGCAGGCTGGTTGCAATTCTTTTTTCTGCAGTCCTAACTATCTGTTGGAGTCTCTACTGTCCTGTTTAGTTGCTGTACCAATCAGATAGTTATAGAAATACAAATGACAGACTCAGTAATTCCTCTTTAGGATTATATCAGTAGCTCCTTGGACAATCTGAACTTTCTGAGTTGATGCAGATTATAGAACCAAAAACTAGAAGATTTCTAATGTTGATACTGTGTTGGCTAATATTGTAAGAGATGGTAGAATAGGAGGGCTCCTCCTAAAATCCACTTTCATCTCTACAGTTTTAACTGTTTTCAGCTCCAGATTGTTCCAGCTGCACACAGAGTATATACTGCCTTCTAATGCTTTACAGCATCTCTGGATGGTTTATAGAGTCAACCTATGGCCCCCCACAATCTGTGCCCTCATTTTACCAATCTTGAAAGGATGGAAAGTTGAATCAACCTTGAGCCCTGTTAGGATCAAACTCAAGATTGTGGGCAGGAGTTTGTCTTATATGTATTATATGTCTTATAAACTAAGATAAGCCATTGGGATTCTTTTCATGAATCTGGTATTTGTACATCATTCAAAATATCATTAGTTTGGCTAGTATGATGTACAAAACAAGAGCTTTCTATCAGTGCTTCTTTTGTACAGAAGACCCTTTGATTGGACACAGAGCCTCAAGTGTGCAGCAGAAGCCCCCAAAGCAATGGGGATGTGTCATGAGATATGGCTGCTTTGATGCTTCCCCTCTTCCCAATGTCAGTCCCATCACTACACAACATACCTAGAGTGGCCATGGAGAAAAGTAGCTCTTGAATTCCATAAAGAAGATATGGTTGGATTTATTGCTTACATGTCCTACCAGTCCACTCACTTTACTAGATAGAGAGGCACACATATATACCTGTGGGACTTTGTAGGGGCCTACTAATCTTGACATCTGGATGGAGATGTCCCTGTCAGCTCCATCAATAAAAGCCAAAAGGTTATCCTTCCTTCCACAACTGTAGTTGGGAATATTGGCTTCTCCAGGAGACAGCATGTCCAGCAAGGCATCTGAAGTGCCAATGGTGTTCAAATAGTTGTCATGGATGTTGTAGCCAAGTGTGAGATTGCGCAGGAGCTGGGAATTCTTATTGATGACTTGAATAACAAAAATCAAGCGTAGGAGTTTAGACTGATTAGAAGATATTCTACTGTAAAAAATGTTCATTTTATCATCACCATCATCATCAATAACAAAATATATTTCATATTTTTATATATATTTTTGATTGACTAGTGAAAATAAAGCATAGTACTTTTGCATGCACAGTAAACTCCTGTAAAAATGATGTTGTTATCATCATCAACAGAACCAACAACAAACTTTTTTTTTCAGCCTAATCCACTTTGTCTCTAGAAGCCTTTAAAGTCTTAAGCCAATACTGACTCCAAACCCAGAGACAAATGATACTAACCCATCTCCATTTATTTTTAATGAATGTTGGGAAGATGGAATTGACCTGGGTTAAGAATCACAAATACACCATTCTTTCTGGCAGTACTAATTTTCACCTGCCCAGTACCCAGATTTCAAAATAATTGAATAATTAAAGTAGAACCAACATAAAAGGAAGAGGATGTTTCAAAAGTGATCCAGAAGCCAATTCTAAAAATAAATCATCCTGTATTTCTATAAGGATCAAGAAGTAAATATCAACAAGTAGCTTATATTGGAAATGATCTGATCAGGGAAAACTATAATAATCACCAATTTAAACAAAAGTCAGTATTCAAGTAATGAATTCAAAATTGAACAGGGAGAGGAAAATAATGTAGACTTCTTTCAGATTTTTTTCCCTGTCCCATCTTTGGATTTGAATCTCTTCCTCAAAATAAGACAAAGAAAGCATGGAAATCAAAATGGTTCAGGGAACTAGACAGGACAAATGCAGCAATATAAGAGCAAGTGGAATAAGGAGAACAAAATGAGAGTGTTAGAATTATAAATAGAGGGAATGCAACTCCATTAACTTGAATAACTTACGAGTGAGCCTGACTAGAAGGAGCTACATTGAAAGGGAACATTATATGAGAAGTTTTTGTTGCAGTGATGACTATACTAATGAGATGGTCTCCTGGTCTGTAATAGCTCCATGGTTTTTTTCCATCCTGGTGTTCCAAAGTCAGTGGGCATTTCATTCTAAGCTTCCCAGAGATTGGTTGGGACAACAGTAGCAACAGAAGCAGAAGCAGGAGGTCCATAATTCATGGGGCTGAATCAATCCCCTTCCTGTTTCTTAACAAAAACAAGAAGAGTTGAAGAATTAAAAGCTTTCTTACAAAAGCAGTGATTTTCCTGATTGAGACCAAATAAGCTTCATCTGGAAAGGAAAGAAAGGTACATTTAACAGTACAGCCCCTACTTGTCCTAAAATTCATACAACACAGAGAGTGGCCTGAAGCATTTATCCTTTTCTGATGCAAAATCCCCTCTATGTTGCTTCAGTCTGATGTTTACATCAAAGGCAGTTACTTGAGAAGTAGAAGGAGACATGTCAAAGAACAGGATGGTGATAATTACAGTGAGAAGCAAGTTTTCCTCTGGGGATCCTGAACGTCTTCCTTGGCTCCATTTGTAGAAAGGAAGCTGATGTACAGCATATTATTGAAAAATTACAGATACACTTCTGAGGGCAGTGTTCTGTAGTGATTGTGGTCTTTCCTGTCAGGACCTGTCCAGAAAATTATGCTGGAGTAAAATGCAGCATTTCAACACCTATGATATTGACTTCTGCTATCCTTTAACATGGTAGTTTTTTCTCCAAAGACTGCTGAATAAGGTCACCTAGAGCTATGGAGTTTGATGCCACTCTAGGTTGAAGATAATGAATATTTTTGGATTGTATCATTGTGTAAATATGGAGAAAGATATAGCGCTGTTGAAGGAAAAGTCTTCATCCTGGTTCATCCAAGCCGGGAATAAATAAACAACATGGCGACTGCTTTAGAAAGAAGGTTGCAGTTTATTGAAGAGCCAGACCGAAAGATGGTTCTGGCAGGAAAGAGGAGAGAAAAGAGGCCTGAGCACATGTGGGTAGTAGATTTTTATACCCTCTGAAAGCCTCTTGTTTGAAATAGTTTCCTGTTCCTGTGTTGAGGCTTTGTATTTCCTGTGTCACGTATTCTGACCTGAGTCTGGGTGTGCCTTTCTGGTATTCTTGATGGTGCTGGGTTAATCCTATTATGTCCCAAGGGTTATATCCTGCTTCCTTGGTGATAGGGCTAATGACTCCTAGAGTTTGGGTGGGGTATGCAGATTTTAGGTGTCTTTATCTTCTTAAGCTTCTAGCTCTAACTTTCCTGATTGTTTACTTCTGCATTTGTATAGGGCTGGCTTTTTCAGGCAGTTTCCTGAGTCCGGAATTTCCCACTCAGCAATAGAAGACAATTTCACCATGTTCAAAATTATCTCTACCATTTGTAAATGGCCTGTGAATGGATTGCTAGACTAGCCCCATGTTTAATGGGAAAGGCTTTGTGAATTTACAGTAGTTCTTCCAGCAAGAGAAGTAGTGGATTACTGTCATGTCAAGAGATTAATTCTATATAGATATGATGTCACTCCCTATAGGCAGAGGTTTAGGAGCCACACCTATAACAAACACAAAGGGACTCATGAATGGTGTGCAAGATTGGAAGACTTAGCCAGGAAATCATTCAGGCCAGAGGAAAGAAGAAAAGAAAAAGTGGCTGAGGAGGTAACTTGGAACAGTTTCTACAGATACTCCCTATCAAACTGAAGGTTTGGGTGCAATAATACAACCCAGAATCAGGTATATTGAATTAGCTGAGAACTACATGTCAGCTGTAGCGGGGCTGTCTGAAAGTGTCTGCAGGAGCCTGGCTGGGGGAGAGAGATTGGGACAGCTGCTGGTGGTTTTGGGTGCGGCAGGCATGGACGAGGGAAAAAGATAGAAAAGGAAGGAAGGAAAGGTGTGTGGGGGTTGGTTGCTGCAGTTCGTCAGGTGAAGACAAAGAGGGGTTGGAGGTTTTAAGCTGATCCCTTCTGGTGAAGGAGGAGGAAACGGAGAGAGTGAGAGAGAGTGAGGGGATGGAATTTTATTGCTTTCTTTCGCAAGGGAGATATCCCAAGCGGAGGCAAGAGAGAGTGTGTGGAGAAAGAAAGTTGCTGCGGCTGTTAACCTCAGATTTTAATAATAAAGGATAAGGGGGGAGGGATTTGACACTGGCTTGTCGGAGACTGCAAGAAGCCACAGAAGAGGACGAGAGGCTGCTTGTTGCTGTGAAGACTGAAGGCCATCTGAACTGTGACTATTGCTGCTTGTGCCAGTTTTAGACATTGTGGGGAGTTGCCCTGAGGGGGGTGAGCTGTTACTGCAGCAAGCTGACTGCTTTTGTTCATGTTTTACTACTGCCTGGAGCAAGGGGTTTTTCCCCTCCCCACTTGTTTCCAAAAAGGTCGCTGAGGAATCATTGACTGTTGCTGCTATGACAGCCTGGGGCTGCTAGACACCATCACAGCATTGACTATTGGGGCTAGGGGCTGGTCGTCTTTGTTCCTGGAAGTCCCACCCTGAAGACAAGAGCCTGCCACCTCCTCACTTTGTGTGAGCCTCTGTTGGAAGAGACACTTTACTAACACCTAGAGAGCACAGCTGCAGATCTTGACTAAGGGGAATGGGGCTGGGGTGGGCCCTGGGCTTTGGCGGCCTCTCGGGGTAATGCTACACATGGGGTGCTCATCTGGGATTCCCTGCCTGGCCCCTCCCCTTAGTAAGGAAGGGTTAGTCTCATGTAGGGATATGAGCCAGGAGAACAAAATGGACTCTAATGTGGCTACCAGGTGGTGTGAAGAGCAGAATAGTGAAGTAAGGACAAGCATGGTAATCGATGTTCCTGGTGATGTTTGGTCAGAGGATCGAATTTTACAGACATTGAGGAGTTTTGTCCTGGACCAGAGGGTATATTTGATAGATATGAGGGTGGATCGGGATTTCCCCCATTTTTATGCACTGCTGGAATGGAAAAAGAGCATTCCGGAGTGCTTTCAGGTTAAAAGTTTGCAACTGACAGAAGATGTCAGAGTGGGGGTTATTCTTCCTATTGCATGGAGCACACCTTTGACCAAACCACTAGGCCAGAAGAAAGAGAAGTGCGTTTCCCCACCTGCAGGGATAGCGGAAGTGGGGTTCACACAGGCGGGGGGAAGTTTGACTTCCATTCAAAACCTGATGGGGGGTTATTGCATAGGGGCTCGATATAGGAAATCACGTACTTTTTCGGGGATGCAACCAGTGCCAGAAGGGGAAGAGGAGTATGAAGCTTGGATGGAACAGGCAATACAAGCAGTTGAGGAATGGGATATACCAGACACCCAGAAAAGACAATGGGTTAGAGAGAGTTTAAAAGGCCCTGCTGCAGAAGCTATTAGAAGTTTAACATTGAGTCGGGGACAGTTTACTGTGCGTGACTATCTCTCTTTGTTGCATGATGAGTTCGGGTCTGCTGAGACAGTCTCTAGTTTACTGTTCCGGTTGGAACATATGTACCAGAAGAGGGGTGAGAAGCTGTCTGAATATATAAGGCGCCTGAATAGATTATTATATCAGGTAGTGGAGAAGGGGGGATTGGATCCAGCTGGGGTGGAAGGGGCCAGGATAGAACAACTCTCCCGGGGTGTTTTGGCTTCGGACCCTGTCCGGAGCCAAATAAAGGTTGAAGCTAGAGGGAGTGCTTGGGGGTATCACGAGCTTATAAGGAGAGTGTGGGCAACCGAGGTAGTGGAGGATGCTAAGGAGGCGACAGCTGAGTTGCCGGTAGGACAGCCCTTAGGTCCAGGAGTGAGAAAGGCCAGGGAGGAGGATGACCAGATAACGATACAAACCCAGATACTGGAGTTAACCAAGATAATAGCCTCCTGGACAGCAGTGGGTGGCCCACCCCGGAATGGAGGCCAGGTTACGACAGCTATGGGGGGATGGGCCCAGCCGCCTGGGATAATAATCCAATGAGACCAGTGGTCTGTTACAATTGTGGGGGTGTGGGGCATTATAAGCGTGTGTGTCCAAAACTGTACAGAAGACCAGGGAACCCAGTGCAGTCGGGAAACTGTCAAGGGCCCCAGTGAAGGAGCTAGCTGGGTGCCCGGTGATATCAGTCAGCCCCGATAAGAGAGGGTTCCCTTGGAAACCCTCATCAAAAATGGGAGTAATGGAAGTACCCCCTTCGATAAGAAATTCCCGTCCCCTTGAATTAACAGAGGCCGAAGCCATGGCTCCCCAGCAACGGGAGAACCAGGTGTGGGTTGGCGAACCAGACACTGGGTTTTCCAATACTGGGGCTTCCCAGCAGTTGGTGGGCCCCTCTCCAGTGGTGTCAGTGCAGGTGGAAGGTATTTATGCTAAGGCCCTTTTGGATTCGGGTGCGCAGGTTACGTTATTATATAGGGATTTTTATGATAAGTATTTGACATATATGCCCATACAGGAATTGGGTGATTTGAAGATCTGTGGTATTGGGACCGAAAAAATTCCCTATGATGGATATTTACCTATACAGCTGATGTTTGGGCCTTCTATTGCTGGGTATACAGAGACCTTTGATACTCTGGCTATTGTGTGCACTCGCCCCCCAGGAGTTAGTCAGGGTTCATTGATTGTGGGAACTAACACCAATTTAGGTGGTTACTCACCCCAGTCATCCCCTTAGGGAATGACCCGATAGTGAGGGATGTTCATCCAGCACTGCAGACAGTATGTCAGGGTTTGATGCGGGAGCAGCAGGCCCCTGCAGAGGGAGTGGGGCGGTTATAGAGATTGGATAGGAAAAAGAGGATAATACAACCAGGGGAAGTGGTGTGCCTGAGGGCTTCCGTTAAGTTAGATTGGGAGCAGCCTGGGCCATATCTCATTCTTGAACCTGGCCCAAGGGGACGGAATGGTGGAGTGGAATTAATTCCAGAGGTAATCTCCACACGGGTTTTACAACAGGAAAAAGGGCAGATCTCGGTTGGGGTTCAGAATATCATGGGCCTTCCTGTAAGGCTGAGGGATCGGATGTTGTTGGGGCAGGTGAGCCCAGCTACTCTGATTGAGTCTCTGGATGGTACGAGAGAGATGGAGGGGGAGGCTTCAATGGATCAGTTTTATCCCAAGAGCACCCAGCTTTCTCTTGAGTGGCGAGAGAGAGAGAGAGAGAGAGCAGCTTTGGAAGTGGAGACATTTATTCTTGAGAGACGATTTTGATATGGGCTGTGCTAGGAGTGCCCAACATGAAATCCGACTGAGGGAGGATAAACCCTTTAGGGAGAGATCTCGGCGGATCCCCTTAAGCAACCTAGATGATCTTAGGGAGCATCTAGCAGAGCTGAAAAGGACTGAGGTCATTAGGGAATCCCGAAGTCCTTATGCTTCCCCCATAGTGGTGGTCTGGAAGAAGAACGGGACCCTAAGGATGTGTATAGATTACCGCACGCTTAACCAGAGGACCATCCCTGACCTGTATACAACTCCTCGGATAGAGGATGCTTTGCAGTGTTTGTCAGGGGTGAAGTGGTTCAGTGTGCTGGATTTAAGGAGTGGTTACCATCAGATCCCCATGCATCCAGAGGATAGGGAGAAAACCACGTTCATCTGCCCACTGGGGTGTTATGAATTTAATCGAATGCCGCAGGGGCTATCAGGGGCCCCGGCAACTTTTCAAAGGCTCATGGAACGGACAGTGGGGGACATGAACCTGATAGAGGTGTTGGTCTATTTAGATGATATTATTGTCTTTGGTGAGACACTTGAGCAGCATGAGGAGCATTTAGAGAAGGTATTGACAAGGCTCCAGGAGGAAGGGCTGAAATTGTCATTAGAGAAATGCCAATTTTACCAGCCATCTGTCACTTATTTAGGTCATGTTGTCTCAGCTGAGGGGGTGGCAACAGACCCCGCTAAGCTTGAAGCAGTGGTTTCTTGGCCCAGGCCTCAGAATGTAGCTGAATTGCGATCGTTTCTGGGATTTTGTTCATACTATCGGAGGTTTGTGGAAGGGTTCGCGAAGATAGCTCACCCGCTCAATGATCTGTTAAGGAATGAGGATGCAGTGGGTTGTTCGAATCTGACCTATAAAACCAGGGGACCCAGGAAGTCTCAGGAATCTATTCAGGCAGAATGGACTGAGCGTTGTGAGCAGGCTTTTGATCAGTTGAAGCGGAGGCTTATGAGCACCCCAGTTCTAGCTTATGCCGATCCCAATCGACCGTACGAGTTACATGTGGACGCTAGTCGGGATGGCCTTGGGGGGGGGTGTTATATGAGGAGCATGATCAACATTTGAAGCCCATTGCATATATCAGCAGGGGCCTAACCCCAGGGAAAAGAATTATCCCACTCATAAGTTGGAATTTTTGGCACTCAAGTGGGCGGTTGTGGATAGGTTGAAGGATTATTTGTATGGGGCAGAGTTTGAGGTTAAAACAGATAATAATCCACTCATGTACATGCTCACAACTGCTAAACTTGATGCCACGGGGCATCGATGGCTAGCTGCCCTTTCTGGGTTCAGGTTCAGTTTGAGGTATCGCCCAGGCATGGGGAACACCGATGCAGATGCTTTGTCAAGGAGGCCCCAGGATTCAGGGGCAGGCAATAGAGAGTGGGTACAATTGCCCCCTGATGGTATTCAAGCACTGTATCGAGGGGTTGAGCATCGAGCTAGGGGAGCGATTGGGGCTGAATCGGTGGGGGTTACCACTGCAGGTGTCCCCAAATTATACTGTAATCCCATTCAGATCAGAAGAGAGGCCCTGACTAAGAAAGATCTGTGGAGGGACCAGGTGGAAGATCCTCTCTGTGGCCTGGTTGGAAGGGCTCTGAGAAGTGGCCAGCGGGAGTCTCTACTTGCCAACTCGCCGACTCGCCGAGAGGAGCCTGAGTGCTGTACAAGGAGTGGGATCATTTACGGCTTCGCAATGGAGTGGTTTATCGGAGTGGTTTATCGGTATTCCCCATATCGGTTGATGTTTGGTAGGGAAGCCCGCCTGCCGATAGACATAGCCTTTGGCACCTCAATGGATGAGACCTCCTTTAGGTCACATCGTAATTATGTGGCTAGATTGAGGAAGAGCTTGAAGGGGGCTTATGAAAAGACTGCGGAGGCCGCAGAGGTTCGGGAATGGCGGAATGAGAGAAATTACGATCTGAAAGTAAGAGTCCAGGATTTGCAGTCTGGGGATCGGGTGCTATTAAGGAATCTGGGCCCCTCTGGGAAGCACAAACTGGCAGATCGGTGGGGTTCCCAGATGTATGTTGTTATTGAGAAGCTGCCATGACTACTGGTGTATCGGATACGACCAGAGGGAAGCTCAGGGCCTTTGAAAGTGTGGCATCGGAACCATTTATTGCCCTTGAACGAGGCAGTATGAGCTACCCAGCCAGTCCCCATAGATGAGTCCCATGTAGTGGGAAGGGGAGTAGGAACTAGGGCAAAACCTGTCTTATCAGTAGGAAGGGAAACGGAAGACTCTGAAGAAGAAGAGAGTTGTATAGGTTGGTTGTGGTCATCAACCAGGGGATATTGGGACCATAGCCCCCCACTGTGGGTAACGAGGTGGAGTTAGAACAGTCTGGGCCTGATGTTTTGGAACCCATGCCTGGAGCTTGTGAACGGGTGGGGACTCCCCAGAGAGTTGAGGCTGGGGATCATCCTGGGGGATTGTTGGGACAGGAGGGGCTATTGACCCCGGAGATCACAGAGCTAGGGGAGTCATTAGAGGTGGATCAGGCTACTTTACAGGGTCTGTGATCATCAGCATTAGAGGAGGAGTTGTCAGTCCCGGGTACCTCCAGGGGTGGGGAGTTACTAGGGGACGGCGCCCATGATACTGCTGAGCCTAAAGTGCAGAGACCGAGGCGAGTGATACGCCTGGTGAAGAGACTAACATATGATGCCCCAGGCCATAGCACAGAGAGAGAGTGACGTTCGCTCCCTGGATAATACAGATGCCTAGCAGAAAGTTCCCTATTCTTTGGGGGACCAAAGAAACTGCTTAGGTGGGGGGAGTGTGTAGCGGGGCTGTCTGAAAGTGTCTGCAGGAGCCTGGCTGGGGGGAGAGAGATTGGGACAGCTGCTGGTGGTTTTGGGTGCGGCAGGCGTGGACGAGGGAAAAAGATAGAAAAGGAAGGAAGGAAAGGTGTGTGGGGGGTTGGTTGTTGCAGTTCGTCAGGTGAAGACAAAGAGGGGTTGGAGGTTTTAAGCTGATCCCTTCTGGTGAAGGAGGGGGAAAAGGAGAGAGTGAGAGAGAGTGAGGGGGTGGAATTTTATTGCTTTCTTTCGCAAGGGAGATATCCAAAGCAGAGGCAAGAGAGAGTGTGTGGAGAAAGAAAGTTGCTGGGGCTGTTAACCTCAGATTTTAATAATAAAGGATAATGGGGGAGGGGTTTGACACTGGCCTGTCGGAGACTGCAAGAAGCCACAGAAGAGGACGAGAGGCTGCTTGTTGCTGTGAAGACTGAAGGCCATCTGAACTGTGACTATTGCTGCTTGTGCCAGTTTTAGACATTGTGGGGAGTTGCCCTGAGGGGGGTGAGCCGTTACTGCAGCAAGCTGACTGCTTTTGTTCGTGTTTTACTACTGCCTGGAGCCAGGGGTTTTTCCCCTCCCCACTTGTTTCCAAAAAGGTCGCTGAGGAATCATTGACTGTTGCTGCTATGACAGCCTGGGGCTGCTAGACACCATCACAACATTGACTATTGGGGCTAGGGGCTGGTCATCTTTGTTCCTGGAAGCCCCTCCCTGAAGACAAGAGCCTGCCACCTCCTCACTTTGTGTGAGCCTCTGTTGGAAGAGACACTTTACTAACACCTAGAGAGCACAGCTGCAGATCTTGACTAAGGGGAACGGGGCTGGGGTGGGCCCTGGGCTTTGGCAGCCTCTCAGGGGGTAACACTACAAAGATTATTACCTCAAAGATTATTAGAAGGAAAGATTGCAGAAGGAGATTGGATAATAAGAAAGCCTGTTCCAGAAAATAGGAACTTTAAGGAGCTGGAAACCAGAAAATTCAAAGGAGTAAAGAAGACTTTAACTCCTGTCGAAATTAAAGGATGACAGTGGGAGGTCAGAGGGACCCATAGTTGTTGCAACTGTGGGAAAAGTGGCCATTTGTTCAAAGACTATAAAATCCAGAAAAAAAAAGTGAATGACGAACTCCAGACTAAGTGGCAAGTTCCTACATAGTAAAGAGAACTAGGAAAGTAAATTACAGAATTGAATTGGGAGACAGGAAAACAGAGAATCTACCATGTAATCTGCCCAGAATCATTTTCTGTGAAATGGCTTGTGGGAAGTCAGCCCCTCAGAGAAGGAAATATTAAAAGAACAGAAAAATATATATCCTCAAAAGGATTTTTAAAAGCAGAAACCAACCCTGCCCCCAAGTCTCTCTGTCCCAAGCAGAAGCCAGCCCTATACAAATGCAGATGTAAACCATCAGGAAAGTTGGTGCCAGAATCTCAAGAAGACAAAGACCTAAAATCTGCATACCCCACCCAAACTCTAGGAGTCATTAGCCCCATCACCAGGGAAGCAGGATATGATAATAGGACTAACCCATCACCATCAAGAATACCAGAGAGGTACACCTAGACTCAGGTCAGAATACATGATACAGGAAATAGCCTCAAAGTTCATGCCACAGGAACAGGAAACTATTCCAAACGAAAGGCTTTCAGAGGGTATAAAAACCTACTCTCCACATGTGCTCAGCCTCGATTTCTCTCCTCCTTCCTGCCAGAACCATCTTTGGTCTGGCTCTTCAATAAACTGCAACCTTCTTTCTAAAGCAGTCACCATGTTGTTTATTTATCCCCGGCTTGGATGAACCAGGATGAAGACTTTTCCTTCTAACAATTTGGCACCCCAGGAATGGGACTCCAAGCTAATCTCTCCAATGGACTGAGACTGGTAAGCCCCATCTTGCCGGCAGCAGACCCCTTGTGTCTGTAGATGGGTTTCCCAGGCCCTGCCCATGTGGAGCCAGGGTAGTAAAGGGAGTTTTGGGTTTGAGCTCAAGGGCTGCTTTGGAAAGAAGGTGAAGGTGAGTACCTCTAAATTTTAACTTTAAAGCCCAGGGGAACAAAGAAAATATGTGTATGTCTGTGTGTGTGAGTGAGAAGACCCTTTTTCCCAATCACAGGGGTTTGGCCAGAGTGCAGGACCTTTTGTTAGGGAAAAGGGAGAGGCTGTGTGAAAATGGAATGGAATGAGTGAATGAGAGAAATGGATTTGGGCAACTAACTGGTAAGGCCCTGTAAGCAAAGCCCAACTATAGGAAGGGCCTGTACTAAAGTGCACAAAGCATATGTCTTCCCAGACTTCTCCTAAGTCTGAAAACTGACAGGCGGGGTGTAAACGGAGGCCGGGTACCTGTGCAGCAGGTCCTCCTCGGACAATTTATTTTTGAGGTCCGTAAAGTGACGGCAGGGAGTTCCCTAAATAGGAAGATCCCGTACTCCGTGTAGGGAACCAGAGTCTTCCTGGGCAATATTTAGTGCCCAAAAACTGACAGGCGGGGCGGCAGGGTTGTTGTCGCTAAGAGCAGCTGGGAAGTGCTGCTAAGAGAAACCCGACTGAGCCAGATTGGACCCCACATTGGAAGGGGAACATGGGTAGCTGCAGTTCGAGGGTTGGAATTAGGTCACCTATTGGAGATTTGCTTGAGGTGTGGGACAAGAGGCGAGTGCCTGTCCTGGATGGTATGAAAAAGAAAGCGAGCAAGACAAATTTGTGAAGAATGGGCTTTGCTAGGGCTTTGCTGGGAAACCAATTTGGCTAAATAAAGGTACTTAAAGGGAAAATAAGAAATAGTGATTCTCTCTCTCTTTCTCTTTCTCTCTCTCTGCAACCACGTGGTATGTTTAAGATTTGAGCCTTCCCTAACTTGAGTTGAAATTTATGGTGGGAATGACTAGGATGTGTAAAACTAAGATTTCTGTTTCCTTTTCTGTTCTCTTGTCTTTGTGTATATATGTTTGTCAAAGTCTTTGTGTGTGAGGTAAATTTGACTGTTAACTGTTTCAAATCCAAAGAGAAAAGAATTTTAAATTCTGCTCAAAATTCTGCTTAAAATAAGCCACAAAAAGGAAATACCTCACTCTGTTTGTCTGGCCAACAAACAGAGTGAAGAAAATTGTGTTTGTTTGTTTGTTTTTCCTCTTCCTTTCTCTCTCTGTACTCTTAAGAACAGCCCAAAGTTACCAGGAGGGATTGTTTTAAGTTCATCTGCTGGAAAGGTTTCACTTGCATTTACTGTATGTGTTTTATCTGTCTATCCTTTTCCTGAAAAAATGTGTGTCTAGCTACAAGTGCCTTCTGAAGCTCAAGTTTGCTTGTGTGTGGAAATAATTTTCTTAAGTTACTTTTTCCCCCCTTTTTTTTAAACACGTTTTATTAATTTTTCATTTTTACAAGACTTCAGGTATTTAAGGAAGCAACATGGTGGTTGGGTAATACATAGTCCAATAACACGCTTATCCATACATATATCAGTTTACATCATCAAAAATTTCCTCTGTTTCCCTTAGTTATTATGCCAAATTCAAATTAATAAATTGCTAGTTATAACTCAATCATTTAAAACATTTATAAACAACTTTTAAATTATATGTCTCCAGATCCTGTTTTTGATTTTTGTCTGGTTTCAATTAAAATATTCCAGTTGGCTTAGTGTCCAATAATGTTTAAGTTTTGGATAACCAACGGTTCCCTTAGTTCATGCAAAATAATATCATGTCTAAAATACACTTATTATTTATTCCAGTAGATTCTTAACTTATTTCACAGTCATATTCTAATTCTCATTCTAATATCATCGCTTACTCATAAAATAACCTTTATCCTCTAAATCCATCTTCCATTTATAATTCAAAACAATTATTTGAATAACTAATTTATTTCCCTTATAGATATAAATCCTAAATGTTAAATAATAATAATAATAATAAAGTTGGAAGGGACCTTGGAGGTCATCTAGTCCAACCCCCTGCTCAGGCAGGAAACCCTCTACCATTTCAGACAAATGGCTGTCCAGTCTCTTCTTAAAAACTTCCAGTGTTGGAGCATTCACCACTTCTGGAGGCAGGTTGTTCCACTGGTTAATTGTTCTAACTGTCAGGAAGTTTCTCTTTAGTTCTAGGTTGCTTCTCTCCTTGATTAGTTTCCATCCATTGCTTCTTGTCCTGCTTTCAGGCACTTTGGGAAATAGCTTCACTCCCTCTTCTTTGTGGCAGCCCCTGAGATATTGGAACACTGCTATCATGTCCCCCCTCGTCCTTCTCTTCATTAAACTAGACACACCCAATTCCAGCAACTGTTCCTTATATGCTTTAGCCTCGAGTCACCTAATCATCTTTGTTGCTCTTCTCTGTACTCTTTCTAGAGTCTCAACGTCTTTTTTACATCATGGTGACCAAACCTGGATGCAGTATTCCAAGTGTGGCCTTACCAAGGCATTGTAAAGTGGTATTAATACTTCACGTGATCTTGATTCTATCCCTCTGTTTATACAGCCTAGCACTGTGTTGGCCTTTTTGGCAGCTGCAGCACACTGCTGGCTCATATTTAAGTGATTGTCCACTAGGACTCCGAGATCCCTCTCACAGTTACTGCTATTGAGCAAGGTACCCCCTATACTATACCTGTTCATTTGGTTTTTCTTGCCTAAATGTGGAACCTTGCTTTTTTCACCATTGAATTTCATTTTGTTAGATAGTGCCCAGTGTTCAAGTCTGTCCAGATCCTCCTGTATCTTAAGCCTGTCTTCTGGAGTGTTGGCTATTCCTGCCAGCTTGGTGTCGTCTGCAAATTTGATGAGTTCCCCATCTATCCCCTCATCCAAATAATTGCTGAAGATGTTGAAGAGCACTGAGCCCAGAACAGAGCCCTGGGGCACCCCACTACACACTTCTCTCCATGTAGATGCAGTTCCATTGAGGACCACATGCTGAATATGGCCAGTCAGCCAGCTACGAATCCATCGGGTGGTGATGCTGTCTAACACACATTTTTCTATCTTATCAAGTAGTAGGTTGTAATCTATTTTATCAAATGCCTTACTGAAGTCCAAGTAAATTATATCCACAGCATTCCTCTGATCCACTAATTTTGTCATTTGATCAAAGAATGCAATAAGATTTGTCTGGCATGATATGTTTTTGACAAACCCATGTTGGCTTTTAGTAATGACTTTGTTTGCCTCTAGGTGTTTGCTGATTCGTTGTTTGATTATCTTTTCCAGAATCTTCCCAGGTATTGAGGTCAGGCTGATAGGTCTGTAGTTTCCTGGGTCCATTTTTTTCCTTTTTTGAAGATGAGAACAACATCAGCTCTTTTCTAGTCCTCCGGTAGTTCCCCAGTGCTCCAGGATCTTTGAAAAATATAGTTCAATGGTTCTGAGATCACATCTGCCAGTTCCTTGAGAACCCTGGGGAGTAATCCATCTGGTCCTGGTGATTTGAACTTGTCTAAGCTGGACAGGTGCTCACTTACTGTTTTCTTGCCTATCTTAACTTGCGTTTCTATTCTGTTTTTTATGGCACTATTTTTGGTAGGTTGGTCTGTTTTTTCCCTTTGTGCAAAAAAATGAGTTAAATAGTTCTGCTTTCTCCCTGTTGCTTGTCACCTTCTTGCCACTTTCACCCACTAATGGACCAATCATTTCCTTCACTTTTTTCTTGTTTTTTACTTGTTGAAAGAAGCTTTTTTTGTTATTTTTTACTTTGGTCGTAAGCCTTAGTTCATTTTGAGCCTTAGCTTTCCTCACTTCATCTTTGCAAGCTCGGGCTATTTGCTGATATTCTGACTTAGTTATGTGCCCCTCTTTCCACTTTCTATACTTGTCCTTTTTATCTTTCAATTTACCAGAGAGTTCTTTATGCAGCCATGCTGGTTTCTTTTGAGATCTGTTATTTTTCCTCTTTGTTGGTATTGTGCTAGACTGGGCTTTTATTATCTCACTTTTCAAAATTTCCTAAGCTTCTTGAGTTGTTTTCCCCTTGAGGATTCTCATCCATGGAATCCTTCCCAAGCCCTCTCTAAGTTTATTGAAATTAGCTCTCTTAAAGTCCAAGACTCTAGTTTGACTGTGTTCTATTGCTTGTGCTTCCATAATGTTGAATTCCAATATTGCATGATTACTTCCTCCCAAGGTTCCTGTGGCTTCAACACCTTCTATCATTTCATCTCTGTTAGTGAGAATTAGATCCAAAATGGCTAATCCCCTAGTTCCCTTCTCTACTTTTTGGGAGACAAAGTTGTCTGCTAGGTTTGCTAGGAATCTGTTTGATCTTCCACTTGGTGCAGAGTTTGTCTCCCAGTTGATGTCAGGGTAGTTAAAGTCCCCCATTACTATTGTGATGTGCTTCTTACATACCTTAGCTGACTAGCAAAAAGTTCATCTATTTCGTCTGTTTGGTTGGGTGGCCTGTAGAATACACCTATGGCAATGTCATTTCCCCTCCTTTTATATTGACCCAAATGCATTCAAGACAGTTTTCATCATTGTTGTGCTCTATTTCTGTAGAGATGTAGTTATTTCTTACATATAGAGCAACTCCTCCTCCTCTTTTATTTGGTCTGTTTCTTTTAAATAATTTAAATCCCTCTAGCTGTGTGTTCCATTTGTGGGTTTCATCTCACCATGTTTCCGTAATGGCAACAATATCATATCTGCCCTCATTAACCTGAATTTCTAGTTCACCCTGTTTGCTGTTCATACTCTGTGCGTTAGTGTATAGACATTTGAGTCCTTTATGACTGACCCTGTGTTTAATTTCTACGTAACCTGTGTGGTGCCTGAGTTCCCCTATTGTCTTACCACCTATTTGATTAGTGCACTTTGTGTGGCACTTGCTGTTAGAAGCTTGATTTTGCTTGACAGCAAGGTTGATATTCTTGTCCACACACACATCTATGTTACATGCACTGATAGCCCTATAATTTTTAGATTGCCGGGGACAGGGATGTTCTGTATCAATTAACTCACTATCCCCGCTGTTTAGTTTAAATATTCCTCCAGAAAATCTGTGAATTTATAGCCGAGTAGCTCAGTCCCTTTCTTTGATGGATGCAAACCATCTGTTTTGTACATTTTTTCATTGGACCAGCTACAGACATCGTGACTAATATATCCAAAGCCTTCCCCTTTACACCACTCCTTTAGCCACATATTGATTTGTGCTATACGCTGGCCTTTTCCATTTTGCTCCTTATATACTGGTAAAACATCTGAAAAAGTAAGCCTACAGCCTATTCTGCTAAGTTCTTGCCCCAAGCTCTGGAAATCATTCTGCACAGAGAGTACATCTTTTTGGGACAGATCGTTAGTGCCAAGATGTACAATAGCCTCCACATCACAGTCCTTGCTGGCATTCTTGATTATTTTAGAAATACGCTTCTTGTCCCTACTGGCAGTAGCACCTGGAAGACACCTGATCTCTTTTGAAACCTCTGTGTCCTTTCCTAAATTTACATCCCTTATAATTGAATCACCTACCAGAAGGTGGCTTCTCTTTTTGGATGCCTTTCTGTTCTTGCATGACTGATGTGTAATACCTGATTCACACTTCTCCCTGTCAAAAACAAATAACATATTTTGAAATCTCCTTATCTCATTATGTAGAATTTAAAACTCTTCCATTAAATATCACATAAAGAAAACCATTTTAAGTCTAACTCTGGCCTTCCTTTTGTGCCAAGCCGGCTTCCATAAAAAAGCTTTTACATCCTCAAGTGGCTCTCCCTTCATTCCTGCATATATCATTTGAATCAGGGTAGACCATCCAATCATCAGCTTATCAAGGAAGCCAGTCTTTTCACAATCATTTAATTGTTGGCCAAATGGTTTAGGTCTCCATATTTGAGTTAATGCATTTATCATACGTTCAGGCTGGTCTTCTTGTTCTTCTGGTTTCGGCTGGTTTAGATGAAAGGTCATGTTCAGTGTTGTAGTTGTTTTTGGATCATCTGGGTTGTCTTGAATCTCAGTATATTGTGTATGTAAGTCCTCTGCACGTTCCATCTTAGCATTGCTTTGTTGAGTTTCTGTCGTTGTTGTAGTTGTAAAGTCTTTAAGTGAGGTCAAAATTTGAGTGTCAGAATTCTGAATAGATTGTAGCTGGCAATCTTTAAAATCCACTTTGTTATTAGTTCCATCTTCTTCTATTGCTTTTTGGGATGTAGATTCATCTAATGAGGTTGAAACTGCGTTTTGTAGCTTTAAAGTGGCACGTAAGTCTTTCATTCTAGAATTCACTAGCTGAGTGGCCTATAGGATTTTTTCGAGTATAAGTTTGACATTAAGCTGTGGGTGGTGTTCCTCCATTTCTGTATTGTTTACAAATAGTCCTTTAGTGGAGGCTATTTTTAATAAAAGTCAATAACTGTCCACCTCCACTGTAAAAAGATATTTTCTCCACCCAGCTGTTTCAAGTTCTTATCTTTTTTTGCTGTCAAGGACAGGTTTTAGTCTCAGGAATCTCCCAGTCAGAAAAAAAAAATATTATTTTTTTTCACTTGCTGTACCAAATTTCACCACAAAGGTCCCCAGTAACATACAGAATGGAGCTTTTATCCGGTTCAAGAGAAGAAGAAAAAGAAAAAAAAAGAATACTCCCCCCCTTTTTTTTCCAGCTTAGCAAAAAAGTAAAACAATAAGTTTTTATAGAAGTACAGAGCTTTTAGGGAGCCCAGGTATCCAGATATTACAAGTCCAGGTATGTAGTTATTTGATCTTATAGTTCTTTTTTGTTTGTTTGTTTGTTTCTTGGCATTGTGCTCCCGAAGTAAGCAGAAACCGCGGAATTAAGCTGGGGGAAAAGGGTGTTTTAAGGATTTTTACAGGAAAGTAGTTGGGAAAGAAAGAAGGAAAGGTAAGGTCTCACCGAACTCCTCCAGTTGCTTCATCAGGCTTATTAGTGCTTTGGGCTTTTGGCTGGTGCGACTAAGTGAGCGGCCATGTTAATGGCCGCTCTTTTCTTCTTCGGTCCTGAGGAGTTGCCGCAGATCAAACGGAGAGGCTGCCACCCCTCTGCGATCTTGTGAAAGTCCTCCCCAACAGTGGTTGCCCCTCCAGGGTGACTTTTGACCCTTTCCAGGGTCTCCCGAAGAAGGAAAACTGGACGGCGGGGAGAGCGATCTCACCGCGCATCCGCCAGCGTCGCAAACCAAAACCGGAAGCCTTAAGTTACTTTTCTTATCCTATCACTAATTGGTGAAACTACTATGAAGCTTATCCTGGAACATATAAGCATTTTTCAATCTCTAAAACAATGTGGTCTATTTTAGAATAAATGTTAAAGGTAGATTCTCCTGCCCCTGGAAAATTACACACCTTAAAATATTCTTTCAGCATTCTCAAGCTGCCCAGTGTTTTTTTTCAAGTTGCAAGTCCCTGTCTTTAACATGTTGCAAATGTTCAAGTTCAGAAGTGAAACATTTCATGTATGTTCTCTTACCAGAATCCAGGTTTTTCTTGTCCTCATCTGTGATTGTCTTCATTTGTCTGTGTTTCTTTGACCACTGCAATATTAATGCCTTTTCAAACTCTGCCTGCAAGCTACCCCCCCTCCCAATTCTACTCCTCCTTTGTCTGCCTCTCCTGGGAGAGTCCACCCAGAAAGGAGGGAGGAGATCTTGTTCTTATATCTTTCAACCTTGCATAGATGATCCCCCCCAACCTTTGGAAGCAGAGCACACTGACCCAGACACTACCTCCATCCATTTGAGCCATGGAATTGAGTTTTGAATCTAACCATCCACTAAAAAGCCACCATGCAACCTGAGTGGAACATCTTCCCAAGTCCTACCATTCCACAGATGCCTGTGAAAAGCTACAAAGGAAGAAATCCTGGAACCATTGGTCCCCATGTGAAGCCTAGGAAGACTATGAGGGGAGGGTGGAAACTCATTGTAAAGTTTTTCTTTCTTGCCCCATTTGTATTGTAACAAGCCAGTTGAATGTATTCATGGAGAGATGGCATTTGGGAATAGTCGGCACAACAAGTACTGAATACCTTAGACTTCTATCTGGTGGGAGGGAAAATCTATCCAGAATGTTTGTATTGCTTGTTTTGTATAAGTAGCTGCACATACACACACATGCACACACCATTCATAACCACACTCAGTCTCTTCCACCTACCTTCAGTAAAGTTCCCCAGGTTGATTTTTGCTCTATCGCACCAAAGCTTTGCATGCACAACTTCCAGAAAATTCCAAGGAGGAGGGAACCAGGCCCCCTCAGGTGATTTGCAATTCATATGCCCTGACTGAGGAAATAGCAGGAAAGAGATCCCCAGATTTCAGCCCTGAATATCTTGCAATGGTGGATTCAGATTGGGAGTCCTAGAGCTCATTATGTGCAATTTAAAGAAAGACAAAGACCTAAAATCTGCATACCCCACCCAAACTCTAGGAGTCATTAGCCCCATCACCCTGGAAGCAGGATATGATAATAGGACTAACCCACCACCATCAAGAATACCAGAGAGATACACCTAGACTCAGGTCAGAATACGTGACACAGGAAATAGCCTCAACGTTCATGCCACAGGAACAGGAAACTATTCCAAACAAAAGGCTTTCAGAGGGTATAAAAACCTACTCTCCACATGTGCTCAGCCTTGATTTCTCTCCTCCTTCCTGCCAGAACCATCTTTGGTCTGGCTCTTCAATAAACTGCAACCTTCTTTCTAAAGCAGTCGCCATGTTGTTTATCCCCGGCTTGGATGAACCAGGATGAAGACTTTTCCTTCTGACAGGCTGGCTATATAAATTTGATTAATCAATCAATCAATCAATCAACCAACCAATCAATCAATCAATCAATCAATCATTAAAGACACAATAACGGCAACAACAGCAACAGGCCTAGTCTAATCTTGAGCTAGCTGGGGTCATCTGGATCTCCAGAGAGAGTCTTCCACAAGGCAGTGGATGCCAGAGAGAAGAGCTGGTTCTTGGGTCCGACAAGATGATATGGTTTCATAGAGGGGATGCCAAGAATCTCCCTGTGCTAGCCCTGCCCTGGGCCATATTGGATGCCAAAATGTTATTGACTTCCCCCACTCCACTCTCTGATTGATTCTTTACATGCATATAAACAAGGACTGTGGAATATCAAATAAAGTAGACAGGTTTTATAGATGGTAGATTTGATTAGGTTTAGTTGCTGAGATCAGCTCAGCAAGTTTCATGGGTTTTACCTCTAAAATATTATGGTATCCTAATTTTACCTATCTATTAATTTATCTTAAATGATGTACATATTTTGCTTTTCTCTCTCTCTCTCTCTCTTGGTCCTGGTCACTGACCATAATCATTTTCTGGTTTCTTCTATAATTTAGTCCCACCTTTACAGACAAAGAACAACTTTTTTCTACAATGAAGAACAATAGTTATTTTTTTTCTAAAAATTGTAATGTTCCAGTAATAGAACCTGAAGTCAAATTTTGATGACCATAATGAATAAAAAATAATTCTGAGGGATTTTGTTCTGGTTTGATATCATATCAAAGGCAAATGTCCTTGCACTGAAAAATCTTGGGGGCATAAATGATTCTGAAGAAAGAGAGAACCCGGGAGGCTTTTCGGATAGGCAGGGGCTGCATTTCATCCCCCCCCTTCAGATGTGAAGCCTTGGCTGGACTCTGTCTGGATTAGGAGACCTCTGGAGCTTCTGTCTTTGGAAGAGGGTTCTGGTTTCTTCCACCTCTTTATATCAGTGTTTCTTCAAAGCAGACCCAGGGCTGGGGACTCCGTCAGGAACACAAGTCATATTGCTGCTTCTGCTGCTTCTGCTGTTTCATGAAGTTTTCATGAAGTTCAGAGCCAAATGCCTCCTGACTCTGAAGAGGGAGGAGGTCCACCCACAGAACCATTACAGGCCAGGAGAGTTTCTAATTGGGGGCATTGTCTCTGCAACAAGGGCTAGATTTCAATCACTAAGCTTTAACAAATCTCCTTTGACTCAATTTTCTCAGTATGTTAACATTCCTGCGCAGAACTAATCACTGCTCCACCATGGCTCATATGTCAGGCTGATAGGGCTGTAGTTTCCTGGATCCATTTTTTTTCTTTTTTGTAAATGGAAACTACATCAGCCCTTTTCCAGTCCTCCAGTAGTTCCCCAATGCTCCAGGATATTTGAAAGATATAGTTCAGTGGTTCTGAGATCACATCTGCCAGTTCCTTGAGAACCTTGGGGTACAATCCATCTGGTCCTGGTGATTTGAACTCTTCTGGAGTGGATAGGTTTCTCTTACCATTTTCTTGATTATTTTGACTTGCATTCCTAATTTGCATTTTACATTTTTTTTATAGGTTGGTCTGTTTTTTGTTTTTTTGTTTTGTGCAAAAAATGAGTTAAGCAGTTCTGCTTACTTCCTACTGCTCATCACCTTCTTGCCATTTTCTCTTGTTAATGGATCAAAAGTTTCCTTGACCTTTTTCTTGTTTTTTGTAGAGCAGACTTATGAGAAAGCTAAAAAAAATTAGATACAAATTGACACAATAATGAAAAGAATTTGAAAGATTACAAATGTGAAGAAACCAAAATTCTTTTATTGGTACTTCTGAATAATGAATTAGAAAAGATTCGTAGTTAATGGATGAATTTTATATATAGTAATCACAGCAAGATTATTGTAAGCATAACAATGGGAAAATTATGGCATTCCCACAGTGGGAGGAATAGATTATGAAAAATTCAGAATTTACAGAAATGACAAGTTATCTGTTGAAAAGAAGGCTGGAAATCAGTAATATATTTCTAAATTTAAAGGGTTTTTTTTCCTCTTTTTATTTCTTGCACCCTTTTTTTCCTTTCTCTCTTCTTTTCCTTTTTTCTTTTGATTAATATTTTATTTTAAATAAAAATTCTTAATAAATATAAATCTTAAAGAATTAGACAAAGTTAATAATAATTAGATTATTTTAGACATAAGATGTGTTCAGTATCTTAAAATAAAATTGAAAAAATCCCAGAGTTACAATCAAATATATGAGGTATTTTTTGGAGATTTAAAAAAAATCCATCAGATACAGAATTAAATGCTTCCAAACCTGTCAGCCTTGGGTGGATTAAAACTATTATTGTTCAAAGGGATGAATTAAATGTTCTTTCCACTGATTATGTTCTAATATATTTAGGAAAGCATCAACAGAGTACTGGAAAATGCTGTCCTTCCTTTTTGCTGTCCAGGAGATGAACAAGGATCCCAATATTTCATTCAACATCACCCTCAGTTACAACATCTATGACAATAATTTCCGTGACCAAATGACATCAGAGGGTTTGCTGGACCTGCTTTCAGAGGGGGGAGGCCAATGTTCCCAACTACATCTGTGGAAGGCAGAGAAACATAGTGGCTGTTCTTGAAGAGGCTAATACTGACATCTCCATCCAGATTTCTATCAGGTTGGGAACCTATGAAATCCCACAGGTGTGTCTTTATTGAGAAGAATTTTTTTTAGACATGAAACTTTCAGTCAAGCATCTTCTACTGTAAATGAAGAGCCAAGTTTTATTATGGCAATTGTATGAAGTGAGGATGAATATATCAAATGAGAGAAGGATATGAGCACACACATCCCTACCTGGCACACTCCTACTGCAGACTGGGCATCTCTACTGGCTATTTTCAAAAAGAAAATGCTACACTGAAGTGAGAGGAGAAGCAACATAAGAGCAGAATGACCAGACAGGTCCCTACAGAAGGTTATTCTTTGCTAGCAGTGGAACAATTCCCCGATTAGGGCTAGATTTTTGGTATCATGGGTCTTAAATAAAATAGCATTTATTTTTATATATATCTTTATTTTTCAGATTAATTATGGTTTTGATTCCCAGGTTCTGAGTGATAAAACTCAGTTTTCTTTCTTCTATCCAATGCTCCCTGCTGAAGGACTTCAGTACCTAGGTATGGTGAAGCTGGTCATCCATTTCAGGTGGACCTTGGTGGGTCTCCTGGCTCCAGAAACTGAGAATGGACAAAGATTCATGAGGACATTGACTTCCCTGCTAATAATGAATGGCATTTGCCCAGTTTTATCACAAACCTTTCTCTTAGCTTCCAGGAAAGTATTCATAGACTTCCCTCTATGCCGCAATTGGAGAAAGGTGTATGTCTTTATTTATGGTGTAGACATAAATACATTCCAGAGAGGGGTTATAATTATACAGCGGGTCTTCTTCTGGTCTATGGAATGTTGGTTTGTCTGATGTTTTCTTAGACCTCTGTGGGAAGTCTAGTGGTTTTAAATGCTCCTTTTAAGGCTGCAAAGAATTCCAGGTGATTGGCATCACCTGTGTTATAGTTGAGGCTTTTATGTAGAATCCTGTTTTCTGCAGTGGATAGTGGATGGCTGGACATGTTGATTACCCAGCCAGGTTCTGTTGCATCTTGGATTCTGGGGTTGAGTTTGAGGATTTTGATCTGAAATTTGGTTTTTCTTTTTCTGCCATGTCTCTGGGAAATACTCATAATGGTAGTGGCCAGTTTCTCCATGTGCTCTGATGAGATGGTTTGTTCCAGCTGTTCCTTGAGGTTTGCTATGGTGTCCTTTATTAATTCCAACTTTCCATTGCTCTCCTTGTTTGCCTTCATTTCCTCTGCTGGTTTCTTTTTCAATGTTTTTTTTTAAAGCTTTGCGGTAAATAGTTTTTCTCCAACTCTTTCTTTTTGGACTCAGTCTTAAAAAGTGTGCTGTGTATATTAAGCTGACTGTCATGGTTCTGATAGATGAGACCAGAGTAAATAGAACTTCAAGGCAAAAGGTTTCCTTAAAGAACATTTTATTTGGCTACATAGTATCGGCAAGATCAAAAGTGAAACCAAGACTGAAATTCTCTCCCAAAGGTTACAATGTTACAAAGATGAACTTCCCACCCCAGTAACATGTCATAAATCACATTCCCCAATAATCTACCTTGGCGGGCTTTCTAGTGAAAGCTGCAGCCTGCAAAACTCCATCTGCAATGACCTTGGTTCCCACAGGACAATTTATTGTTTTGTCTAGCCTAAACTACACACACCCCTCTCAATTCTGTGGCAACCGAAAACAAAAAAAAATATGGCTTCAGCCAAGTTCATTTGCAGCATTGACACTGACTGCCCTTCTGCTCCAGGGCAGCCTTTACCAGAATGGGTCTCATTCTTTGGCTAAGAATCTCTTTAATTCTTCTTCCCCAGCTCAAAACTCTCAGTAGAATCACAGATAACAAAGGATCTCATCAAGCAGCAGCATATGGAGAAGCCTCTTTGGGTCAGGCTAAGTTCAGGTGAGAAGATGAAGGGTTGGACTGGGAAAAAGTCTGGAAGTAGCAAGAATGAAGAATATCCCATAAATTATTCCATAGATGTTCCATAAAATTGCAAGGAGATGACCTTAACTGGTACAAGAAATCCTATTTCACAGTGAAGATCTGAGGTCTCTTCTCCATGACAAGAGTTTCATAAGCACAACCTACTAGTAGAGCAAAGGCACCCATAATCATCCTCAAAGTGAGAGAAGATTTTTCTCTTCCTATCTGCCCATTGACCTGTGCACCAGTTGTTTACGCCATTGTTTCTGTGCAGAGCATCTGATTTCATTTTGACTTCATTGGCACAATTTCTTCAGTGTGCTTGTGCACAACATCTACGTCCTTTCAGGTTTTAACTTTGGACCTCATTAGTTTACCCTGGATGTGTCCTTTGCTATACTTCTCATTGGTTTTCCAAACTCTGCAGTGACAATTATGAGTGGAAGAGATAAAGGACATATTTCACCATCCTTATTTTCCAAGTTATTCTTAATTCTTCTAACAATATTTTTATTTTATATTCCTCACTACAGATCCTTCATTCCAGTTCATATGGAGGAGTCTTGCCAGAGAGCTCTCTATGTATAACATTGCTCATTTTTTCTTCCATTACAGCTTCATTCTTTCCTTCAAACCGCTCAGTTTTATAATGATTCCATTGATGGGGTAAATATGGATGAGACTGGAAATCTGGTAGCAGACTTGGACATTGTGAACACGGTGGTTTTCTCCAATCTCTCTGTTACCAAAGTGACCGCTGGGAGTGGGATCCTTAGATTTCAAGTTGATGATGAACCAGAATGCTATTGCAAAGATGGAAATGCTGAACAAGGTGAGAAAAATACTTTATTCTCTTTTTTTAAAAAAGGTCTTACCAATAGGATTGCAGAGTTGGGGCAGGGATAGGCTTGGGATGTCATCTCAGTAATAAGTTTGATGAGCTCTAATTTTCTTGTAGGCTTCAAATTTAGTAAACATAAGCCTTGAAATGGAGATGCCCAAACTTTTCTTTTTTACTTCCTTTAGCATATATAATAATTTATGTTGTGGATGCTATTTCTTTCCCTCTCTCTGCCCAGCCCCTGCCCACTTCCAAGTGTGTGGAAAGCTGCTCTGCTGGGTTCATGAAGGTGGCTCAGGAAGAGAAGCCCATCTGCTGCTATAACTGTTGTCCATGTGCAGAAGGATCCATCTCCACCCAAGAAGGTGGTGACAGCAGTAGAAAGGGGCAGACTTTGGGGAGGATCAGAGATCCTGAGATTTTACATGAATGTGCATTTTGAAAGGCTTGGCCATAATGGGTCCCACCTCTTTGAATTTTGATCAAGTTACACATTTGTGTCATAGTGAATTGTAAGAAATGTTCTTGGAAGTTAATCTGGTATGTAGGTCAAGCAAACAGGGATACAGATCATGGATACAGAATGAGACTGGGTTGAGTATTGTGGGAGAGATGACATCCCTTGCTCTTTATCTTTTATAACACATCTTCCATGTTTCAAATTACTATTTACTTCATTGCTCTAAATAGTGAGAGTCCCCAGATTCCAAAATATAATGATCAAACTTTGATTGGACCTTTGGAAGAAGATTGATCAGAATCTTGCAAGTGTCCTTTTCTGTTGGATACTTTGTGAAGCCACAGCTTCAGGCTGCATCCACCTGCCTTTAATCAAAGGATTTATTTCTTTGCTAAAGGAGTCTCATAGAGTGTCTTTGCTGTGCTCTTCATTCTCCTTAATGGGGGGGGGGAGGAGCTGGGCAGCATTATGTAATAATCCTTTGACACCTCCATCTTTTCAGGTGGTACCTTTTTTGGGTCAGTCTCAGGTGACTCCTGGATTTGTGTCTCCTGAGACTGGCATTCCACAGGTTCTCCAGGAGGGTCATCTTTAAAGTCATTGTCTGAATCCTGTCCCATGACGAGGGGAGGAGTGGAGTGGAATCATGAGTTGGAGTTCAGCCAAACGTCCTTCTTGAACTTATGGAAAGATGGCCCTCTTGCTACAAAACAGAGGAATGCATTTTGATATCCTCACTCCATACCAAACTCATCTTCACCTACACTTAACATTTCTTTCTCCATGGCAAAACTAGAGTTTATCCACTTCAGCTAGCATAAGCTACGTTAAGCAATCCTCTGCATGTATATCATTCCACTGTAGGCTGGTTCTCATTGGGGCCTTAAAGCATTGACAAAAGTCTGGGCTCCAGTTTTCAACAGATTCAGAAGTAGAAAGGTAAAATAATGAACTGCCTTCCTTCTTTAAATCCTTTCTTCCTCCCTCCTTCTTTCTCAACAAGTTCATTGTTGAAATCAATGAAGACCAAAAGAGAAAAGTACAAGACTTCGCAACTAACAACAACAAGCTGGAGGGAAATGAAGAAATATATTGAGTTCACCTACACCAGGGGTCTTCAAACTTGGCAACTTTAAGACTTGTGGACTTCAACTCCCAGAATTTCTCAGCCAGGCCTACACAAAGTCATTCACACAAAAAACAAGTTTACCCAAACAATGCATGTTATTAAAGGACATGTTAAACACAGATCCTACTCTTGCTCTTTTTCAGATGCAGACAAATGTATCAAATGTCCCGAAGATCAACATCCAAATGTCAATGGAGTTCACTGTATTCCCAAGATTAAAAGCTATCTTTCTTATAAGGAAAATCTGGGGATTATCCTGACTTCCTTTGCCTTGATTCTCTCTTTAACCACAGTCTTTGGCTTGGGGATCTTCATTAAATTCAAGGAAACACCAATTGTCAAAGCGAACAACCGGGACCTCTCCTACATCCTCCTAGTCTCCCTCCTGTTTCCATCTTGACCTCCTTCCTGTTCATTGGCCAGCCAAGGAGACTGACCTGCCTCCTCCGACAAACAACCTTCAGCATTATCTTCTCAATTGCCATTTCTTCAATCTTGGCCAAAACAATCACAGTGGTGCTAGCCTTCTTGGCCACAAAACCAGGAAATAAAATGCAGAGATGGTTGGGGAAGAGCTTGGCCAACTCCATTGTCCTTTCATGTTCTGGTCTCCAAGCTGTCATCTGCAGCATCTAGTTGGGCACTTTCTCCCCATTCCCTGACTCTGACATGCACTCCCAACCTAAAGAGATCATCCTACAATGCAATGAAGGTTCTGTTGCCATGTTTTATGTTGTCCTTGGGTACATGGGCTTCTTGTCCGCTGTCTGCTTCATGGTGCCTTTTCTGGCCAGGAATCTCCCTGGGGCCTTTAACGAAGCCAAGTTGATCTCCTTCAGCATGCTGGTCTTCTGCAGTGTCTGGGTGTCCTTTGTGCCGGCCTACCTGAGCACCAAGGGGAAGTACACAGTGGCTGTTCAGGTCTTCTCTATCTTGACCTCCAGTGCGGATTGCTGAGCTGCATCTTCAGCCCCAAGTGCTACATTATTATTTTTAGGCCAGATCTGAATACCAAAGAACATTTGATGTTAAAATAAAATAAAATAATGACCTTTACAAATCTATTATTTTTCAAAAATGTCATTTAGTAGGCTTGATTAACAGATTTTGATCCTTTAATGTTTGTTTGTTTGTTTGTTTATTAAATCTAAATGCTGACCATCTTGTCTAGAAATGACTCTAGGCAACTTACAATTAAGACAAAAGAAAACAAAAGATTAAAATAATAAATAGTAGCACTAATGTTGGTTAAAATTGACAAATATGGGAAGATAAGGAGCAAGATATTTATAAGGAGGAGGTATTCCTCTTATTCCTAAAGGTACTCATATTTACTTTCCTCCTTATTCCTAAAGAAACAAATAGTAATACACAAGTCTCATTTTTAGTCACAATAGTGTGGGTAAAATTAGTTTCCAGATGAATGGGACTGTTTGGTAGGCAATTGAAGACACAAGGAAAGTGACCTTGCAGCTCACAGTGACCTGTGGTAAGTTTCATCATAACATCCCCATAGCAATCACTGAATCTGAAGATGCAAGTATTTCTTATATTTAAGACCACTTTTCTTTGCAGATAACAGAAAGACAAGAAGTAACCTGAGATTTATTATGCTATTGTTGTCCCAAAAATGGTTCAGCCTGGTGCAGAAGCCAATCAGAGACAGACATGAGTGATGGACTTTCACAAAACTTTTATTGACGTGCTTCAGCAAATGGGTCTCAGGTGCTAAGGGAGCTAAGACCCTGAACAACAGCATAGCACAAACTTTTATACAGTTGATTTCCAGAAATAGGAAGTAATATTTCACAAAGCTATTACCTGTTTTGGAGTTCTACCTTGCTTTTAGTCTACGTGTCCTTTGTCAATGGAGTTGCGCCTTTTTTGAGCATACATGTCATTTTGCCCCTATAGAATGGAAATACCAATTCACAAAGAACCATGAAAGAGATGAGATTGAGACCTCACTAATTAACTTTGAAGATACCTGCCAAGCTTATGCCACTCTAAAGCCCAGGAAATGACTCATATGTCTCTTCTCTTGAAGGGTTGTTTAACCCAAATATTAGCTGATCTATGTGCTAAGGAAAAGGAGGACTACCAACAATTTAAAACACATGAACATCAATTATTAATTCATTTATTTTAGTGCTTGATGATTATCTTAAATTTTCATTTGACTAATAAACTTCATATTTTTATTTCCTTCAATTCTAATAAACCTAAGTTGTCAAACAAATGCAAAGGAAGCATACAGATCCAATAATAATGAATAATTAAATGTTATGAGCCTAAGGAACAATTTCACAGTCATTCTCCTGCTTTTGTCATTAGATGTTCCTTAGTGTTTAGATCTGGCCTCAGGATGATAATGTAGCACTTGGGGAAGAAGATGCAGCCCAACAGTCCAGCACTGGAGGCCAAGATGGAGAACACTTGCAAGGCAACCATGGATTTTCCTTTTGTGCTCAGGTAGGTGGGGAGGAAGGAAACCCAGACACTGCAGAAGACCAGCATGCTGAAGGTGATCAGCTTGGCTTCATTGAAGGCCCCAGGGAGATTCCTAGCCAGGAAAGCCACAGTGAAGCAAATGGCAGCCAAGAAACCCATGTAACCAAGGACAACATAAAACATGGTGACTGAGCCTTCGTTGCATTGAAGGATGATCTCTCCAGACTGGGAGTGCAGGTCAGAGTCAGGAAATGGGGGAGAAACTCCCAACCACATGGCACAGATGAGAATTTGGACAGCAGAACAAGAAAGGATGATGGAATTGGCCAAACTCTTCCCCAACCATCTTCTCACTTTATTCCCTGGTTTTGAGGCCAGGAATGCCAGCACTACTGTGATCGTTTTGGCCAACACAGAAGACACAGCTACTGAGAAGACAATGCTGAACACTGTTTGTCGGAGAAGACAGGTGGCTTTCCTTGGATGTCCAATGAAGAAAAAGGAGGACAAAAAACAAAGCAGGAGGGAGACTAGGAGGATGAAGGAGAGGTCCCGGTTGTTGGCTTTGACAATGGGAGTTTTTAGGTATTTAAAGAATATGATTAAAACAAGGCTTGTGGTTAGGAACAAGAGTAGAGCAAAGGAAATGAGGATGATGCCGAGATGTTCTTCATAGGACAGGAAGGTTATTCTTTTGGGAATACATTCAACTCGGTTCTCGGTTGGATATTGATAATCTAGGCACTTGGTGCATTTGTCAGTATCTGAAAAAACAAAGTAATATTTCTTTTATAGTCTTTCAAATTTCAAGAAAAGCTTTGGATGTGATACTGAGAGACTGGAAAGCCTCAGTAAATGGAATACACTTACACTCCAGCAAAAAAAAAAAAAAATCCCCAATACATACAACTATATATATAAAAAAGAACAACAAAATAAAATTAAAAGAAGAATTATCTGGTGCCACAAGCTTCCTTCTCTGAGGAAATCCATCAGATTCTTATCTTGCACTGACCTTTCCATATCCCAAATCAGTCGTGGGATTCAAAAATGTGAACAACTGGTTCTCTGTGTGGATGCCACTTCTGGAAGTCTATTCTGGGCCTGGGCAACAAAAAATTAGCTACCGGTTCTGCCAAACTGGTACGAACTGGCTGAATTCACCACTATCCCAAATGCCTAAAGTAGCAAGTCTCCAGAAGTCTCCTTTTTTGTTGGTGTTATAACTGTTTGTATCTCAGTATTTAACAACAAGAAAAATTGGAAAGATATGAAAAGGTGGGAATGAAATATTCACTTGATGATTTTATGGTGAACCCTCTGTTTTTTTCCCCTTGTTCCTTCAATCCCATATCTCTCCCTCCATTGTTGTTCCCAATTAGATATTTCAGCTTATAAGGATTTATGATCTTAATAAAGATTAACTCATTAAATGAAAGATTAATTTATCTTTTGGCCTATATTGTGAAATTGGTTTGGGTGAACAAAGGGCATTGATCTAAAATCATTCCTCAAGTTACAAAGAATTCAGATGTTCCTAAGAAAAATAAATATGGAAGGACACGTCCAAATTGGCAAATAATAGAGAGATTTCCTATACAATCCACAACATCATTCTTCCTACTTCATCATTCAAGATCATTTTCTTATCCCTCCCATCATGGAAGAAATTGGACACCATGAAAATTAACCGAATAACAGAATGCCAGAGTTGGAAGGAACCTTGGAGGTCTTCTAGTCCAACCCCCTACTTAGGCAGGAAACCCTATACCATTTCAGACAAATGGTTGTCCAGTCTCCTCTTAAAAATTCCAGTGTTGAGCATTCATAACTTCTGGAGGCAAGTTGTTCCACGGATTAATTGTTCTAACTGTCCAGAAATTTCTCCTTAGTTCTAGGTTGCTTCTTTCCTTGATTAGTTTCCATCCATTGTTTCTTCTCCTCCTCTCAGGTGCTTTGGAGAAAAGCTTAACTCCCTCTTTGTGGCAACCACTGAGATATTGGAACATGTCACCCTTGGTCCTTCTTTTCATTAAATTAGACATACCCAATTCCAGCAATAGTTCTTTATATGTTTTAGCCTCCATTCCCCTGACCATCTTGGTTGCTCTTCTCTGCACTCTTTTGATAGTCTCCACATTTTTTTACATCATGGTGACCAAAACTGGATGCAGTATTACCAAGGCATTATAAAGTGGTATTAACACTTCACATGATCTTGATTCTATCCCTCTATTAATGTAGCCTAGCACTGTGTTGGCTTTTTTGGCAGCTGCAGCACACTGCTGGCTCATATTTAAGTGATTGTCCACTAGGACTCCGAGATCCTTCTCACAGTTACTACTACTGAGCAAGGTACCTCCTAAACTATACCTGTGCATTTGGTTTTCCTTGCCTAAATGTAGAACCTTACTTTTTCTACCATTGAATTTCATTTTGTTAGAGAGCGCCCAATGTTCAAGTCTGTGAAGATCCTCGTGTATCTTAAGCCTATCTTCTGGAGTGTTGGCTATTCCTGCTGGCTTAATATCATCTGCAAATTTGATGAGTTCCCCATCTATCCCCTCATCCAAATCATTGATGAAGTTCTTGAAAAGCACTGGGCCTAAAACACAGCCTTGGGGTATCCCACTGCATACTTCCCTCCATGTAGATGCAGTTCCATTGAGGACTACATGTTGAGTGTGGTTGGTCAGCCAGCTATGAATCCATCTAGTGGTGATGCTGTCTAACCTACATTTTTCTATCTTATTGAGTAGTAGGTTGTGGTCTACTTTATCAAATGTCTTATTGAAGTCCAAGTAAATTATATCCACAGCATTCCTCTGATCCACTAATTTTGTCACTTTGTCAAAGAATGTAATAAGATTTTTCTGGCATGATCTGTTTTTGACAAACCCATGTTGGCTTTGGTTATGCCTTTGTTTGCCTATAAGTGTTTGCAGATTCGTTGCTTGATTATCTTTTCCAGAATCTTCCCAGGTATTGAAGTCAGGCTGATAGGTCTGTGGTTTCCTGGTTGTTGTTTTTTTCTTTTTTTGAAGATGAGAGCTACATCAGCTCTTTTCCAGTCCTCTGGTAGTCCTCTTTATTCCAGAATCCAGATTACACCTTGGGGTGTATTCCATCTGGTCCTGGTGATTTGAACTCGTCTAGGGTGGACAGTTGCTCACTTACCATTTTTTTGCCTATTTTAACTTGTATTCCTAATCTGTTTTTTATGGTACCATTTTTGATAGGTTGGTCAGGTTTTTTTTCCCTTTTGTGTAAAGACAGATGCAAAAAATGAGTTAAGCCTTCTTGTCACTTTCACCCATTAATGGGCCAATCCTTTCCTTGATTTTTCTCTTATTTTTTACATGTTGAAAGAAGCTTTTGTTGTTGTTGTTATTTTTGACTTTTGTCTCAAGCCTTAGTTCATTTTGAGCCTTAGCTTTCTTCATTTCACTAATCTTTTCAAGCTTGGGCTATTTGCTGATATTCTCCCTTAGTTATTTGTCCCTCTTTCCACTTTTTATATTTGTTCTTTTTGTCTTTCAGTTTATCAGAGAGTTCTTTATGCAGCCATGCTGGTTTATTTTAAGAACTTTATTTTTCTTCTTCATTAGTATTGTGCTAGACTTGGCTTTTATAATCACACTTTTCAAAGTTTCCCAAGCTTCTTGGGTTGTTTTCCCCTTGAGGATTCTCATCCTTGGAATCCTTCCCAATCTCTCTCTAAGCTTATTAAAATTAAGAATAATAGAATCAAATTTACATGTGTCTTTGAGATGCATATTGATCAATTCAGTAGGTTTCCTTATTGTGTCACCCACCGTCTTGAGTAGAGATGGTCCCCTCTGGACAAGGTACACAGTCATAGCAGCAAACTGGCTCTCCTTCTCGAGCCTTCTTGACAAATCCAGGATGACAACTTTCCACACATTTGGACTGTGGCAGAGACTAAGCAGAAAAAAAGAGACATACCAAAGAAAATATGTTAGGACCCACCATCCATATAAAATGGAGGTAGACACGAACATTAGCTAAATAGTTTCTGGGCTTTACATAGGCAAATATGAAAATTCTGACCACTTCCAAATTGTTTCAGGAGATACAATTGCAGGCAGATGCTTCATTTAATTCCTCCCTTTTTCTTCTGACTTATCAGATTACAAAAAAAAAATATCTTTCTACTTAACAAAGTCTGGAGGGATGAAACTGAGAAAAGATGTAAACTTTAAATGACAACCAGTGTTTTTCTCCTCATAGTGGAATTAACAAGCATTCCTCCATTCTTCATATATGCTTTAGTTTAAAATATAATATCCACAAATACTAAATTTTAGAGTAAACTTTATTGAAAAAGGTTTATTAAATTTTTATTTCATTGGATTTATTAAAATACAATAAAACTGAGATGGAGAAAGAAACTTCTGACTGGTAGGATCTGGAAAGGTTCCTTCTGGAGTACATAAAACATTGCAAAGCTGCTTCTCTTTGGAAGCAGTCTTTAATTATCTCCCAGTTAAGATAAAAAATCCTTACAAATAAGGGCTGTCAACCTTAAAGATGTTCTTTATTTGTATATATATTTGTTCAGTTTATATGGCTGCCATGCTGGTGAACTAAAACTAAAACTGACTGACTAGTTTCTAAAACTATAGTGAGGTGAGATGGAGGTGAGGTCATAAGATCTTGTCCCTCAAAAAGGGTGAGTCAGGCATCTTTTGATGCACCACAGGGGTCCTGTGTGTGAGCCCTGTATGGGAAAGGGATATCTGACCAAAGTCCTTTCTGTTGAAATAATACAATTAGGTGACACAAGCTGTCAGGGAAATACACAGTCCAGTTTGATTTGGGATCTTTCAATGTGTCCTAAGGTAACTAACAATCAAAATAAACAGTTGCATTCAAGGGATTTTAAAATGAAGTGCACTCTTACAAGCCAATGCTGAAATCTAAGTAATATTTGCCTTGAAATTGTCCCTTAATATTTTTGATATCATGAAAAAATAAATTGCACCAAAGTCATGCTTCAGTACTTTAGTTTTCAAGCCATTATCATGGTGAGTTGGGCAGCAAATAAATTTAATCAATCAATGAACAATTAACCAGTGGAACAACCTGCCTCCAGAAGCAGTGAATGCTCCAACACTGGAAGTTTTTAAGAAGAGACTAGACAGCCATTTGTCCGAAATGGTATAGGGTTTCCTGCCTGAGCAGGGGGTTGGACTAGATGACCTCCAAGGTCCCTTCCAACTTGATGATGATGATGATGATGATGATGATGATGATGATGATGATGATGATGAAAGTCTTGGATCTCCTTCCTAAACTCCACTATCTCAATGGGGTTAAAGAGAGGCAGGTATAACTCTGACCCGGTCTCGGCTGATTAAAAACATCACAGACTATGAACCTGAAATTTTGGGAGGCCCCTGACTCCAGTCAGGGCAAGATGAAGCTTATTTCCCAAGCTTTTTTCAATCCAAACCTGAAGTCAGGGACTGGTCAACAGAATTGCCTTCATTATTGATAACTGAAGACAAGGAGCAAGTGTACCTGAAGCTATTGACACCACAATCTCCAGTATATGAGGCCTTCTCTCACCAGGTTTATGGAGATACTAAACTACAGAAGAGACACTAAATGGCAATGATTTGCATCCTAAATAATAATCACCCAAAATCTCATTTTGGATATAGCTGAATCAGCTTACAACAGTATTCAGCTTTATGGCATTTGAAGAATACCTTGGTCAATAGAACTGAAGCCTCCCTATCTGTGTAACAAAATTATAAAGTTTTACTTTATGCATTCAAGTTTCCCAATCTTTTTTTATTGAGTTTAGTATATTTAAAATGGATCCAAAGGCTTTGGAAAAAAAAAAAAAAAAGACATCAATATTTTCCCCACCTTGTTCAGCAACTTTAGCTGTGACAAAGCAGTTTGGTTGATTGTAAGTCTCTGTCTTTCAAAACTCCCCAAATACTTGTCGAGAGGATCCTCCTTGGGTAGAACCACCCTACTAAAGATCCACAGATCTGCTGCTACGACTCCATTTTGATCCAAGTACACTTTCATCAGGGAAAGATTGTAAACTTCCTTCTTCTTTAGAAATGGATGGAACTAGAATGGAAACATCCAGGAATTTTACAAGCAGATATCTTGTTTTTTTTAATCTCTTATTGTCAAGCTTTGAAAGACCCTTTGCTGTTTCCTCTATCTTTGCTTCCTAGCTTGCTTATGGATTTGGGGGGAGGGGAGGGGTGAATGGTATTGTGGGAAATCAGCCCCTCCACAGCGGGAAATATTAAAAGGGCAGAATATTATATTTCCTCAAAGGATCTTAAAGAGGCAGAAAAGCATGCCCAGTTTTTCTTAATAGCCCCAAGTCTCCCTCCCCCAAGCAGAAACCAGCTCTGTAAAAATGCAGATGTAATAATCCATTCAGGAAGGTTGTAGCCCTCCAGCTAGAAGCTTAGGAAGACAAAGACCCTTAAAATCTACATATCCCACCCAAACTCTTAAGACAGGACATAATAGGATTAACCCACAGATGCCAAAGGGGCACACTCAGACTCAAGTCAAAGTACATGACATAGGAAATACAAAGCCTCAAACAGGAACAGGAAACAACCTCAAGAGCCCCAGAGGGTATAAAAACCCACTCCCTACATGTGCTCTGGCTCTTTTCTTCCAGAGTCATCTTTCTGTCTGGCTCTCCTCTTCAATAAACTGCAACCTTCTTCCTAAAGCAGTCGCCATGTTGTTTATTCCTGGCTTGGACTGGACCCTGATGAAGACTTTTCCTTCAACAATTTGGCACCCAAGATGGGACTCCAAGCTAATCTCTCCAATGGACAGACTGGTAAGCCCCATCTTGCTGGCAGCAGACCCTTTGTGTCTGTGGATGGGTTTCCCAGGCCCTGCTCATGTGGAGCCAGGATAGTAAAGGGAGTTTTGAGTTTGAGCTCAAGTGCTGCTTTGGAAAGAAGATGAAGGTGAGTTTTAAATTTTAACTTTAAAGCCCAGGGGAGTGAGAGAAATATGTGTATGTCTGTGTGTGGGTGAGTGAGAAGATCTTTTCCCAATCACAGTTGGATCTTGCTCCCTCTGGCCTTTCCTAACCACAGAAAGGATCTGTTTAAGTGGCAGACCCTGGAAAGCATGGGGGTTTGGCCAGAGCGCAGGACCATTTGTTAGGGAAAAGGGAGAGGCTGTGTGAAATGGAATGAAAAAGTGAGTGAAAGAATCAGATTTGGGCAACCAGCTGGTAAGGCCCTGTAAGCAAATGCCGGATTAGGAAGTGCCCATACCTGTGCTGGAAGTAGCAGGTCCTCCCAGACGTCTCTGAGTCTGAAAAGTGACAGGAAGTTGAAGGAAGTGCCCGTACCTGCTGTGTTGGGGGTGGCAGGTCTTCTCAGACCCCTCTTTGGTCTGCAAAGTGACAGGTGGTGTGTTCCCTGGTTAGGAGTTTCTGGTACTCTGTGAGGGAACTAGAGTCCTCCTGGACATCTTTTTTTTTTGTCCAAAAACTGATAGGCGGAGCAGCAGAGTTTGGCCGCAAAGGGAGACCCGGCTAAGCCAATTGAACCCCACATCAGAAGGGGAACATGGGAAGCTGTAGCTCAAAGGTCATGACAGGAACCCCCTAGGAGAGCTGCTTGTGGCATAGGACGAGAGGCAAGTGTCCATCTAGCCAGTATAATGAAAAAAAAATGATAGAGAAATTTGTGAAGAATGGGCTTTGCTCAGGGCTTTGCTGGGAAACCAATTCGGCTAAATAAAGGAAAGTCTTCATCAGTATGCAGACTTCAGATAGCGAGCTGTCAGCTACAATCTATATTAAGATTTTATTTGTAGTTTTTCTCACATTATTCTATAGTCGAATGGTTACTAATTATAATAAAGTAGTAGTAATATTTTAATGATATAATAACATTGTAATAATTTGATGATAATGTCATTAATGATCCAGTGGAATCATACCAGGTCCCCTTGCAGGAAACATACTTGGAGAAGACATTGCACAAAATATTCATCAGCTTTAGTCAAGGACAAAGAAGCAGAGGAAGAGATCAAAGGAGATGCTTTTAGCCTTGAGGAAAGACAACAAGCAGAAGAGCCATGTTGGTTTACAGGGGGTTAAAATCAGAAAAAATCTGGGAATTTTTTTTCGAATACATAAAACATCTTGATTATAGAAGGGAGGATGCAGTGCTGTTCCAATAAGTACACGATGTTGTACAGAAGCTTAAAATCTTAAACAACCAAGCTCAGAGAGCACCAAAGACCCTGAAAAGGAAATTAGATTGATGGATCCTTGTTGGGACCCCATACCTTCCATGGCTGTAGCATTAGAGCTCCCAACCTCTCTTCTCTCTTCTTCCTTCTCCTCTGGGATTTGGATGCAGCATTTAAGGTGTGGGCCAGAATCTTAATAACACTGTAAGTAATGCTTCCATTTGGAATCTGCATCCTATTCTTTTTCTCTTGGGACTCCAGTGGCCCTTTCTGGGTGCATCTTCTCCGGCCTTTGACAGAGAAGGTGTCTTTTGAAACAGAACAATGAAAATACTCAGCTTGAAATTCATGTTCCACAAAGAAATGTGTTTTATAGGCATCATCTTTTCTCCAACTCTTTTTCCACTGAAGAGGAAAGCTCCAAATACTATGGATGTACTTGAGAAGCCTGTCCTTTCTAACTGAATATACTCCAACCACTGTCATGATCCAGACTTTCCCTTCAATGGGTCCTGGCAAACTTTCAAAAGTTGAATGGAAAGGAATAATTCTGACCCAAATGGAATCAAATTCTATGAAGTGAACAAAGGCATTGACCTGTTTCCACATAGAGATGGCATCCCTGAGGGGTGCTATGAGTCCAGTCATTGAGAATTGTTGTGATATAACAACACAAATCCTATTCCTAACAAGCATAGGAGTAAAACTTCTTATGAAATTCTCCCCCTTCTCTGAGTCTGGTGCAAAGAGACCAATCAAGGTCCATCCAAAATGAAGGAGCAGTTGAACAATTCCTGGGTACTGGATCCCTTCTTTGGGGAGCAGTGGATGGAAAAAAGGGAATTGACTATTATCATTCAGAGCCTGTGAAGCAATTCTCTCACTGACCTGAAAAAAGCAATGAAGAGTGGACAATCATTTAAATATGAGCCAGCAGAGTGCTACAACTGCCAAAAAAGCCAACACAGTGCTAGGCTGCATTAACAGAGGGATAGAATTAACATCACATGAACTGTTAATACCACTTTACAATGCCTTGGTAAGGCCACACTTGGAATACTGCATCCAGTTTTGGTCACCACATTGTAAAATGATGTTGAGACTCTAGAAGGAGTACAGAGAAGAGCAACAAAGATGATTAAGGGACTGGAGGCTAAAACATATAAGGAACGGTTGCTGGAATTGGGTATGTCTAGTTTAATGAAGAGAAGGATGAGGGATAACATGATAGCAGTGTTCCAATATCTTAGGGGTTGCCACAAAGATGAGGGAGTCAAGCTATTCTCCAAAGCACCTGAAGGCAAGACAAGAAGCAATGGATGGAAACTAATGAAAGAGAGAAGCAACCTAGAACTAAGGAGAAATCTCCTGACAGTTAGAACAATTAATCAGTGGAACAACCTGCCTCCAGAAGCTGGAGCATCAGTCTTTACACACACACAAAAATAGCCCAACCTACCAAAAACATAACTGTAAAAGACAAACTAGAAATAAAAATTGAAATAAGGAAAAAAAGTAATAAGAAAAAAACTGTCTGATCTTGACAAATATAAATCACCGGGACCTGACAGACTACATCCCAGAGTTTTGAAGGAGCTGGCAGATGATATCCCAGAACCATTGTACCATATCTTTCAAAAATCCTGGAGCACTGGGGAACTACTTGAGGATTAGAAAATAGCTGATGGGGATCCCATCTTCAAAAAAGGAAGGGGAAAAAAAACAAACCCAGGAAACGACAACCAATCACCCTAACATCAATACTGTACCTGGGAAGATATTGGAAAAGATAATACTAAAAAACAGATCTATGAACATCTTGAAATAAATAAAGTTATAACTAAAAATCAGCACAGGTTTGTTAAAAACAATCATGCCAAACCAATCTTATTTCATTATTTGACCAAGTAACTAAATTAGTAGACCAGCGAAATGCTGTGGACATAGTATACCTAGACTTCAGTAAGACATTCAACAAAGAAAACCACAACCTACATCTTGGTAAGTTAGAAAAAAAATGTGGCATAGACAGCATCACCACCAGATGGATTTGTAACTGGCTGACAAACCGTACTCAATGAGTAGTCCTTAATGGTACTACATCTACATGGAGGGAAGTAAGCAGCAAGGTACCACAAGGTTCTGTCTTAAGCCTGGTACTTTTCAATATCTTCATAAATGACTTAGATGAGAGAATAGAAGGGGAACTCATCAGATTTGCAGATTACACTATGCTGGCAGGAATAGCCAACACCCCAGCCCAGGATCCAAAAAGATCTTGATCTTGATATGTTTTGAAATGTTCGTAGAAAATCCTCTCCAGGGCCAATATTGTTCTTCAAACTTTTTATTTTGATCTTGATTGTGAGAATTTTAGGGCAAAAAATAGTTGACATTTTGGCTAATATATTTGTAGTTTTTTTTATATAAAATGGTTAATTAATGTTAGTGGTCCATTCAGGTTCATAATACATATATGTTTTATCAACAGTAGGAAATACAATCTTATGGACTCTGTTTACAAATCTGGGATTTGTTCATGACTGAGAATATCATTATTTTGGCTACAATCATGTAAAAAGGTGAGCTTTGCATCTGTGCTGCACCTTCCTATTGTACAGAAGACCCTTTGATTGAACACAGAGCCTCTCTTCACCTTTACAATTATGCACAGAAGCCCTCAAAGCAACAGGGATGGTGTCATGAGAGAATATGTTTTTTTTTATCCTTGCTTCCCCCAGTGTATATCCTTATCCCTAGTCATGGCACCTACAAATGCCATGGTGAAAAGCAATTATTGAATTCCATATAGAAGATGTAGTTGGATCACTTACTCACACACCAACACACCAATAACTTTACCAGATAGAGAAATGCAAATGCAAACCTGTGAGATTTTGTTGGGGCTTAATAATGTTGACATCTGGATGGAGATGTCTTCAAGCGCTCCATCAATAAGAGCCAAAAGGCTGTCCTTCCTTCCACAGGTGTAGTTAGGAACATTGGCTTTTCCAGTAGAGAGCATGTCCAGCAAGGCATCTGAAGTGCCAAGTGTGTTTACGTAGTTGTCATGGATGTTGTAGCCAAGGGTGAGATTGTGCGGGAACTGGTGATTTTTGTTAATGACTTCAATATTGAAAATCATCTGTAGTATTCTTTCCTTTCCATAAAATGAACTAGTGTAAAACCATGCTCATGTTAATATTAGCAGCAACAACCAAATACTTTTTCTCAATTTAATCCTATTTGCTCCACAAGCTAACTCTGACTTAAGTCACTAATGATCCAACACCAGAGACAAATGATAGTCACCCATCACCCTTTAATAGCTGTAAGTGTGGAGAAGATAGGATGGTTCTCCAAAAGGATTAATAATCAGAAATATTATATTATTTGTAGAAATACTAATTCTCATCAGCTCAGTAAACAGGTCACAGAATATTTCAGTCATTAAAGTAGAAGAAGAATAAAAGGAAGAAAATATTTGATAAGTTACCCAAAAAAGCTGTTCTAAAAACAAGTCATCTTCTATTCCTTTAAAAATCAGACATTGAATATCAATCAGTGGGCATAAAATATGGAAATCAGCTGGGTAGGGGAAACTACATTAAAAAAAACTCGGTATTAAGTCATGAATTTAAAATTGAACAGGGAGAGGAAAATAATGTGGGCATCTATCAGGTTAAAATTTCATCACTTTGAGCCTCTCCTAGAAAAAAAGACAGAACAAAGAGGCCATGGAAATCAAAACAATTCAAGAAATTAGTCAGGTTCTACAATATAAGAGTAAGTAATAATAATAAGAAGAAATGAAGAGTGTTGGAACTGCAAATGGATAAAATGAAACTCCATCACACTTACAAATGAATCTGACTAGAAGGAGCCATGTTGAAAGGTAATGTTGCATATTTTATTGCTGATGCAGAGATGACTATACTAATGAGAAGATCTCCTGGTCTATAATAGCTCCATGGCTTTTCTCCATCCTGGTGGTACAAATTCAGTGGACACTTCATTCTAAGCTTCCCAGAGACTGGCTGGGACACCAGCAGCATCAGAACGAGAAGCAGGTGGTCCATTATTCATGGGGCTGAATCAATTCCCTTCACGTTTCTAGAGAAAAATTTAGAAGAATTCAAAACAATCATTTCTAAAGAAAAATTAGAACAAGAATTAGAAGCACTCTCACAGGATGGAATATCCAGTGGCTTTCCTGATTCAAACAGAGACAAATTCACTTGGGAAAGTAAGTATATTTAAGATCACAGCTCCTGCCTGTCCTCTAACTTGAGCCATAAAAAGCATAACCTGTGATATTTATCTTTTTCTGATGCAAGATCCCTTCCATGTTGCTTCAGTCTGATGTTTACAATAAAGACAGTCACTGGAGAAGTAGGAAAAGAGGTCTCAGGGATGGTGATAATTGCAGTGAGAAGGAACTTCTCCTCTTGGGACCCTGAACTCCTTCCATGTAAGGAGGAATAGATGGAGAAAAGCATGTTAGTGAAAAATCACAGATACACCCCATTGGGCAGTGTTCTGTAGTGGTTGTAATCCTTTCTGTTAGAACATGTTTAGGAAGTCATGCTGGATGAAGATAGTTCAACAGCCAGAAAAGTGACTTCTGCTGTCCTTCAATGGGGTCTCTTGCCTCCAGAAACTGCTAGGGAAGGTCACCCAGAGCTATGGAGTTTGTTGCCACTCTAGGTTGGTGACACTTAACTCTAGTGCTGCCTGTGCTCTAATGCCATGGAAGCAATTAGTATCCTTGAACCCAACCTAATGTTAAGAGTTTGGAATTTTCTTTTCAATGAGATCTCCATATATTAATCTGAAATTGGAGCTGATTTTATAATTCGTTGTAACTGAAGTGAAATTTCATTTGCCCTATGTTCTAAAAATATCAAATTTTGCATGAGAGCTTGGTAAGAGGCGGGAAAGTGACAGCCTGTGAATCGCATCATTAGCTAAGAGAGAGAAAATTGTAGAGTGGGTAGAAGTTTTTGTTTTAATTTCCTTGACACTTTCTGTATTGTCTTCCCATATTGATACAAAACAGTGAGAGCCTTTAAATTTTGAAATTTCTTGGTTTCTTAGTGTGTTGTTTAGTTCTGCAGCTGAGATGGTGGCAGCGCCCACAGTGTGATGGATGTTGGGACCTTATTTCTTGTCACAACCATCAGAAATTGGTTTAGGGGGACCCAGTGGCAGTTCCTCTGGTTATGTAAATGCACTTGGTGTGGTACAACTATTGTGATATTCCCATCTCTGAGACTTTGTTTGTCCTCCCCAGAAGCCCTCCAAGTGCTCATAGTTCAGAGTTTCTGTGTTCTGGTTTATCTTGGTCAATTGTTGATGGATTATTTTTCTTATCTGGAGGGGGATGTTAATATGTACAGCTTGGCCTAGAAGGGAGACCTGGGGGTTTAAGTGAGAGGGGGAGCTGATGGGATAGGCAGGTCCATCCTTACAATGAGGAGCATAGGATGACCAATGTCCCAGCTCCATTATTTGAAAGTTATCCCACTGTTCAGTAATCTGCTTCCACTCTCAGTGCTTGGCTACCAGATCTTTGGTGGCTCCAGATTCCGGCTGTTGTTTTTGAATGCCAAGTGGATGTGTAACATGGCTTCTCTCCAATTGTTGCAAAATCTGTTTTTTTTTCCTTTCTTTTTTGAACCATCAATAACTAGATTGATTCAGACTCAGTACTCCAAAAGGACTGGAAACTTGAACAGGTGATTGGGGTTTTCTGTCTACAGTGGCTGGGGAGACGTTTTTATTTCACAAAAGGAAAGCTTTCACATTTTTCCAAACAGGAATTGTAAAATATAAATGCTTTCAACTAATGCCAAAAATAATCTTAATACAAAATGTGTTTTCTATTTTAACTAGTTTCTGTAAGCTCCTTACCCACACTATTTCTATTAATGTCCAATTTCATTGCATCTTTCTCCTTTTTATCTGTTTTTAGTTTCTGTTTCCTATTTTTTTTCTGCTGAAATCTTAAACTTTTCCTTCATTTTTAAAATATATCTTTTTAAATATTCTTTCATTTTGTCCTGCTCTGGGCTGCTTCTGATCTGAGTTTCCTAAAAGAGAAAAGATTTCGCCATAAATTCCTCCAGTTCTGTTTTGTCCCTCAGAAGATAAAAGTCCCACTTCTCTCTCTCCCTAGTGCAGGCATGTCAAACTCGCGACATCACGTGACGTCGCGAAATGTATCGTGACTTTTTCCCCATTGCTGGCAATGGGGTGGGCGCGGTTTCTGTGTGACACATCCGGCCCGTGGGCTGACATTTTGACATGCCTGCCCTAGTGGCTGCCTCTATTTCTGGCCTGCCCCTGTCATTGTGGTAACCCAGCAGCAGCCAATCAAACAGGAGGAAAGAGACAATGGTTGCCTGGGAACTCAGCCACCAATCAATTTCATGGAGAAGAGGCTGAATAAACAAAGACAAAAGTGTATGTGTGTTGGGGGGGACTGGAAAGTATCCAATAAGTATAAAATCAAAAGCTTTTTCTGTGATAAGAAAGAGGCAAAAACTGCCAGAAATGCAGAGGGAGGGGAGGCTGAAGTCCTGGAACGGCCCCTCCCCCACCTAGAAATGGCTGCAATGATGAGCTTCTCCTCCAGGGGGGGCTCTTGGGCAAGTGGGGGCAGCAGTGGCTCTGAGGAAGGGGCATCCTGGGGGTTCCTCATGGCCTCTGCAGGCCCTCTGGCCAGGCTCTCCTGGGAAGCTGCTGCCCCCATTTCGCCAAGAGACTTCCCTGGAGGAGAAGCTCTTCATTGCAGCCATTTCTAGGTGGGGGAAGGGGCCTTTCCAGGACTTCAGCCTCCCCTCCCTCTGCATTTCTGGCAGTTTTTGCCTCTTTCTCATCACACAAAAAGCTTTTGATTTTATACTTATTGGATACTTTCCAGGAGAGCCCGGCAAGAGGGCCTGCAGGGGCCTTGAGGGACCCCCAGAATGCCCCTTCCTCAGAGCCACAGAGGGCCCCTCCAGGGAGACCCCCCTCACCTTTTCCTCACCAGCAATGCCAGATCCCCCTTTGGAGACAAAGGCCCTGCCCAACAGGAGCCTTTTCTGGAAACACATAAAGATAAACCAAAGCTCCACAAACCTCCATTGACTGCCACTCCCTAAAATGCAACACCAAAGCCCATAAACCATGTTAGTCTCTTTCCAGAATGGGTATGTGTGTGAAGGGTTCCCCCAGATCCCCTTCCTGGGCCTTTTCTATGGGCAAAGTGACGGGTCTGGGCTTTGCTTTTCCTTCTCAGTGCCCCATGAGTGGAAGAGAGTGGCAGTGGAACATGGGTCCCCTTCCCTCCCTTTCTTCCTTACATCGGGGTGAAAGGCATTCTTCATTTCTTTAATTTCTCTCTATCAATCTCTCATTTGTGTGATTTGTTTTTAACTATGCAAAGTCCTGATGACTAGGTTTTGACTGAGCTTTATTTTGTTCTTGGGAGACTGTTCACTCTATTGCATCAGCCTTTTTGTGATGGAGCCTTTGAGCATTAACTTTCAAAATAAAGTAAATTTTGGTTTTAACTCAGTAGGAAGCTATTTCAGTTCTGTGATATGTTCAAGCATTAAGTAGTCCCTGGGGTTTTCTCTTTAAGCGCTATGCCAACAAATATTAGATTTCTTTTTCTTCAGCCACAGATGTTGTGTATATTCCCTCTGGGGCCAATTTCAAGCATGGAGCTTTCAAACCTCTCAGTTCTTTATGACTGATTTAATTCTTGCTCTACGCTATCATTTTGAACCATATGGGGATTTATTCCCCTTTCATTTCTCTCCAGAGAAATGCCCAGCAAACGTTGAGTCCAAGAACTAGTTGAATTAGCCAGGGATCTCTGGTAAGAGGGAGAATTATTATCTTCAAAATTTCAGCTCTGCTGTTTGGCCAAATCCTCCAGAGGAGACTTTGGGCAGAGACTGATGGAGTCAGCTGCAGTTTGCTTCTCACTCTGAAAAGAATTTGTCTAAGAAGGCAAGGGGCTTTTTTTGGTTGATCAATAAGAGAAAAGAAGTCAAGAAGCAATTAGGTTTATCAATCAATTAGGTTTATCAGGATATTGAGAATGGGCTTTAGGGGCTTTAACATGTTTCTTGTAAACCCACTCATTCTGGGTGGAAAGGAGATTCTTCCAAGCTACCAAGTGCTGTGTCACCCCATGTTGTGTTTGAGAGTCCAAAATGGCTTTAATTTCAAAGCGTTGTTCACCTTCAACCATGATAGGCATGGGCACCAGAGGTGCAGGAGGCCTGAGGTTAGAAGTAATTTCTGGTTTGAGTAAGCTGCAGTGGAAAACGGGGTGGATTTTCTGTAGGTTCTTTGGCAAGTCCAATTTAACCATTAGAGGTTTGACCGGGAAAGGTCCAACAAATTTAGGGCCTAATTTCTTAGATGGTTGTAAAGAATGCAAATACTTCATGGACAGATATACCCAGTCCCCAACTTTATATGGTTTTTGTTCCGCCTCTATTTATTGGCTTTAGTCTTATAGGCTTCCCTGGCTTCATCTAGAGCTTTTGTGACTACTGGCCAGGTATTCTGTTTAATCCACTCCTGCAAGGAGGGGATTTCAGGCTCCTTGGTAGGAAGTTCAGGCATGATCACAAATGTTTGACCATTAGCTACTTGAAATGGAGTGAAACCTGTACTGAAATGCACAGCATTATTATAAGCAACCTCAGCAAATGGTAACAGATCAGACCAATTGTTCTGTTGATAATTAATAAAACATCTCAGGTATTGTTCTAGAACTGAGTTCAGTCTCTCTGTCCCCTCATTCATTTGAGGATGATGTGAAGATGATAAACCTTGACTAGAACCCATCAGATCCAGAAAAGCTTTCACAACTTAGTGAATTGAACCCCTCTGTCTGGAATTATACATTGTGGGGCCCCATGAAATCGATATACATTCTGCACAAAGAGTTTAGCTAAAGTCTTTGCAGTTGGGATCTTGGGACATGGAATGAAATGAACTTGTCTAGAGAACAAATCTGTTATGACCCAAATTACAGTGTTTCCAGCACTTTCAGGCACAATAAAATCCATAGAGATGGACTTGCTACTAGTTGAAGCAGTCCTGGGGATTTTCCTTGCCGCCATTTAGCTGCTGCGCATGTGGGACAGCTGGCTACATAGCTTTCTATGTCCTTTTTTAATGCAGGCCACCAAAGCTGCCTTTTAATGAGATGTAAGTTTTTTACAAATCCAAAGTGTCCAGCAGTTTTTGAGTCATGCCCTGCCTGCATTACTTTAAGCCTTAAGGCTGCTGGAAGAAAACGTTTTTCTCCAATCCATGCTAATCCATGTTTTAACACACACAGTGTCAATGCTGCTAACATTGGATGTTCCAGCTCTGATAACTAGTGGAAATCACAGCCATTTTCTCTGCTTTACTTTTTCCTCTGATCTTTCTCCTATTTAGAAACAGGTGTAGAATGGGGGAGGGGTTGGGATGAATGCTTGAGCTCAGCTAGCCATAATAATAACTGCTGCTTTATGGGAACCCAAGGACGACTTGATAACATTTTGGTGGGCTAAGGAGCTAGAGTGAAAGCCCACATTTCAGGCTAATTGGAGAACGTGATTTATGACTTTTTATTAGGGGTGGGAATTGCAACTTGTTACTTTGTATCTGGGGGGGAAGGGAAACTAGTTTTCAGTTCAACTATGTAGTGCCGATACTTTGTCTCCTGAATAAAATGTTCTTTAAGGAAGAACCCTTGCCTTGAAGTTCTTTCTTGGGTTTCATCTATCAGAACCATGACATTAACCCAAAACTACAACCTTCTACCTTAACCGTCTTGGGGTCCTGAGCTCCAGTCGCCATCCCGAAGTCAAGGGACAGGTGGACAACGACTCGGGGAAGATCTCAACATGGAGAAAGAAGGAGCACCTGTGACTAGCACTGCGGCCATGGCTACTGTCCCAGCAGAGGGAGCGCAAGCCATCGCGCTGGCAGACAAAGCAAGCATAGGAGCCTCGCAGATGGGAGCGAGACCTAAGACGAGGGAGCTGATACGGACGTCGGATTGGACCCTGTCCAGCGGAGACTCCAAGCATCTCGGGGCAGCCCTGCCAAAGGCAAGCTCTTCAAAACTGTTTGAAGCTGACTTACAGGGAGAGGCCTCTTGAGAACCACTCTCCCCGGACCGTCAAGGGACCAAGAAGTTAATAACTACTGAGGACTCGGGGGAGTGGAAGTAACTGTCCGCAGTCCGCAGTCAATCAGTAGAAAAGTTAGTTGAGAAGTTCGAAGAACTGGAGGTGAAGAGTGGGGAACAGCTCTCCCACTCCTCACAGACAAGTGAGCGTGATGATCGGTGAGACCAATGCCAATTGGTGGCTGTGAGAGAACTAGCCCAGTTGAGGGAGCATGAGCGGCTTCCTCGCATTCTAAACCACCTGTGCTGACCTCCAGTCCGGTTAGAAAGAAGACCCCTGACCGACATTCAGACCAGGGTAGTCCGGACTGCCACCGCTCTTCAAGAACTCCAGAGCACCGCTCCCGATGCAAGAGTGCCAGCCACCACAGGACCCCTGATCGGCATCACTCATCGTGATCCTCCAAGAGGCGGCACCATCGTGATAGCTCAGGGCAGCAAGACTATGACGACAGCCTGGTGAGATGCTCATGCTACAGAAGCACAAGCCGTCACCACCACCGCCGAAGCCCTGATCACTACTATGACAGGTCATACAGCCCCGAGCCTTCCCATTGGCACCACTCGAGCCCTGGGCAGGAGCAGAAAGAAGACCCAAGTGCAGGCATTCAACGCGACCTGATCCAGACCTGTTGGACAGATAGCGACAGGTAGGGGATCCACAGCCGCAGGGGGGCCTGCAACAGCTGGGAATGCTGCCACCACAGTTAGGAGGCCAGCAACCACTGAGGGGCCTGCAGCAACCAGGGGTGCCGTAGCCACAGATGGCAGGTCAGCAGCTATTGGAGGTGCCACAACCACAGCAAGGAGGCCAGCCACTGCAGGGAGGCCTGCAGCAGCTGGGGATGGCACAGCAACTGCTGGGAGGCCTGCAGCAACTTGGGATGCCGCAACCACCGCCGGAGGGCCAGCAGCCGCTAGGAGGCCTGCAGCAGCTGGGGATGGATGACAAAAGACAAATTGTGATTGGTGATAAAGGACAAATTGTGATTCAGAGAGTTTTATGAGAGAGATTAAAAAGATTAAAATTATTTGAGTACAAGTTTTAATAAAGTTTTTATCCACTTAATCAGCATACAAATCAGCCCTCATATAACTAGGTTCTGAATCACCACATAATGAAATAGGTTTTTTTAGAACTTTGCTGAAATCAAGTTATATCACCAGCATTCCCACAATTTATTAACAAAATATAATGATATGTGGGAATGACTTTTCTGACAGGAAAAAGAGATGATGCTTAGGGAATGATCAGATAAGAGAGAGGAACCCTCCAGCTGCATAATGGGCAGAGGAAAAAAAACACAGACGGGCACTGAAAAGAATTGCTAGCAGATTTGCACTTTCAGACTTGCAAGATTTTCTCAATGAATTAGTTCAACTGTTCCTGTTTCCTATCTGGTCTACCAGGTAGTTTAGAGTGGCAACTTTCTTTAAAAATTCATGTTTTCTGGTAATCAGCTTCTTGTTTTCAAGGAGTTTATGAATAATCTTTTTTTAATGTTCTATTTATTTGTTACCCTTCTAGAATGTTCCCTGTATTTGGTCAAATGTGATAATTATATTTTGTCAATATAAATTCTTTGATTATATGTTTGAAAATTTTGTTGAGCCTTTTTCCTTCACTTATGAAGATAATGGTAACACTTTTTCTCCTAATGAAGCATATTTTGAACTTAGAGAACTATATTTGCATGTCAGACAGTTGTACAAGAAAGAATCAAATGTGAAAAGATCATGTGGGATAAGAAACCAGGGAGCTTTTAAAATTCCTGGATGTTTCCACTCTAGTTTCACCCTTTCTGGAGAAGAATGAGTTTTGCAATCTTTCCTACTTTAAACTCTACATGGACCAAAATGGAGATGTAGCAGCAGAACATCATGAGCTTGTTGGTTCTCCTCAAAGAGGATCCTATCAGACTGGAACTGGGGAAGTTTAAAAGATAGAGACTTATTTTCTTCCAAGGTGCTATGTCAGAGCTAAAGTTGCGCAACAAGGTGGGTGAAAATTTTGCATCTTTTCTCTGTTTTACAAAGCTTTAGCATACATTTCAAGTGGGCTAAGCTCAAAATGACCATGGTGGATGACTTCATTGGGAATTGAATGTGGGACATAGAAAACTTATAGTTTTCCTAGACTGCTTGGGCAGCTTCAGAACTATTCATAAAGTTGATGTTCAGATGCTATAACATGGAAGACTTTTTTAAACTGATTCAGCCATGTCCAATATTAGAAGCTGGGTGATTCTTCTTTGGATGCAGACCATGGTCCTTTTGTGTCCCTTCTTCTATTTAGTACCTCCATCAAACTGGTAAGGCACCCAGAAGTGAAGGTGACTGTGTTGCTAATTGCCTCAGATTTGCTTGTTTCTTGTCCTCAAATAGCCAAGAAAACAGTGAATCCATTGACTGGTGCCTGAATTCAGGTTTGGACTGAATCAGATGAAATTGAATCATGATTGGATGGAGGTTCTCTTAGTCCCATTAGGAAATCAGCTTAAATTTGTCATAGTTGGGGAAATTGTGCCTTGAAAGGGCAGGTCCATAGTCCATAACATTTTTAAGCAGCCCAGACCTTGCCAGAGGTATTCATGCCTCTCTTTCAACTGACTGGGATAGAGCAATAGGCCTTCAACAGTTTTTCCATGCCAGTTGGTGTTACCTGACTGGTAGTTCTTCAACAGAAATGACCTTTTCTTGAATACATAGTGGGCCTCAGAACTATTTGTTTCTACCACAGGAATGATACTCATGTGCCACATGTTGCACCAAAGATGCCTGACTTACTCTTTTAGAGGGACACATACTGTACTCATGATCTCAGCTCCATCTCCCTTCACTACAGTTCTAGAAACCAGACAGTCACTGATAGAAGAGAATATATTTAGTTCATAGGTGAACTGTGGGGGTCTTGGTGCTCTCAGTTTTGCAATGTTTTATATACTCCAGAAGAAACCTTTACAAATCCTACTGTTCAGCCATTTCTTTTTTCATTAAACTCTTATATTTTAATAACTCTATAGAATAAAAATTTAATACAGCTTTAAAATATTTTTTTTATTCCAAAATTTAATATGAATGTATCACCATACTTTAAAATCATGGATAGATGAAGAATGGAGGAATGCATGTTAATATGGCCATGAACAGGAATCCACTGGTTGTTACGTAATGTGATATAGAAAGAGATTTCATATTTACCAAAGTGAAGCCCAGAGGTTATTTGGCTAATGTTCATGTCTTGCACCACCATTTTCCATGGATGGTGAGTCCTGACATATTTTCTTTGGTGCTTCTGTAAACGCTGCTAACATCGGATGTTCTTGCTTTGACAACAGATGGAAATGCAGCCATTTTCTCTATTGCTTTTAGAATTAGTTGATGCTGGGAGGGGGAATAGGGATGAGAGTCCAGCTAGTCATAACAATAATAACTTAGCCGTGGGAACCCAAGGACATTGGGCCCAGAGCTGATAGTGTTTTGGCAGGCTGGAGAGCTGGGGAGAAAGCCCAGCTAATTGAGGAATGTGATTTATGACTGTTTATTGGAGGAGGGAATTGTACTTTATTACTTTGTATCCAGGGGAGGTAAATTTAGTTTTTGGTTTCAACTATGTAGTGCTGATACTTTGTTTCTCAAATAAAAGATTCTTTAAGGTAAACAATGCCTCGAAGTTCTTTTGAAGAGTTTCATCTGTCGGAACCATGACAGCTTCTTCTTTTTCTGTTTAGTTTGTGCCTGTGTGGAAAATTGTCATCCTGGATTTGTCAAGCAGGCTCGAGAAGGAGAGCCAATTTGCTGCTATAACTGCATCCCTTGTCCAGAAGCCACCATCTCCACTCAAGAAGGTGGGTGACACCAAAGAAAAGGCAGACCTTGTGGAACTAGATTCATCAAGAACATTTTCAGGAAACTGCAAGTTAAAAGACAGATTGGAACTCAACTGTTTTCTTCTACCTTATCTACAGTAAAGGGAAGAAAAGCAATAACATTATGAACGAGGGGGTGGACAAAGATAGGTGGTGTGGCAGAGTAGGCATGTTTTACTATTATCAGAGAAAATATCTCTTCTGCTTTTTAGTGTGTATGTCTCCTTCCACATTTACCTTGGTAGGAATATCTGAGTTCTTTGAAACTTGAGGAATTATCTTATGTCCACCTCCTGGAAGGTTTATTGCAATGAATTCTATAGAGAGGATCACTGAGAAGGTCCACAATGAGGTAGGGAGACAGTTATGGGTCACCTCATTACACGTTATGTTACAACTGTTCCCAATAGCATTTCCAGATTATTTTCAATACTAGCTTTCTCTGACAACCTACTAAATTTCACAAGATAAGCCTCCTCTGAGTCCAGTTTATGAAGAAGTCCCATCTGACAGGACTCAGGAAGTTTTATTAGAAAGAATAATTTATTCATTATTTAACTCTAATAATGTAGCTTCCTATGAAGAATCTGCACACTATAAAGGAAATAATTTGAGTCCTAAGCTTTCTCACAATTTCACAGACTATTAAAAGTGTAGCTTTTTTTTTTTTAGAAAATTATATACTTCTTATTTTCTTTCTGTAAATATGTTAAGAAATGCATCTTGGGAAATGCTCCTATTATTAACTTTTGTCCCAAGAAGGTGTTGTTTGAAAGGTGAAAGGAAAGAATATTAAAGGATTTTTTTTTCAGATGCGGAAAAATGCACTAAGTGTTCAGACAATAAATACCCAAATGAGGACCAAGTCCAATGTATCCTCAAAGTTATAACCTTCCTTTCTTTTTTTCTTTTTTTTTTTTTTTTAAATATATTTTATTAGATTTTATAGGGGTACAGGGATAACATTAAGGTGCTTAGGAACCACCATGGAGGTGGGTATATTAAACATCCAAAAAAAGAAAAACAATCACAAATATATAGCTCAACTCAAGTCTTTTAAATTTCCCTCTCTAATTCCCTCATTTAATTTTACATATTCAAATTAATAAATTCTATATAAGTTTCAAACGGTCCTATCAAATATCAGTTACATTTCAATTCTAAAAATCCAAATCCTGTTTTTAAGCTTTACTAACTTACAATTACTATATTTCAATTAGCCTTAAATAGACATATTATTAACACTTCGGGTGCCCTTTTTTTTTATATATATAATTATATCTGGTATATTGTTCTTACAACAACATTCCCATATCTTCTTCATTGATACCATTTTTTTTTCTCTTATCACCCATCCCTCTTATTCTCCTTTTATTTCCAAATAATTCTCTAAAAGTAAAAATATCAGGCCAACAAATAAATTTCTATCTAATTTAAATATATATTCTATCAATGCCTCTATATCTATTAAAATCTTTTTAAACCAGTAAATAAAGTTTACTTCTCCAATACATATCATATCTAAAACAGAGTAATATTACAAAGGGTATCCTCTTAAAAATTTCACGTGTTCCATTAGTTGTTAAGTCAGTCAAGAAATCAAAGCCTTTTTAATCCCATTAAATAAGACTTTAAAATACATTTTTAAATCTAACTCTAGGCTTCTTTCTATGCCATAGTGGTTTCCATAGTAAGGTTCCTAGACAATCAAACCGCACTATTAAAAGGTCCATATTCTTTAACGCTTCAAATTGGTCAAAGTTCTCTTTCCTTTCTTCTAATAGCCTTTGGATGGTAAAAGCTGTTTTATTCCATGTTATATTTGCCAATTGTTTATCCATCTTTTCTCGATTTTCAATAAGTTGTATCGGAGTATCAGTCTCTGTTGGTATTGGTATTGATGCTTCAGACATCTCTATTGAAGTTGTTGTATAGTCATCAGACTTCTCGATAGGTTGTGTAGAAAGTTGAATAGAATTAGTTTGTTTTGTGGTTTCCACGGTTTCTCTCAGTGTAGGGAAAAGGGATTGAAAATAGGAGCTCACATCCTCTGCAGCTTCTAAAATTGTTTCCAATATAAGTTCATAGTCCAGTTGTGTATTAAGTTCCATATTGATAGTAATAAGGCTTTTTAATCTTTAATCTTTAAAGAAGGCTCTGCTTCATAAGAATCAAACAAACATTCACCTTCAATTTTCAATAGGCCAGCTGGATCCGTTATCTTGCAATTATGACTCTTTCAGGGTCATAGCCATTCCCAGCCATAGAGAAATATAATTGCAGTACCACTTTTCGACACAAGATGTCCTCAGCAAACCAAAAAATCTCTCTTTTTTTTTTTCCTTTCCAAATAATAGATTTTTTATTTTTCGTGTTGAAAGAGATGAAGAAAGGGTTCAAAATAATAAATGCATAGTTGTAACAATAATAGTCAAAAATAAAATGTTTTCAGGTCCCCTCAGTATTCCAAAATTTAAATAGTCCATCAAAATTAACTGGTTTTTATTTATATCTTTTTTTTTCCAACGCTGTTTTTCCCCATTGCCCAAACGCTGCTTCCTCACGACAGGGAAATAGTTCAAAGAAAGCTTTTAACAGGAAAGTAGTTAAGGAAAAAAAAAAGGGGGTAGGAAAGGTCTCACCCGGATTCTCCACGGGGGTTCTTTCGCTTAGATGTTCTTCTGGCTTTCAGCTGGTGCGACGAAGTGATCGTCCATTTTATTGGGCGATCTTTTCCCCCGGCGGCCCTAAGGAGAAAGCTCGAACTGGGGAGAGCCGCCGCTCTTCCCCAGTCGAGCAGGAGCCTCCTCTAACGGTGGTCGCCTCTACGGGGCGACTTTCGACCCGATTAAGGGTCTACCGGCGGAGGGAAAGCAGCCGGTGGGAGAGAGAGATCTCTCCGTGCGACTGCTGGTGTCGCGATCCGGAACCGGAAGCCATAACCTTCCTTTCTTATGAAGAATATTTGGGTATCATCTTGGCCTCTTTTGCTCTGCTCTTGTTCCTAACCACAGGCTTTATTTTAGTCATATTCCTTAAATATACAGAGAAATTCCTATTGTCAAAGCTAACAACCAGAACCTCTCTTACATCCTCCTGGTTTCCCCCCTGCTTTGCTTCTTGTCTCCTTTTCTCTTCATTGGTTAACCAAGGAAAGCCACCTGCCTTCTCCGACAAACCATTTTCAGCATCATCTTCTCTGTTGCCATTTCTTCTCTCTTGGCCAAGACAATCACAGTGGTGCTGGCTTTCCTGGCCACAAAACCAGGAAACCAAGTGAAGAGGTGGTTGGGGAAGAGCTTGGCCAACTCCATCATCCTTTCTTGTTCTGCTGCCGAAATTATCATCTGCTCCATCTGGCTTGGAATTTCTCCCCCATTCACTGACACTGACCTCCACTCCCACCTGGAGTAATCATTCTTCAGTGCAATGAAGGCTCTGATATAATGTTTTACATCACTCTCAGCTACCTTGGCTTCCTGGCTGCCATCTGCTTCACAGTGGCTTTCCTGGCCAAGAATCTCCCTGGGGCCTTCAATGAAGCCAAGCTGATCACCTTCAGCATGCTGGTCTTCTGCTGTGTCTGGGTAACATTTGTGCCCACCTACCTGAGCACCAAAGGGAAATACATGGTGGCTGTTCAGATCTTCTCCATCTTGTCCTCCAATGCTGGGCTTCTGGGATGTATCTTCATCCCCAAGTGCTACATTATCATTCTGAGGCCAGACCTGAATACAAAGGAACAGCTTATGACCAGAAGAACTGTAGAAATGTGAGACAAATAATTTCCACTCTCAACACATTTCAACAAGCCAAAAAGCCAAGCATAGAAATCAAACTGACCTCATACATGAAATGGGCAATGATTTTGGTTGAAATAATTAAGGGGCAGTTGGAAAATAGCTTCCCCCATCTTTATCCAGTATAATTGCAACATGGCGTCTGAGCTCTTTTGAGCAGTCGAATTAGCCTATATGCCCTTTGCCCTTAGAGTACCTGATGCCTGAAATCTCACACCCCAAATATGTGAAACCTGACACTTATGCAATAGGAATGTTGCTTATATTGCAGAAATATTTTTGGAGGGATGGAAATTCTTTCAAAATTCCATTATTTTAATTTTATCATAGGTTATTGGCAATTGGGGTTCTTTGCACTATTGGACTATTGGACATTTCCAAGTCTATAAAGTTTTCCAATAAAAAGACCATGGTGTAATCTCTGGAAGTCTGTTTCAGTTGAGTTGGTTTAAGAACCAAAACTAGGAGCCCCCCGGGCAATCTTTCCTTGTGCCAGCATCATTTCACCCCCTCCCAGATTCCTGTGACAACCAGATGTTTAATATATTTGTGTGCATGTGTATTTGTGTGTCAGGGAAGAGGGGAGGGAAAGTTGCTGAGGCTGACAACATAGACAACATCATCCTTTCCCATCCTGTCCTCAGAGAATCAAGATGACTCTTATGTTCTTCGAACATTAAGTCTTCATTCATTTTTTTAGATCCATATCCCAAATTACTTCAGAGCTCAAAGTAGTGGACACAGTTCTCATTCCTCTTTTCACTCCATCCAATCCCTTTTGGAGATAAAGGGTTGAATAATTGTCATGAAGACATCAATGAATATGATGAACTTGGTCACTCTGATCTTCATCAGAGATTAGCTTGACTGCTGATCACAATTGATCTGAACTCTCTCTTAACAACTGTGCTTTACTTTCCAAGATTCCATTGATTCTTCCTTGACTGCTCATTCTGAAATTTCTTTCCATCTTCTGGATAGATGGGTGAATTTTAAAGGTGCCTTGTTATAGGCACCCATCTATCTGCAAGCACAGCTGAATGAATTCTTCTGTCATACCTGGACACTCAGTTTGGGCTAACTGGTAAAGAATCTCTTCGGTCAACCCTTTCTGAAATTGATCAATCAGGGCAACTTCATTCCAGGCTAGTTCTTGATAAATGAGACTGAAACCACTTATTTTTCTGTATGTAAATTGTTATATCAGAGTCTTCTTTGGATATTAAAGTAATGTTTCCTTCAGTCCATGTATTTGGTATTTTAGCCTCCAGAAGTATTTCATTATACAGTTCTTTCAGGATCGGACTTAATACATCTTGTAATGATTTATAAAACTCTGCAAGTAATCCATCTGGGCCAGGAGTCTTATCATTTTTTTCCTTTTTATAGCCTCTATAATCTCCATCATTGATATTTTTCTATTTAATATATTTTGAATATTCTCTGAAATTTTTGGTAAGTCTGCTTTTTTTAAATACTGCTGTATTTTTTCTTTTGGAATTTCCTCTGCCTTATAAAGTATCTCATAATAATCTTTAATATTTTTTTTAATTGTATCATTTTGAAACTGTAATTCACCTTTTGGATCTTGCAGCTTGTTTATCAATTTTTTCTCTTTTTCTTTTTTCAGTCTATATGCCAACCATCTCCCTGGCTGGTTGATATTTTCAAAGAAGTTCTGTTTAGCACTTTTAATTTGTTGAGCCATTATTTCCATCTCTGCTACAATTAATTTATGTTTTATTATCTCCATTTGTTTCTTAAGTATTTTCTTTTGTGGATCTATTTGTAATTCTGATTCTAACTTTCTGAATTCTTCCTTCAACTTTAACTGTTGTTGTTTCTTTTCTTTATTCTTTTTAGCGATATAAGTTATAGCCAACCCTCTGAAATATGCTTTAGCCGTATTCCACACATTTTGAAGCGATGTTTCTTCTTTCTTGTTTATTTTGAAGAAAAAATCCATTTCTTTTGTAGAAATTCTTTTTCTTTCAATATAGATTTATTCAAGGATTTATTCAATTTTTTCTTAGTTCCTCTCCAAGTCATATTTATTGGGTTATGATCTGCCCAAACATTAGTTTCTATCTCAATTTCTTGTATCATCGTATTAAGTTCAAAAGATGTCCATATCATATCCATTCTAGACCATGATTTATGTCTATTTGAGTAAAATGTATATTGTAATTTCTTTGGATTTTTCTCTCTCCATATATCTTGGATACAGAGTTCTTCTGTCATTTTTAAAAACGCTTTAGGTAATATATTTCCTCTTCTCCCTTGTTTGACGCTTTTGTAGTCCAAAGTTCCATCTGTTATTGCCTTAAAGTCTCCCATTGTACAAAGATTTTGATAGATTAAATCTAATATTTTTATATAGTTTTTGGTAAAATTGTTCTTGTTTATCATTTGGTGCATATATTGCTACCATCAATATCTGTTTTTGATCCATCATTATTTCCACCATTAATATTCATCCGCATAAATTTGTTTAGAGTTCATCATTTCTTTAATGTATAGAGCTATTCCTCTTTTCTTTTGAAGTGCTAATGCAAAGTGAAGTTTACCAATTTTCGGTTGTTCTAAAAACTTATAATGGTGTCTCTTAATGTGTGTTTCTTGAAGATAAATTATATCCATTTTTAATTTTTGTAGTAGTGTAAAGATTTTTCTCCTTTTTGAAGGAGAATTTAGTCCATTTATTTTCATTGACAAAATCCCACTCTCCTCCATCTCTTTCAATTATATCTAGGTCTTAATCTTCTAGTTGATCTTATCTGTCTCTGATCTCTTGATCTTGCTCCTTCTTCTGTATATGTATTTTTAATTTCTTCCTCCTCTCTTGGTTTGACTGCTCCTTCTACTGCCATTGCTTCCTGTTTCTTTGTTTCTCTCTTTGTACTGGATTCAGAGTCACCTCCTTCCAAAAATGCTTTATGGTTGTCAAAGAATTCCATTGCTTTAGGTGGCATATCCAGTCTATATCTTTTCATATCCCAGTAAATTAAAATCCCTTCTGGAATCAGCCATCTGAAATTCACTCCTTTTTCAATTAATTTCCTAGTTAGAAACTGGTATTCTCTTTGGGATTCTCTTATTTTCCTAGGAATTTGTTTGAGGACTACAATTTCCTTTTCTTTGTATTTCAAAGGTTTGTCTCTTACTCTTCTCCAGTGACGTTGCTGCAAGATGGGTGCTGGGGAATAAATCTCCCTAACCCAAGCCTGATTTCTACCAGCTGGGGAGTCCAATAGGACCGAAAGTTGCCCCGTAGAGGTGACTGGCCAAAGGGTGAAACTTTGCAGATCACCTGCTTGATCCAAAGGAGCCCTCGGGACCGGCAGGAAGAAAGCCTGACTGCACCCATGCGGTCTGCCAGAAGCAGCTGATCGTCGGAGACAACGAATACTAACAAGCAGAAAGCAAAACAGCTGATCCAGGTGAGACTACTTTCCTTACCTCTCTACAAGTGAAAAATACCTGTTCTGGAAAAAAGCACCCCAAACCAAGAAATCCCGAAGCTTTAGGGAGGGGGGGTTCTTTCTACCTCTCCTTCCTGAACTATAAGCAGCAGTTTAAGCTTTGGGGAAATTAAAACTGACTTACAACAATGTTGTGAAGATAACTGAGGCATAAAAGAAGGATAATTTGGAAAACTTTTGGATTTATAAATCTTTTTTTGTTTATTCCTTGCTTGGAAACCATCGGGTTTTAACTTCTTAAACTTTTTTAAAGTATGGTGGTAACGGACATCTAATGACATCTAGTGGCAAAACTGAGAACTAGATTCAATCTTGCTTTTTTTCCCCTTCTTGTCTTTATCTTACTGAGTTACTTTGATTGGAGTCTTAAAACTTGGCTGTATCCCCAGACATAGCTTATAGTTTAAACATTTTGGTGTCCTTGGAATTTATAGTCCTGAAGATTGTGGCTGAAAAAAGACTCTTTTTGGATTGCCCTGTTCTACAGGATGGATTACAATTATAAATAAAAACTGTGTTTGAACTCATTGGACTTCCCTGGATTACAAATACAGCTTGACCTGGAATTTTTACAAGCTGTTTTGAAAGAGCGAATAATAAAAAATCCCTTCGAACAGAATACTTTAGATTACAAATTTTGGTATATTTTTTTCTCTTTTTTCCCTTTTGCTCTTTTTTACCATTTACTATTTTTATTGTTTACCTCTCCTATTTGTTAGGAGCCTATTGGATTATAAATTTTGACTTACTTGGTGGATTACAACATATGATTTAATGATAAAGATGAGTGCCCCCAACTTACCTAAAGTTGGGAAAAAAGGATCTTCTGCTCCCTCTTCGGCTTCTGAAAGTACAGTCTATCAGAGATCAATTGATACAATGCTTCAACAAGAAAAGGCTAATAACTTCCAAAAGGACACTCAAGTGACCCTACAAGCAGTTCAAGAGGCAATCGCTACTCATATGGCGGTCACAACGAGAAACCATGAGGAGTTGAAAAGTGATTTTGATAAAATGAATAAAAAAATTAACAATATGGATTCTCAATTTGAAAATTTTAAACAGATGATCACAGATAATCAACAAAGAATTCAAAAAATAAAAGATAAATCAACTGAGGTTGACCAGAAACTAGAAGTTTTAAAAGATGAAAATCAGAAGTTGATCCAAATAAATGAAGAACTAGAAGACACGATAGCTGGGATGGAGATGGAAAGAGCCTCATACTTTTTAAGATTTCAAAATATAATGGAAGAAAAGGAAGAGGATCTCCTAGGCTTGATAACAAAATTATTGGCAGACACATTAGGAACTGGGAAACAGCAAATGGAAGGAGAATTAGACCAGATCTATCGAGTCAACTCAAACTATTCTAGAAGAAATAAAGTCTCCAGGGAAGTACATGTTAGATTTCTTAAAAGATCTACAAGAAAAATTGAGATTTTTTAAAATCTATTCAGAAAGAATGGGGCCACACTATTCATAAGCAAAACATCTTCAGCCATAGCTCCCACAGAAGGCTGGAGGGCACCCTCAAGCACAGGTCAAAGTACATTTCACAACAGGAATCTCAAATACAAAGCCCAAAGAAGGTATGAAAAACCACCCACTCTCAACTCCATTTTGTCAGCTGCCCCAGAACTGCATGCTGTTTCTGGTTCTGCTCATCAATAAGTAAGAACCTTCTTTCCTAAGCAGTCAGCCACCATTTTTTATTCCCGGATTGAAACTGGACCTGATTTTTCTTTCAACAGAGATAAAGGACAACCTTGTTATGTCCCCTTTTTTTTGTTAAAGCAGTTTTTATGTCTTCTTCTTTTCTTTGACAATGAATGCAGAATCATCACTAGTATTTTACTATTTTATTTTATTAATTGAAAAGCAATAAAAATGAATTAATGAATCAGGCAGTTTATGCTATTTAATCAAGCAGAAATATTCTTTCAACATATCATTGAGATAAATATTTTTGCTTCTAAAATATGCTTAAGTTAAAGTTTTTTTCCTCTCAGCTTGAAGAGAAAAAAATGGAAATTCATCTCTCAGAATTGAGTCCTCTAGGGGACCCCATTTCTTAGCCCCAAAGAGGCAGTGGCTTCTTTACAACAAGGAAGATTTCTAATAATAAGATTTATTAACTATGTTTCCAACTTGCACCAAACTTTGTAGATTCTAGATGGGGAACAACAAGGCAGACCTATAAATGTGAAAAACAATACAAGCCACAATCATTGTTTAACTACATTTAGTATTACTGATAATAAACAAACAAACAAACAAACAAACAAACAAACAAACAAACAAACAAACAAATAAATAAATAAATAAATAAATAAATAAATAAATAAATAAATAAATAAATAAATAAATAAATAAATAAATAAATAAATAAATAAAATTGTGCATGCTTCTATTTGTGTGTGATTCTGCCTGAAGCTATCTGGTAAAAAGACATTATTGAATTTTAAATAAATAAGAAAAAGATTAAACAAAAATAAACATAATTCTTGGAAATGAGAAACCAAAACCAAAACCAAAAACCTTTGTAAAATAGAGTATTATATTTTGAGATCTATTTTTGTAAAAAAATCAATTTGGAAAGGAAATTTTCATCTTTTTTTTTATTTTATCAAAATTCCATAAATATAACCTGGGGTAATAGCAAAAAAAAAAATGGAGATTGAATTTATTGAAATATAAAATACCAAATAAAATTGTTTTGTGATGCGCAATACTCAATTATTTTAAAATGTATATACATATACTTTATGCCACATTCTTATTTTATTTTTAAAACAAGCTGCTCCTTTGTGTTGAGATCTGGCCTAAGGATAATAATATAGCACTTGGGGATAAAGATGCAGACCAGCAGACCAGAACTGGAGGCCAAGATGGAGAAGACTTGCACGGCCACCATGTATTTCCCCTTGGTGCTTAAGTAGGTGGGCACAAAAGAGATCCAGACACTGCAGAAGACCAGCATGCTGAAGGTGATCAGCTTGGCTTCATTGAAAGCTCCAGGGAGATTCCTGGCCAGGAAAGCCATTGTGAAGCAGATGCCAGCCAGGAAGCCCATGTAGCCCAGGGCTCCATAGAACATGGCAACAGACCCTTCGTTGCATTGCAGGATGATCTCTCCAGGCTGGGAGTGGAAGTCAGAGTCAGGAAAGGGGGGAGAGACTCCTAGCCAGATGGAACAAATGAGAATTTGAATCCCAGAACAAGAAAGTACAAGGGAGTTGGCCAGAGTCTTTCCCAGCCACTTCCTCATGGTGTTGCCCGGCTTTGTGGCCAGGAAGGCCAACACTACTGTGACTGTCTTGGCTAAGACTGAGGAGACAGCAGTTGAGAAGACAATGCTGAAAACAATTTGACGGAGAAGACAAGTTCCTTTCTTTGGCTGGCCAATAAAGAGGAAGGAAGTCAGGAAGGAGAATAACAGGGAGATGAGGAGGATATACGACAGGTCCCGGTTGTTGGCCTTGACTAGTGGAGTTTCTAAGTGTTTTATAAAGATTGCTAAGACAAGCACTGTGGCTAAAGACAAGAAGAGGGCAAAGGAAGCCAGGATCATCCCCAGAAGTCCTCTGTAGAATAGGAAGGTTATGACTTTGGGGATGCATTGATCTCGTTTCTTATTTGGATGCTGATTCTCTGGACATTTGGTGCATGCTTTTGCATCTGTAGATAAGAGAGATGAGAGAAATATGATTTATCCACCTCCTGTAATGTTGGCCTTTTCTCCTTCTGTCTACCTTCTCCAACATTATCATTTCTTCCATAATTGCATCATGTACAATTGGTAAATTCTGTCTATTTTGTTTTTTATATTTTCTGAGCAATCAATTTCATCCACAGCTGCTTTTATCTGAGGATATGATGTACTTTAAAATATTTTTTTTATGTGGCTGTTTTTTCAGCATTTTTCTCTTAATATGCTCTCTTGAATTTATGGACAAGCCTTGCTGAAATAATATCAGCACTGAATGTGCAAAGTTATGTCATTTTTCATACAAAAGTCCTCATTTTTCTTCTAACAACTCTGCAGAGGTGATCAAAGGAAAAAGAGGGGCTGGCTGAACAGCTGTCTTTCTCCAAGATGATTTCTTACAAATCACTTCATAAAACTAGTTCTGGATCTTAGGGCAAGGAGGCCAAAAATGAAAGATCCCCAACTGAGAAATCAGACTCCCCCACTGAATGTTGTGAAAGACTACAGTGACCACTCCCACTGGGGGGACTTTTCCTTCAGAGATGCCCACCTTCCTGAATGGAGATGGTTCCTTCTGCACAAGGAATACAGTCATAGCAACAAGGGAGCTCCCCTTCCCAAGGCAGCTTGATGAAACCTGGATGGCAGCTCTCCACACACTTGGATTCAGGGAGGGACTAAATAAAAATAGAAGGAACATCAAGGACAATGTGCAGTAAATGTGTTGGGTATATTTTTGTTACCTCTGCTGATAGCCATCTGGTGGCTCTGTCTAAGGGACCTAGTCTTTGTTCGACAGAGAGGAGTTATTATAGTACCATCTGCAGAGCCCTGGCAGGAATTGTATAGATGGAAATACGATCATCAAGCAAAGGGGTTTGAAACATTTGTAAGTCAAGAGCAAGAACATCTGGCAGTGGCTAAGGCAGACACCTCCCTATTTCACTGGAGTATCAGAAGGGGAGGCAGAGCAACAGAATTAGTTCTGCAAAATAACATCATTAGAATCAATCTTCAAGAGACTATCTATCTATCTATCTATCTATCTATCTATCTATCTATCTATCTATCTATCTATCTATCATCTATCTATCTATCTATTATATTTGCCTTTTTCTGGGTTGAAAAGAACTGGGGAAAAATAATTTCCTTCACCTGGTTGAGCCATTTGGGGAACATCATTGCATCCTGGTCAATGGTAAACATGACTTCTGGCGATCCTTGCCTTGCTAGGCTCCCAAATTTTGCCCGGACAACTGACTTATTGGAAAACTGGACTGAAGCTATGATGTCAAGATCAGCAGCCAGTTCTCCACTCTCATCCAAATATAATCCATTCAAGGAGTTATTATAAAGCTTGAAAAGGTTTTGCAGGAAACATTGAAGCTAAAATAACAGAGGGAAGAGAAAGAAGTATAGGAATACTGATAGGATAGTTCTGCACATCTGTGCAATCCCACATCTGTAGTTACATAGTAATCTACCCCTCTAGCTTACCTAAAAGTTTTACAATTGTAACAATTGACTACAGCTCTGATAAGAGGGTTAATGTTTGTGTTTCCATCTGGTTTTGATCACAGCATGTGGGAAATTGTGATTTGGAATGTAATATAATCTCTGGTAAAGAAAATGATATCAAACAGAGAAAGTTATTTTGTTCGCTTACAAAATGAAAAATTGTAAGACATCTGAATGAGGGTTGTTTGATATTAAGGAATGGAGTAATTGATGGATACATGAAGAAAAAATGTTAAATCTTGAATGATGTGACTAAAATGCACATCAGAAGGTAGGATTCTCTTTATATGGAAATGAAAATCCTGGTAGTGAAGATGAAAGAACTAGAGATGAGCTTTGGGAAAAATGTGCAAAATATTGCATTTTCAGAAGAATGATAGGATATTCATACTTACAAAATTACTAAGAAGTTAACAATTCTATATATCCTGGTAGAATATTTACAAACTTTCAGATTCCCACTATCAAACATTGTCATACTGAGGGATTGAGGAAACATGTCTTCTCTACTGTTGCCCTGGCCCTCTGAAACAGCATCCCACTCGAGATATGGATGGCATCCCTTCTCCTGGGAATCCAGAAAGCACTTTAGACCCATCTCAATAAATATCTTGTCATAATTTGACCACCACTTTAAGGATTCTGCTGAACTGAATCCTCAAGGTCTTGTGCTATGGGAAAATTCAATAGCTGCACTAGTGGAGTACATTAAATTAATCAATAAAAGTAAGGAAAGACATTGATTCATAAAATTCATGGCTTTTGTTATCTTGCTGGGATCAGACATAAAGGCTTGTGTAATAGAGAAAGTGGTGTGTGTGGCTGAAATGAAACTGCTTAAGATAAAATCTTAAAGGAGATTGTCTCATAAAGTTCATGAACTTCATTATCTGTACATTAATGCTCAAATCATGGGGAAAAAAGAAGGTGAGCTTAAATTCCTAGTTCCCAAACACAATTCAATAGGTAGAACAGAGAACTTTTTGAATGACACCTCCACCCCCCCCACCCCCGGATAAAAATATAGTAATGGAATGATACCATTTATCCAAAACAAAATGAAGAAAAACAAAAATAGTAGTAACTGTGAGAGGGATCTTGGAGTCCTAGTGGACAATCACTTAAATATGAGCCAGCAGTGTGCTGCAGCTGCCAAAAAAGCCAACACAGTGCTGGGCTGCATTAACATTCTTTGACCAAGTGACATTCTTTGACCAAGTGACAAAATTAGTGGATCAGAGGAATGCTGTGGATATAATTTACTTGGACTTCAGTAAGGCATTTGATAAAGTAGATCACAACCTACTACTTGATAAGATAGAAAAATGTGGGTTCGACAGCATCACCACCAGATGGATTCGTAGCTGGCTGACCAGCCGTACTCAGCGTGTGGTCCTCAATGGAACCGCATCTACATGGAGGGAAGTGTGCAGTGGGGTGCCCCAGGGCTCTGTTCTGGGCCCAGTGCTCTTCAACATCTTCATCAACGATTTGGACGAGGGGATACATGGGGAACTCATCAAATTTGCAGATGACACCAAGCTGGCAGGAATAGCCAACACTCCAGAAGACAGGCTTAAGATACAGGATGACCTGGACAGACTTGAACACTGGGCGCTATCTAACAAAATGAAATTCAATGGTGAAAAAAGTAAGGTTCTACATTTAGGCAAGAAAAACCAAATGTACAGGTATAGTATAGGGGGTACCTTGCTCAATAGTAGTAACTGTGAGAGGGATCTCGGAGTCCTAGTGGACAATCACTTAAATATGAGCCAGCAGTGTGCTGCAGCTGCCAAAAAAGCCAACACAGTGCTGGGCTGCATTAACAGAGGGATAGAATCAAGATCACGTGAAGTTTAATACCATTTACAATGCTTGGTAAGGCCACACTTGGAATACTGCATCCAGTTTTGGTCACCACGATGTAAAAAAGATGTTGAGACTCTAGAAAGAGTGCAGAGAAGGGCAACAAGATGATTAGGGGACTGGAGGCTAAGCAATATCAGGAACGTTTGCTGGAATTGGGTATGTCTAGTTTAATGAAAAGAAGGACTAGGGGTGACATGATAGCAGTATTCCAATACTGGGAGGGGGGAGTCAAGCTATTCTCCAAGGTGCCTGAGGGCAGGACAAGAAGTAATGGATGGAAACTAGTCAAGGAGAGAAGCAACCTGGAACTGAGGAGAAACTTCCTGACAGTTAGAACAATTAACCAGTGGAACAACCTGCCTCCAGAAGCGGTGAATTCTCCAACACTGGAAGTTTTTAAGAAGAGACTGGACAGCCATTTGTCCGAAATGGTATAGGGTTTCCTGCCTGAGCAGGGGGTTGGACTCGATGACCTCCAAGGTCCCTTCCAACTTTATTATTATTATTATAACACTGAATGTTGAAATTACCCAAAACACACAGAAGTCCAAGTGAATGAACTTTGTCTTACTGTAGAGGACTGAAAACAAGGAGTGATATATTACTATGGAAAAAAATGCATGCACTTAGTCCAGGACTATAGAGAGGGTATTAGAAAAGCTAAATCTCTGAATAAAAGAATGAGCATCATATACTAGATAAGTTTACATTTAAAATATTAGAAAAGAATGCAACCATAAGATTATGCAAAGGGAATACCTGAGATGGTTTCAACTCCTGAGCAGTCAATTGATCTTTTTCATCATTCACTTTCCTCTTGGATCTGGATGAATATGCGGCATTCAAGGCTCTGGCCACACTCCAGATGGAATTATAAATGATGTAACTGTCCAGAGACAGGATTTCTTCAATCTCTTCTTGGGGCAGAGCTTTTGAGTTCTCTTTCTCTGAGCACCTTGTCCATCCTTTCATGGACAAGCCATGCTTGGAATAGGAACAATGAAACACTTTGTTGATAAAGTCTTTGATAGAGTTGAGAATAGAATGAAAATCACCATGTTTGGCATTTCTGTCTGTCTGGATCAAGAAGGAAATATAGCCATAGATAGATGGATAAATCTGTGACATATGCTGTAAATCTAAAGTAATATCCCACATAGCTGAAGTGATCCAGACCTTTCCAATTGTGGCTTTTATGCAGAATCCAATTATCTGATGTGTAATGATTATTCCCAATACAAAGGTATCAATCTCTCCAGAGTAAACAAAGACATTGACTTGTGTCCACTTGCAAAATTGAGAAATATCAGTTGTCATTTCATGGGCAGCCACAGGGATGCTTTGGGATAAAACAACACAAATGCCATTCCTGACAAGCAAAGGAGTCAAATTTCTGATGAATATCTCCCCACCATCAGAGTCTGGTGCAACCAGACCAACCAATGTCCACCTAAAATGCTGGAGCAGTTTGATAATTATGGGGTACTGAGCTCCTTCTTTGGGGACCACTTGGTAGAAAAAAGGGAAGACAATTTTATCACTCAGATCCTGTGAAATAAAAGTATAGCTGATCTGAAAAAGAAAAGATACTTGAGCTATATGTTGAGTCAAATCCAAACCAAGATATTAGCAACTGAAATCTATGGTAAAAAATGTGGTTTTTATATGATAGAAAAATTTCTTGGAAGACTATTTTCAGGAGACAGTTTCTATGGTTAGTCTACTTATAGGTTGGACCTCTTCCCACTGGATCTTGAATAGGAGATGTTTCTTCTTCAAATACGAGGAACATGACTAGAATAGTGTTTTAGATCTGGCTGTTTTAATCCTTTGTTCTCTGTGTGAATCCAGAGCCACTCCAATTGTAATAAGCCCAATATTTCCATGATCATTACCTGCCCTTGAAGTTCAAGGAGGATTCAGAGTAGATTTAGCCCACCAAAATGCACACACTCACACACACACATACAAACCTGTGGAATTTTATAAATCTCCAGCATATTTGTTATCTGGATGGCAATATCAGTGTTGGACCCATCAAAAACAACTAACAGTCTATTATGCCTTCCACATCTGTAGTTTGGAATATTTGCTTCTCCGGTGGAAAGCAAATCCAGTAAAGCATCCAAAGTCATAGTTGTGCTGAAATAATTGTCATGGAGGTTGTAGCCCAGGGAGATGTTGGGAAACAACTGGAGATCCTGATTGATCTCCTGGATGGCAAAAAGGAAGGAGAGAATTTTCCAGGGAAACATGGATAGTTTGCTGAAAATATATACATTTCATACCATTAATGAAAATAATCTCATTTTTATATCTCCTTAAATACATAGGGGGTTTTAGTCACTCTAAATCTAACAAAAATAACCAGCTAACATGTCAAACTACATGTCCGCATATACATTAGTAAATAATTAGCTGTACAATTTAACCTTCTCACCATCATCATTTGCCAATAGCCTATATAAAATAGTTTTCTGAGCAATATCTATGCAATCAAGCGAAGTAGTGAAAAGCACAATAAAAATAAAAAGTATTTGTACATAGCTCAAAAAATATCTTATAATGCAGGGGGAGGAACATTGTAATAGAGCTGTTTAAAATCAGAAGAAGAACTATATAATCCTGGATGTTCAGCTCTAGAACATCCTTCCATGAGCACTCAGAGATACCCAGAAGTTGAATAGGTTCTCTGATGAAGAGGAGGAGGAGGAAGTAGAGTTAGGGGCATCCAGGGATGATAGTCCTTGAGGATGTGATACCAGGATGGTTGAAGTCAATGACTTCAGTTTGGCTGAAGGGGAACCAGCAAGCCCCAAAGACTCCTTGCCTGCACCCACTGATTGCTTCTCAGACCCTGAACTTCACACCTACTTTGTCCAAAGCGAAGATTCAGTGGCAGAGAACTGAGCTCCAAGGACCAGAAAGAGTGGCCAAAAGGAAGCCCAGCAAAAGAGCTGACTCTAATGTTCAACGCACCTCAATTGTGTATCAGGGTAGAGGCTCAGTTTGGTTATTTCTTGGCCTCCTCCCTAGGTGAAAACCCTGAGAGCAACTTCTCAAGCCTCAGCATTGCTGCATTTAGCTTACTATGTCCTTCTTCCAACCACGGATTCCATCTCAGCAAGTCTCCTGTCTCCTCCATACACATATCTTGAATCTGTTGTTTGATTATTGGATTCCTGTCTCAACCCAACTTTTCACTATACATGACCTCTAAGATCCCTCCTTGACCAAAAAAGAGAGTGGAAAATATCTAAAAGTTCAATTTATGTGAAAAAGAGCTTCTTTGATAGGTGGTCATCCAGACTTTGCTGAGATGCTTCCAGGGACAGAAGTCACCAACTTCTGTGAAATGGTTCCTGTTCTTCTAAAGCTGTCCTAGTGTTTACACCTCCTTCTCCCTTGAAATGTCCACCCCTTGCTCTTAGTCCTGCAAGGCTGGCTATCAGATATTAGGCAGCTATCACATATCTCTATTTCAGAAGAAAGAGAAGTCATTTTCAAATCTCTTCTATGGAATTTAGTTTCTACACTAACTCTTACCATTTAATGATCTTTCACGGGATGTGTGTGGAGGAGACCCACTCTGCTACTTCAGTTAAGAGGACAGGAAAGCAAGTGGGTGTCTCCTTCATATTTCAGAAGGGACCTCAAAATTTAGAAGACTATGCAGGGGCTGATGCCTTTGAACTGGTGTACCCCAGACTTTTATCCCCCAAAATAACTGATCTTGAAAACTTGATCTAAGAGGGAGCCTTTAAAGGTACACAGAAATAGAACTTTTGTGGCTTTTTTGCCTCTTATACTGATGTCAAGAAGAGCTATGTTTTGCAGGGTTCTCTCTGGAGCCTTGCAAGCCTTGCTTCATAAATTCCACCCCTAACACAAGAAGACAGCAATGGATGAAAGATGGCAATAAAACTGGGGTTGCCTAGAAACCTGGATATTAGCAAAGACCAGCAGAAAAGCAATTTCACTGTACCTGCAGTGACTTACTGAAGAAACTTTATAGAGGGGCTCCTGCTGAAATCGTATGGGAGGAAAGTTGCTTTCATTACACCAATGACCCCACCCAGAAGAAGGTCTCCTGGCTTGTAATAATTCAGTGGGTCAACTTCATTCCTCTTCAGATGCAGAGGGCATTTCAAAGTGAGTTTCCTGTCAGCTGCATGAGGAAGCAGCATGAGAAGGAGAAGCAGGAGGACCATTTATCTGCCTGAGTCAATACTCTGCCTTGCAGCCTTTTTCTTTTTTCAAACCATGCCAGAAGCAAAAAACAGCACCTTGTTTTCAAGGATTCGAGAGTCTCCCTATTTTCCTATGTCAAATGGGGTCCTGTGAATGAATCGTGTCCAAAGGGGAGGGGGGCAATTCATTGGCACAGAACATGCTTGCTCTCCAACACTCATTGTGGTTCTTTAGGCATATAGCTTTTCTCATCCAGCAATGAGCTCTCTTTTCTTTGGGCTGATGTTTACATCCATAACTCTCTTTGGGGGGCCATTCCTTGAGGTCTGGCACAAGGGAATGAGCAAAAAACTATGATTATGATAATGTGAAGGAGGAGGAGAAGCTTCATTGTGAACTTTGTGGAACTCCATGTTCCTTAGGAAGTCTCAGACTTTAAGATGGGCTGTTGACTAAAACAGAATAGTTTGGCCAACTTCTTAGAATCATACTGTCATGGTTCCTATAGATGAAACTCTTCAAAAGAACTTCGAGGCATTGTTTACCTTAAAGAATCTTTTATTCGAGAAACAAAGTATCGGCACTACATAGTTGAAACAAGAAACTAAATTCCCCTCTCCTGGATACAAAGTAACAAAGTACAATTCCCTCCTCCAATAAACAGTCATAAATCACATTCCCCAATTAGCTTGAACCTCAGGCTTTCTCCCCAGCTCTCCAGCCTGCCAAAACACTATCAGCTCTGGGCCCAATGTCCTTGGGTTCCCACGATTACGTTATTATTGTTATGACTAGCTGAACTCTCATCCCTATTCCCTCTCCCAGCAGCAACTAATTCTAAAAGCAATAGAGAAAGTGGCTGCATTTCCATCTGTTATCAAAGCAAGAACATCCGATGTTAGCAGCGTTGACATCCCCCCCCCTTAGAAAAAGGACAAATCCTGTAATGCAAACAAAATCATAGGTTAAGGGTTGCCTCTAGGTTTGTTAGGGTGTTTCTTATAGAATCTATTAATGAGTCTGTCAGCTTTTACATCGCTAGATTTCACTTTCCATTGCACTAAGTAGTGAAATTTCCCTTTAAAAATTCTAGAATCAAGAATACACGTCATAATGAGTCTGTCTGGCTACTACGAGAGGTCCAGGTGCCTTAGGGGGAGGTCTTAAGGTGGAATCCCAAAAATGTTTCAGTAGGCTACAATGAAATACAGGGTGAACTTTCCGTAAGAGTCTGGGAAGTTTTAGTTCTACCGTGACCAGGTTAATAATCTTTACAATGGGGAAGGGTCCTAAGTACTTCGGTTCTAGCTTCTTACTAGGTAACTTAAGCCGTAAATACTGTGTGGATAAATAAACCTTTTCCCCAACTTGGAATGTCCTTTGAGGAGCCCTTTTTTTATCTGCCTGTTTTTTTATGTCTCGGAAGCATTTTTCAAAGCAGTTTTCATGATTTCCCAGACTTCTTCCCACCCCCTCACCCATTGATCAAGAGTTTGGGAAGCGGAGGGTCCCTGAGGATATTTGGGTATTGGGCTGAACTCTTTCCTTGTGGCCACTTTAAAAGGCGTGAAGCCAGTGCTGCGGTGAACAGAGTTATTGTAAGCCACCTCTGCAAAAGGGAGGAGGTCAGTCCAGTTCATTTGTTGATAATCCACATAGCATCGGAGATATTGTTCCACCATTGAGTTTGCAGATTCAGCCGCCCCATTGGTAGACGGGTGAAAGGCCGGCGATAGTCCTTCAGATGAGCCAATTAGTTTAAGAAAACTCCTCCAAAACCTAGCTGTAAACTGCACCCCCTGTCAGAGATTATTCATTTTGGTGCGCCATGCAGTTTGTAGATATGTTTCAGGAACATCTTGGTTAGTTGCTAGGTGGACGAGAGCCCTTTGCAGGCAATAAAGTGAGCCTGCTTTGAAAACAGATCTATCACAGTCCAGATGACTGTATTTCCCCTACTTTCAGGTAGGTCTACTATAAAATCCATAGCAATTTCTTACCATGGTTGGGAAGGGTCCACCACCAGTTGTAATAACCCAGGGGGCTTCCCCAGAATTCTTTTCATGGTGGCACATACAGCACAACTCTGGACATAGTTTTCCATGTCCCATTTCAATCCCAGCCACCAAAATTGCCGGCAGATGAGGTGTAGTGTTTTTAAATATCAAAAGTGCCCAACCTGTTTTACATCATGGCTGTGTTGGAGCACATTAAGGCAGAGGATCTCGGGCAAGTACACCTTTCCCCCCTTGTAAGCCAAACCATCCCGGCATGTTAGGGAGGTTTGATTGTCCTTGAACCATTGGTCGGTGAGGGTCATTGGGGTTTGGGGCTCTTAAAGGTGGGACTTTGTGTGGCATGAGTTGAGAAGCAGTTTGTGGAGTGCAGATAATTGCTTCATTAACCTCTTCACGCTACTGGGGCAGTCTGGATAAAGTATCAGCTAAGATGCTCCCAGTATGTACTTTAGGGTGAAATTAAAATGGTTAAAGTATTGCGCCCACCGTACTTGTTTCGGGGATGATTTGCGGGGAGTTTTCAGTGCTTCTAGGTTTTTGTGATCAGTCCATACCTCGAAAGGCACCTTGCTCCCTTCTAGATAGTGTCACCAGTTTAATAGAGCCCAACGGATCGCAAAGGCTTCCTTTTCCCACATAGCCCACCTCCTCTCACACTCAGTGAATTTTTTCGAGGTGTAGGCACAGGGTTGTAGGGTCCCACTCTGGTTCTTTTGCAGAAGCACAGCTCCAACGGCCACATTGCTGGCATCGGTTTCAATCACAAAGGGCTTCCCTGGGCAAGGATGCTTTCAGACCGGTTCAACCACAAGTAGCCTTTTTAAATTCTCAAAAGTGGTTTGACAGTTCATAGTCCATGCTAGTGGTTGGCCTGGACATGGCTTTCCTCCCTCTTTGCCTGTTTTCAGTAATTCCGTAAGGGGTAAAGTAATTGCAGCAAAGAAGGGCATGAACTGACGGTAGACGTTGGTGAATCCCAGAAAGCTCTGGAGCTGTTTGCAAGTCTTTGGGGGCTGCCATTCAATTATGGCTTTCACTTTGGTCGGGTCCATTTCAATGTCCTCACTTGAAATTCTGTAGCCCAGATAATCTAGTCGGGTCTGGTGAAACTTTGATAGTTTAACATAAAGTTTGGCATTCAACAGTTTCTTTAACGCTTCTCTCACTAGTTTTATGTGGTCAGCCATATTCGTACTGTGTATCAGGATGTCATCAAGATACACCAAAACCCCTTTGTATAAATGGTCATGTAGTACCTGCTTAATCAGCTGCATGAAGACAGCTGGAGCCCCCTGTAGTCCAAACAGCATGACTTTAAATTGGTAGCTTCCCATGGGACAGTTAAAAGCAGTCTTCCACTCATCTCCCTCCTTTATGCCTCTCTCAAGTCCAACTTAGTGAAGACACTCCCCTTTGCCAGGTGGGTTAGTAAGTCCTTCAGGAGGGGGAATTTGTTTTCCATGCTCACAATGTTCAGACCTTTATAGTCCACGCAGAGACAAAGTGACATGGCTTTTTTTTCTTTAAATAACACCGGGGATCCCACTGCAGACTTGGCCCGTTCGATAAATCCTCTCGCTAGGTTCTTGTCCACATACCACTGCATCTCCTCCATTTCAAGGGGGGACACAGCATACATTCTCGGTCGTGGGAGTTTGGCTCCCGGTAACAGTTTGATAGAGCAATCATTAGGTCGATGGGGAGGCAGGGTGTCACATTCTTTCTCACTAAATGCCTCCGCTAGGTCCCGGTACTCACTAGGGATGAGTGGCTCACCTGGTTGAGAAAGGGCAGCTATTAGCGCTAGCTCGTTAGGTAGGCTGAGCTCTCCTGTAATGTCTGTCGAGTTAAGGGGGGCTTGGGTCCTATAGGTAATCTCACAGTCCTTATTCCCTTCTCCCACCAGATAAACGGCTTCCATTTTTCTAACCAGGCTAGCCCTAGGATCACAACCTCAGTCATTTTCGGAGCCACCATGAAACGAATGAACTCCCAGTGCTCACCTATTTCTAAGTGTAGGGGTTCAGTTAATTGCGTGATTAAAGTTCCTCCTATTAGGGAGCCATCGGCTTGCTCAAACCTCACGGGTTTGGAGAACAGCCTTGCTCATATGCCCATTTTCAGGGCAAGTGGCAAACTAATATTGCACCGGGAGCATCCTGAGTCCACTAGCACTATGGATGAGTTGGAAGGGATCTGTAGGTCATCTAATCTGACCAACCGCCTTCTTCCTGAGTCCCACCCACTAGCATTGCTTAATTGCTCGGTCCCAGAGCATGCTGACTCTGTCAAAACATATGGGACAGGCAGAGATTACAGGAGACAGGTGTTCCCTCAGATGACCAGGCCCCATGTCACAGAGGATTTTATAGGTGATACCGAGCAACTTAAATCACAACCAGGAGCCAAAGACAATCAGTGCAGCTCACAAAGCAGAGGTGTTACATGGCACACGTAGGCAGTGCCTATAACTGCCAGTGCCACTGAAGTCTGGACTGTCTGTAGCTTTTGAACGATCTTCAATGGCAGCTCCATTTGGAACACATTGCATGAGGCTTCCAATTACATGGTTAATTTTGTCCCCAGAAGTAAATCTTATAAGCTTAGTTTGCCTGAAGTCATCCAGTGAGTTTCCATGCTTAATAATGGATTTAAACCAGAATCTCCCCAGTTCTAATGCAATACCTCAGCTATTGGTTGACTAAGTCTCTCAGGTCCTTCCTTAGGATCTACTACCTTAGGTTCAAGGTACTCTACTGACTTCTTTCAGTTTCTCTTCCCCAGTTATCTTGAACTCCACTTTTCCATCTATAACTCTGCATGAGGGTGCACTTCCCAGTTACTGATGTTGCACAATCAATGGAGGACCCATAGACTCTCTTTTCCTGCTCAAAAAGAACGTGGCACCCATGGCCAGGAAGTCGGTTGGGTTCATTCCTGAGCTGGAAGACCTTGCTCATAGTGATTAATGCCTTGGTCATTTCCCAGATGGATTACTATAACACAGTTTACAAGGGGCTACTCTTGAAGAACACTCAGAGGCTGTAGTGGTCCAGAATGCTGCAGCCCAGGAATGCCCATGCAGCTCCACTGCTCCATGATTTGCACTGGGACCCAGTAAGCTTCTAGATGCAGATCAAGGTGCTGGTCTTCACCTTTAATAATGGCTTTCATGGCATAGGGCCAGGGTACTTTAAGACCACCTTTCTTCTATGGTTTCTACCCACCCCACCAAATCTTGTAGGGAAGGCATGCTACAGGTTCTTTGATTAAGCAATGCAATCTTGCTGGTTCCTGGAGTTGTGCCTTTTCAGTGGAAGAACTTGCCCTGGAGAATAGCATCCCATGAAGTTGTGGATGTCCCCTACCCTATTAGCCCTTCACAAGCCACTGAACACCTGGCATTCCACACACACCCCAACATTTGGATCCTTTTCCTCCTCCCCACATTGGTGTGTGGTTCCTCCTGCTGCTTGTGCTTCAGCCAGTCACTATTGCCTGTTGGGTGGTTTTCCCACCCAACTAGGCTAATTTTGGAGATCATTCATGGGAAATTTTAGGCATATGCAGATTGTAGTTTTTGGATTATTTTGGACTACTTTTAAAAGCATGTGCAGTTTGGGGGCAATTTATAAAACTGACATAAATGATAATTGCAAAATGCATCACAGTGATGCAGATGACACCAGCCTGGCATGTTGAATCAGGTCTGCTGATCTTTTCCCATCTTCTGTACCACAAGCAGCTCATTCCTAAAACTCACTTCTTCTTTTTTGTCTAACTTTCCACCTCATCTCCCAAGGACCCCTTTGCAATACTGTAGGGGGGCTCATGCCCTGCAACCTCCAGCACCCCTTCCAGTGGTGGGATTCAAATATGTGAACAACCAGTTCTCTGTGTGGATGCCACTTCTGGAAGTCCACTCTGGGCCTGGGCAACAAAAAATTAGCTACCAGTTCTGCTGAAGTGGTGCGAACTGGCTGAATCCCACCACTAACCCCTTCCCTTAATACTTGGACTCCTCGATCTGTCCTGAACTCTTGGTACCCAGATGCCAAAGCTTCCACTCTATAAGTCTTTCTCTCACCGGCCTCCTTCTGCTCCACTTCTGTGGGTGTCCTTTGCAGATACAGAACCTCAATTTGTTTTTATTTTGTTTTTCCATAATTAACAATCAAATTTTTCCCTTCTTTGTAGGAGGCCAAATTTTCAATCCTTGACTATTCTATCTATTTATTTATCTATCACATTTCTACACTGCCCACCTCACTTAAGTGACTTTGGACAATTTTTAATAAAAGCATAAAAAGTGGTATAAATGATAAATGTGAAGAGATAAACCAAAGTTAAGAACAAAGCTAAAATTAAAATATTATAAATTAAAAAGGAAGGAGGAGTGACTCTCACATCACTAATCACCCCCAGGCTCTCATATTCAACCCCCATGCCAATTGGAAGATCCAGGTCTTAAAATTTTTGAAAGCCAGAAGAGTAGGGGACAACCTTATCTCTGGAATAAGATGTTCTAAAGAAATATGAAAGTATTACTGCATCATCCACATTTTTTTTAAAAAAAAATCAAATTCTTCCTGCTAATTTTGGCCTCTGAATGTCTATGGAGTGGATATTTTCTTTTACTTGTGAGTCAATGTAAATATTGGAAAGCATTGGCGTCATATTCATCCTAGCTTCACCCCTAGAAGTTTCCATGCGCTTGCAAAGCCTCACTCCCACCAGATTGACAGCACTTGACTTGTAAACCCATGTTAACGTGTAATGTATATATTAGAAGCAGGAAGTGTTAATGCATCAAGATATTTGTTGAAATTTCCCATAGCCTGTTCCTTGGGAGTAAATCAAATGTTGGAAAATCAATGAATGCAGCATATCATTTAGAGCAGGCATGTCAAACTGCTGGCCTGTGGGCCGGATGTGTCATGCCGAAACCGCGCCCACCCCATTGCCAGCAATGGGGGAAAAGTCCCGATATGTCGCGACACATCACGTGACGTTGCAAATTTGACATGCCTGATTTAGAGTGTGGCTGTTTGGTGTGGGATTTGTGTTTTTTTTAGCAAGAAATGGAAACATTAGGATAAGATGTTTGGGGTCATTAATGTATTTTTCAACAGCCCAGATGTTTAGTTCAAAAAGTGCTAATTGACCTCAGAAGCTGAATTTGTCTACAGTTGGTTGCTTTTCTTTTCTATTGCCCTGTTTATACAAGGGTAAATGGATAGCTAATTCCAATCATCCAGAATCCTAGTTTTATCATAATTCAGGAAAATGGAGAATTTAGATTTCAGAGGCCTGATGGCATCTTGCTAATTCCCAGGGCATCACCACTTTTAAGTGGGCCTATCGGTGGGTGATTTCTTCACTCATCAATGGAAGCCAGTCAGGGAGTTCTGGATGGACACCATCTGATGGAAGCCCTCCCTGACCTGGGTTTGCGGCTGCATCTAGACAGAGTATATTTCTAAAACTCAGATGGGATTTCCACCAGAGGAGGGAAAAATCAGTGAAACCAACTTACTCCAAGAATTGGCAGCCTCAATTAATTGCTGCCATGTTGGCCTTTTGTGCCTGATATTTGTTTTCCTTTAATAAGGTTTTGCCATTTTTGTTTTTCCCTTTTATCTGACATAATGCAATGAACTGTATCTCCAGCTCATAGAGTGCAAAGGCTGCCAGTAATACCTTTATGGCTGTAAAATGGGTGTTTGTTTGTTTGTTTATGGAACTTATTAACTATACTTCATTGTTTTAAAATTTTACTGACTGCTGTTTCCAAGACAAATTTCTATTTGTCTTTTTATGATTTGTAAGCTGTCCCAAATTCTCTAATTGGGGGGATGTGAGGCATATATATTTAATAAATAAATCAATATAAATATTGATTTATTTGTATATAATGTGCTACTAACTATTATTATATTTTGTTTTGTAGGACTAGGGCAGTTTCTGGAGGGGCAGCATGTCATGGCTGTCTCTCTCCTATCCAAGCTTCATGAGCTAACAGCCTGACATTAGCAACTGGGGGAGGGAAAGAGTGGAATGTAGGGAGGAAGTGGGGGGGATGGAAGTCCAGCTGAGCCGCCCACATTGGGAGAATCTTCAGCCAGCCAAGGTCAGCCATCAGTATGCAGAGCTGGGAACCAAGAGTCTGTTTCCTAAACACTATACAAGCACCTACTTGGACATTTACAGAAAACAGGGGATGGCTGGGGGTGGGGGGGAGATAAATTTACTTTGTATTGTTTGCATGGGAAACCCTCACATTCAGCTTCGCTACTTCTGTAATCACTTAATGTTCAGTAAAGTATACTGTTGACAAAAACAATGGGCCAGGAGTCTTTCTTTGCTAAATGACTGAATGGAACGGTTGACACCATAATTTTAAATGGCTCACAGCAACAATAAAAAAGGAGGAGGAGCAGAAGGGTCCTTCCTGGTTCCTGCTAGATGTCAACATTTGAGAGAAGAGACAGCATGGTGGAACAGGTGGATACTTTCAGGGAGAGGGGGATATAACCTGTCTCTGTCTCATGTAGAGCTTTAAAGGTGATAACCAGCACCTTGAATTACACCTACAAGTTTTCACAACAACCACATAATAAAGATTAACCAAGGGAAGCCCAAAATTGCACACCTCACTGCATTCTGGACCAGTTCAAATTTTCAGATGGTTTTCAAGGAGACCCCCATATAGAGCACTTTGCACTAATCCAACATCTGGGGCAGATCAATCAAATAGGCACTGTCTCCTTGCACTGAACTGAAACGAACCCAGAGCAATCTGTCCATGGCAGGAGACTGATATTTATGTCTCCATGACAGATCATGTCTCAGTTACCCTGAGACAAAAAAACAGGTCTAGGTGAATCCTAACAAACTACAGATGACAAAAGCCACCCTTCTTCCTGTACCCTGGGTTCTAACCTTGGGCACAACCACAAACTGGATTAGGCACATTGTTGACAGAGAAGGGGATTACTACTCTCTGGGCACAACCAGGCTTCAGTGAGACATGGGAAATAACATCATGGATGAGAGTAGCCTTGTTACACATCAACTTGACACTTTTTTTAAAAAAAAATGACTAGAATCCAGAGCCACCAGGGATCTGGTAGCCAGAAAATTACAGTAGAAGCCCATGGATGTGCATTGGGACCACTTCCAAATACTGGACCTGATGTCCTCAGGTATGGGCCACCCTCTACCCATCGGCATCAGATGGTCCTGCCTATTTCCTAAAATCCATCTTCTCATTCAAACTTCCAGTTTTGCTTTTGAGGTAAATATATCAATGTGCCCACTATCAAAATAAGAAAAATAATCCCCTCAACAACCAACACAGGAATACAGAGACTCCCAACTAAACCTTCCAAGCATTCGGAGGTCTCGGGGGGTGGGGGAAATCACACAAAGCCTCAGAGATGGAAATGTCAAAGGTGTCCCACCCTACCAAATATATCCACACAAACAGAAGAGGGGCCATCAAGTGTCCCAAAACCAGTTTCTCAGTGGATGTGGCAAACAAATCAGGTTGCACCATCCCCCCGCTGTAGGTGCAGCTACCATCTCAGTTGCAGACCTCACAGCCTTCTGTTTATTTAATAAAGTAAGAAACTTCAAAATGTAAAGGACCTCTGTGTTTTACATGATACAGAAGGACAATATGCAGAGTCTATTGGAAAAAGAAAAGAAAAACTTCTATCCACTTTATAACTTTCTCCCTATTTACTCAATGATACAGTCCACTTGCTCCTTCATGGATTACTGCCTTGTCGTGGCGAAGGGGCTTGCGTAACTCAATGAAGTTATGAGCTATGCCGTGCAGGGCCACCCAAGACGGACAGGTCATAGCAGAGAGTTCTGACAAAATGTGATCCACTGGAGAAGGAAATGGCAACCCACTCCAGTATCTTTGCCATGAAAACCCCATGGACAGTACTAAAAGGCAAAAAGTATATGACGGCTGGAAGATGAGCCCCTCAGGTCGGAAGGTGTCCAACATGCTACTGGTGAAGAGCAGAGGGCTAGTACTAGTAGCGCCAGAAAGAGTGAAGCGACTGGGCCAAAGCCGAAAGGACGCTCAGCTGTGGATGCATCTGGTGGTGAAAGGAAAGTCCGATGCTGTAAAGATCTTTTTTCCATAGGAACCTGGAATGTAAGATCCATGAATCAAGGCAAGCTGGACGTGGTCAAACAAGAGATGACAAGACTGAACATCGACATCTTAGGAATCAGTAACTAAATGGACAGGAATGGGTGAATTTAATTCAGAGGGACCATCAGGTATACTACTGGGGCCAAGAATCCCTCAGAAGAAATGGAGTAGCCTTCATAGTCAATAAAAGAGTAGGAAAAGCAATACTGGGATACAATCCCCAAAATGACAGAATGATCTCAGTGCGAATCCAAGCAAGCCATTCAATATCACAGTAATCCAAGTCTATGCCCCAACCACTGGTGCTGAAGAGGATGAAATTGACCGTTCTATGAAGCCCTACAGCACCTATAGAATCAACACCAAAAATGATGTCCTTATCATCATGGGGGATTGGAATGCTAAAGTAGGAAGCCAAAGATAAACGAATAACAGGCAAGTTTGGCCTTGGAGTACAAAATGAAGCAGGCACATGATAGATTTTGTCAAGAGAATACATGGTCATAGCAAACACTCTTTTCCAACAACCCAAGAGACGTCTCTACACATGGACATCACCAGACGGTCAACACAGAAATCAGATTGACTATGTGCTCTGCAGCCAAAGATGGAGAAGCTCTATACAGTCAGTAAAAACAAGACCAGGAGCTGACTGTGGCTCAGATCATGAGCTTCTCGTTGCAAAATTTAGGCTTAAATGAAGAAAGTAGGGAAAACACTAGGCCACTCAAGTATGAACTAAATCATATCCCTGATGATATACAGTAGAGGTGACAAATAGATTTAAGAATTAGATCTGATAAGACAGAGTGCCTGAAGAACTATGGACGGAGGTTCGCAACATTGTACAAGAGGTAGCAACTAAAACCATCCCAAAGAAAAAGAAATGCAAGAAAGCAAATGGCTGTCTGAGGAAGCTTTGCAAATAGCTGAGGAAAGAAGGGAAGCGAAAGGCAAGGGAGAAAGAGAAAGATACACCCAATTGAATGCAATTCCAGAGAATAGCTAGAAGAGATAAGAATGCCTTCTTAAATGAACAGTGCAAAGAAATAGAAGAGAACAATAGAATAGGGAGAACCAGAGATCTCTTCAAGAAAATTGGAGATATAAGGGAACGTTTCATGCAAAGATGGGCATGATAAAGGACCAAAATGGCAGGGACCTAACAGAGGCAGAAGAGATTAAGAAGAGGTGGCAAAATTACACAGAAGAACTATACAAGAACGAGCTTAGCATCCCTGATACCACGATGGGGTGGTCACTGACCTCGAGCCAAGAAGAGGTGGCAAAATTACACAGAAGAACTATACAAGAACGAGCTTAGCGTCCCTGATAACCACGATGGGGTGGTCACTGACCTCGAGCCAGACATCCTAGAATGTGAAGTGAAATGGGCCTTTGGAAAGCTGAGCAACAACAAAGCTAGTGGAGGTGACAGTATTCCAGCTGAGCTATTTAAAATCTTAAAAGACGATGCAGTAAAAGTGCTACACTCAATTTGCCAGCAAATTTGGAAAACTCAACAGTGGCCACAGGATTGGAAAAGGTCAGTTTACATTCCAATTCCAAAGAAAGGCAATGCCAAAGAATGTTCAAACTATCGCACCATTGCACTCATTTCACATGCAAGTAAAGTTATGCTTAAAATCTACAAGCTAGACTCCAGCAGTATGTGGATCGAGAACTTCCAGAAGTACAGGCAGGATTTTGAAGAGGCAGAGGAACTAGAGATCAAATTGCCAACATACGCTGGATCATGGAGAAAGCTAGGGAGTTCCAGAAAACATCTACTTCTGCTTCATTGACTATGCTAAAGCCTTTGATTGTGTGGATCACAATAAATTGTGGCAAGTTCTTAAAGAGATGGGAGTACCAGACCATCTTATTTGTCTCTTGAGAAACCTATATGCAGGTCAAGAAGCAACAGTGAGAACTGGACACGGAACCACTGATTGGTTCAAAATTGGGAAAGGAGTCCGGCAAGGCTGTATTCTGTCGCCCTGCCTATTTAACTTATATGCAGAGCACATCATGAGAAAGGCAGGGCTAGATGAATCAAAAGTTGGAATTAAGATTGCCGGGAGAAATCTCAACAACCTAAGATATGCAGATGATACCACTCTAATGGCAGAAAGTGAAGAGGAACTAAAGAGCCTCTTGATGCGGGTGAAGAAGGAGAGTGCAAAAGTTGGCTTGAAACTCAACATTAAGAAAACCAAATCATGGCATCTGGCCCTCTCAATTCCTGGCAAATAGATGGGGAAGAAATGGAGGTAGTGACAGATTTTATCTTCCTGGGCTCCAAGATCACCACAGATGGGGACTGCAGCCAAGAAATTAAAAGACGCTTGCTCCTGGGGAGGAAAGCTATGGCAAATTTAGACAGCATACTAAAAAGCAGAGACATCACCCTGCCAACAAAAGTACGTATAGTCAAGGCCATGGTTTTCCCAGTTGCAATGTATGGCTGTGAAAGTTGGACCATAAGAAAGGCTGAACGCAAAAGAATTGAGGCCTTTGAACTATGGTGCTGGAGAAGACTCCTGCGAGTCCTTGGACTGCAAGGCGATCAACCGGTCAGTCCTAGAGAGATCAACCCCGACTGCTCCTTAGAAGGCCAGATACTGAAGTTGAAACTCAAGTACTTTGGCACAAATGAGAAGAAGGACTCACTGAGAAGAAGCCTAATGCTGGGAAAGATTTGAGGGGCAGTAGAAAGAAGGGGACTCAGAGAATGAGGTGCCCTGGATGGAGTCACTGAAGTCAGTAGGCATGAGCTTAAATGGACTCCAGAAGATGGTAGAGGACAGGAAGGCCTGGAGGAACGTTGTCCATGGGGTCGCGATGGGTCGGACACGACTTCGCAACTAACAACAACAACACAGTCCACTTGTGGCTGTCGCTTATCTGTCTCTGCTCTGATCCAAACATTCATACAGTATTTCTAGACATAATAGGAAAATGGAATTTCAATTCAGGCACCAGCAATTTCAAAATCAGTTCCAACACAATCTCACACTTGGCTACAACATCCATGACAACTATTTGAACATTAACCACCTTGGTTCGGCTGACAAAAAGAGGGGAGGAGAGCTGGTAGCCTGGTGGTTAATACACTGCCTAGCATGCAGGCTGCCTAGGTTCGAATCCCATAGAGGGTGTGGCTTGCTGAGGAGGGCAGAATGAGCCCGAAATAGCTATCCAAGTCTCCCATTTAATTCTTTAACTCTTTGTCAACAAAAAAAAAAGAAATTTGAATTTGTAATGTATCGCAGTAGCGACTTGAGCCTGTTTAATGCCCCTAGTTTGGGGGGCGGCAAGGCAAACGTGATCATGAAATATGACTGCAGTATGGCAGTTAAAATACCAAGGTGCATCAACCAAAAAACTTTCTATGTATATTCCCTTGGTTCGGCTGACAAAAAGAGGGGAGGAGAGCTGGTAGCCTGGTGGTTAATACACTGCCTAGCATGCAGGCTGCCTAGGTTCGAATCCCATAGAAGGTGTGGCTTGCTGAGGAGGGCAGAATGAGCCCGAAATAGCTATCTAAGTCTCCCATTTAATTTAATTATATATATATCCTTTATAACACTAAAAATGCGAATCCTGGGAATACACATGTTGATAAAATTCTTACAAGAAAAAAGTGAACACCAGGATAAAAATAAACAAGGCTGTTTAATATAAACAAGCCTGTAGATAAAAGAGCACTTAGCTTTCGTCGGCCAAACTGCAGACGTCCTCAGAGTTGGAGTGGGAGGCATTCTGGGAGCTAGCCTATATAGCCTCCTGCCTCTGCGCCCGGCTTCTCGAGCGCGTCATCGGCCCATTGGTTGTAATAGTCCACAATGTGCTGAGTTGGTCTACACCTGGCAATCTGTCAGTGGCCTTGCTGGTTGCCTTCAGATCCTCCTTCGCTTTCCTTGAGCGCGTACATGCACTCGGGGGGTGGCTGTCCAGCTGCCTTTGCTCCTTATCTCCTTCCCCTCCCGTTTTGGAGCGATCTCTCAACCTACAATTAAGACGCCCTGTGAGGCTGTCACCCTCCCCCAAGGCCGCTGTTGTCTCACCCGTAGCTCCCTCGCCCCAACCTTGTGAAGGATGGCCATTCGGGCATTCCTGCTCTCTGTTTCCCCCCCTTTTTTTTACTCTTTCCAAGCCGCTTCTGCACGTTCGTTTCAGACGCCCGATCATAACCCCTTGTTAGTCCATCATCTCCTCCCATGGCAGTCATCGCCGCTTCACCTATAGCCCTATCTCCCCACTCCTGCAGGGAGCTGTCCAATTGTTGTGACTCCTGATCCCCCTCCCCTTTTTTTGCCAGGTTCGCTGTCCTCTCTGGGGATCGCCACCTCCACGTTTGTAATTCCATCCCCCTGCTTTTGCAAAGGGCGGGCTGGCCGTCTGCTCCATGGGTCACCGCATTGTCTCTCCCACCTTCTGAGGGTCTGGTAAGCCAGGTAGGAGGTCTATATGTCGGTTAATAGAGTTCTCATCAGAGAGCCAGGCTTCTTTAAGAAGGCGGCCACCCTTGGTAGTCTCACGAGATATGGCCTGCGCATTGTCCAGATCGAATGTATGATCAAGGCTGGCCATATGGGCCCACACTTGTGAGCGCTGCTCCTGCCTTTTAATTGCCAGTTCATGTTCATGGACCCTAGTCCTGAGCCTTTTGGTCGTTTCCCCAACGTAATTGCAAGGGCAGTTCTTGCAATTAATTCTATAAACTATCGAAGATCTTTCTTCGTTGGGGAGCGGCTCTTTGGGATGCATGATCTTGGTTCTTAGGGTCTGCTCTGGTCTACGGGCAATGCTCACATTGTGGGAGGCCAGCAGACATGCTGTGGCCTCAGAAACACCACCGATGTAAGGTAAAGTTATGCGTGTGGCCGATGTTGTTGTTGCTCTGGAATGTTGGACCCTGTGAGGTTCGTGTGGTCTGCTGTAACGTCTCACAAATTCCGTAGGGTAGCCATTGAGCCTGAGGATGCGATACAGATGTTTTTTCTCTTCAATTTTGGCTCTACCTGTGCTGCAGTGGGAATTAGCACGTTTGAATAAAGTCCTGACACAGCTAATTTTATGTGCTACAGGGTGATTACTCCTGTAGTGTAGCATTCTGTCAGTGTGAGTGGGTTTACAATAAACAGACGTGCCTAGAGAGCCGTTAGGGTGCCGGCTGACAAGTACATCCAGAAAGGCAAGTGTGCCTTGGGTCTCTTCTTCTGCTGTGAAACCGATGTCTGGAAATACAGAATTCAACTGTCCCAAGAATTTGGAACTGTCTTGTCTTTTGATGATTGCAAAAGTATCGTGCACATAGCGTGTCCAAAATTTGGGGCGGTACTTGGCCATGACTATCATCTCCAACTGCTGTAACACCGCCTCCGCAATAATGCCTGAGATGGGGGATCCCATAGGCATCCCTTTTATTTGCTCATATGTGACGCCCTGGAAGATGAAATATGTTTTTAGGCATAAAGATAGCAACTGTACCAGGTCGTCAGTATGGAGAGAATCTGGACGCTGTTCCTGCTCCTCTTGCAGGCGGTCCTTTATAACCATGACTGCCAGATCTTTGGGGATGGAGGTGAAGAGTGAGGTAACGTCAAAAGAGATCATTACCTCATCTTTCTCTATCCTTAGGGGCTTTATTCTCTCAAGGAACTCCTCAGCGGATTTCACGGTGGTCTCGTTGTTATCGACCAGGTGACCAATGCGACCGCTAAGCCATTTGGCTAGTCCCGAAGTTGGTGTGCCTCTGAAGGACACGATGCGTCGAACAACGGTGGACATACCAACAAGTTGGTCCACAATCTGTCCTCTAAACCCTTGACCTGTGAACAGGTTGCCCTCCTGGAAAGAGATGCAGGCCATAACCTGACAGACGCACGGGCGATTGACTTCGTGGCAGCCTTAGAACCCGCCATCCAACGTATTGAGACCAACGACGAGGTCAGAAACTCGATCAGACAACGTGTTACAGGCCTGTTGATAGGCCACAAACAATGTCAGGTGCTCCCTAGAGAGGAGGAAGTTGCCTTGAACAACTAAAAAAGGATAACACCATTGTCATCATGCCAGATGACAAGGGCAGGGCAACGGTGGTCATGGACAGATCAGCATATACTGATAAAGCCCTGGCACTACTTAATGACACCACAGCCTACAAAGTCATCACCAAAGACCCGATGACGACACATATAAACCGCATTAACAAAGTACTCAGCAATCTCAAACATCGAAGGAAAATCAATGACGAGATGCTGAGGAAGATACGCCCCAGCGATGCGGCCATGACTAGATTCTACGGCCTCCCAAAGGTACACAAAGTGGGCATTCCCCTACGGCCCTTTTGGACAGAATTATTCCCTTTCATTTAACACTTATGCATTTGCCAGAACCCATTGAAGAGAAAGTCTGGATCATCACAGGATTTTGGCATGTGAATAGAATCAGGCACAGACTTTCAAATATGTCCATAGTATATGGGCCCTTGAAATTCAGATGAAAAACTGGAGCTGTATGATACATAACCTACTCTCTTTGTTGACCCCCAGTTTGAAGACCAGTATTTTCACTGTCTCCTTCATGGATTACTGCCTTGTCGTGGCGAAGGGGCTTGCGTAACTCAATGAAGTTATGAGCTATGCCGTGCAGGGCCACCCAAGACGGACAGGTCATAGCAGAGAGTTCTGACAAAATGTGATCCATAGGAGAAGGAAATGGCAACCCACTCCAGTATCTTTGCCATGAAAACCCCATGGACAGTACTAAAAGGCAAAAAGATATGACGCTGGAAGATGAGCCCCTCAGGTCGGAAGGTATCCAATATGCTACTGGGGAAGAGCAGAGGGCTAGTACTAGTAGCACCAGAAAGAGTGAAGCGACTGGGCCAAAGCCGAAAGGATGCTCAGTTGTGGATGCATCTGGTGGTGAAAGGAAAGTCCGATGCTGTAAAGATTTTTTCTCCATAGGAACCTGGAACGTAAGATCCACGAATCAAGGCAAACTGGATGTGGTCAAACAAGAGATGACAAGACTGAACATCGACATCTTAGGAATCAGCGAACTAAAATGGACAGGAATGGGTGAATTTAATTCAGAGGACCATCAGGTATACTACTGCGGGCAAGAATCCCTCAGAAGAAACGGAGTAGCCTTCATAGTCAATAAAAGAGTAGGAAAAGCAATACTGGGATACAATCCCCAAAATGACAGAATGATCTCAGTGCGAATCCAAGGCAAGCCATTCAATATCACAGTAATCCAAGTCTATGCCCCAACCACTGGTGCTGAAGAGGATGAAATTGACCGTTCTATGAAGCCCTACAGCACCTTAGAGATCAACACCAAAAAATGATGTCCTTATCATCATGGGGGATTGGAATGCTAAAGTAGGAAGCCAAAAGATAAACGGAATAACAGGCAAGTTTGGGCCTTGTAAGTACAAGGAAGCATTGCATAGTCTGATAGAATTTTGTCACGGATACGATGGTCATGAGCAAACACTCTTCTTCCAACACCCAAGAGACATCTCTACCATGAATCACCAGACGGTCACAACAGAATCAGATTGACTATGTGCTCTGCCGCCAAAGAGGAGAAGCTCTACAACAGTCCGTAAACAAACGAGCTGACTGTGGCTCAGATCATGAGCTTCTCGTTGCAAAATTTAGGCTTAAATTGAAGAAAGTAGGGAAAAACACTAGGCCACTCAAGTATGAACTAAATCATATCCCTGATGAATATACAGTAAAGGTGACAAATAGATTTAAGGAATTAGATCTGATAGACAGAGTGCCTGAAGAACTATGGACGGAGGTTCGCAACATTGTACAAGAGGTAGCAACTAAAACCATCCCAAAGAAAAATAAATGCAAGAAAGCAAAATGGCTGTCTGAGGAAGCTTTGCAAATAGCTGAGGAAAGAAGGGAAGCGAAAGGCAAGGGAGAAAGAGAAAGATACACCCAATTGAATGCAGAATTCCAGAAAATAGCTAGAAGAGATAAGAATGCCTTCTTAAATGAACAGTGCAAAGAAATAGAAGAGAACAATAGAATAGGGAGAACCAGAGATCTCTTCAAGAAAATTGGAGATATGAAGGAAACGTTTCATGCAAAGATGGGCATGATAAAGGACCAAAATGGCAGGGACCTAACAGAGGCAGAAGAGATTAAGAAGAGGTGGCAAAACTACACAGAAGAACTATACAAGAACGAGCTTAATGTCCCAGATAACCACGATGGGGTGGTCACTGACCTCGAGCCAGACATCCTAGAATGTGAAGTGAAATGGGCCTTAGGAAAGCTGAGACAGCCAACAAAGCTAGTGGAGGTGAAGTATTCCAGCTGAACTAGTCAAATCTCAAAAGACGATGCAGTAAAAGTGCTAATCCAATGTTGCCAGCAAATTTGGAAAACTAACAGTGGCCGCACAGGATTGGAAAAGTTCAGTTTACATTCCAATTCCCAAAGAAAAAGGCAATGCCAAGAATGTTCAACTTCACAACAATGCACCGTCCATTTCACATGCTAGTAAAGTTATGCTTAAAATCCTACAAGCTAGATTCCAGCAGTATGTGGATCGAGAACTTCCAGAAGTACAGGCAGGATTTCGAAGAGGCAGAGGAACTAGAGATCAAATTGCCAACATACGCTGGATCATGGAGAAAGCTAGGGAGTTCCAGAAAAACATGTACTTCTGCTTCATTGACTATGCTAAAGCCTTTAATTGTGTGGATCACAACAAATTGTGGCAAGTTCTTAAAGAGATGGGAGTACCAGACCATCTTATTTGTCTCTTGAGAAACCTATATGCGGGTCAAGAAAGCAACAGTGAGAACTGGACAAAGGAACACTGATTGATTCAAAATTGTAAAGGCGTCGGCAAGGCTGGTATTCTGTCGCCCTGCTATTTAACTTATATGCAGGGGCACATCATGAGAAAGATAGCATGAATCAAAGTTGGAATTAAGATTGCCGGGAGAAATATCAACAACCGAGTATGCAGATTGATACCACTCTAATGGCCAGAAAGTGAGAGGAACTAAAGAGCCTCTTGATGCGGGTGAAGAAGGATGAGTGCAAGAAGTGTTGGCTTGAAACTCAAACATTAAGAAAACCAAAATCTGGCATCCGGCCCTCTCAATCCTGGCAACTAATGGGAACGAAATGGGAGGTAGTGACAGATTTTATCTTCCTGGGCTCTAAGATCACACGATGGGGACTGCAGCCAAGAAATTAAAAGACGCTTGCTCCTGGGGAGGAAAGCTATGGCAAATTTAGACAGCATACTAAAAAGCAGAGACATCACCCTGCCAACAAAAGTACGTATAGTCAAGGCACAGTCATAGCAGCAAACTGGCTCTCCTTCTCGAGCCCTCTTCACAAATCCAGCATGACAATTTTCCACACATTTGGACTGAGGAAGAGACTAAGCAGAAAAAGCAAGAAATTCCAAAGAAAAAATATTAGCACCAACCATCCTGAAATGCTGACATGCTCTTGAAATAAAGATAAAATTGACTTGCTCAGTTTCTAGAACTATAGTAATATGCCATGGTTTTCCCAGTTGCAATGTATGGCTGTGAAAGTTGGACCATAAGAAAGGCTGAACGCAAAAGAATTGAGGCCTTTGAACTATGGTGCTGGAGAAGACTCCTGCGAGTCCCTTGGACTGCAAGGCGATCAAATCGGTCAGTCCTAGAGGAAATCAACCCTGACTGCTCCTTAGAAGGCCAGATACTGAAGTTGAAACTCAAGTACTTTGGCCACCTAATGAGAAGGAAGGACTCACTGGAGAAGAGCCTAATGCTGGGAAAGATTGAGGGCAATAGAAGAAGGGGACGACAGAGAATGAGGTGGCTGGATGGAGTCACTGAAGCAGTAGGCATGAGCTTAAATGGACTCCAGAAGGTGGTAGAGGACAGGAAGGCCTGGAGGAACGTTGTCCATGGGGTCGCGATGGGTCGGACACGACTTCGCAACTAACAACAACAACAATTTTCACTGTTCTTTTTCAATCATGGCTTTTCTGTCAAAGGCCGGAAAAGATGCACCCAGAAAGTGGCACTGCAGACTGAAATGGGAAGAAACAGGAGACCAATCACTAATATCCAATATGTCCACACTATCATTCTGACTCTGGGCCATGCCTTGGATGATGCCTATTCTTCCAGATCCAGGAAAAGAAGGAAGGAGGGTGAAGAAAGTTTGGAGCCTCCAAAGCTGCAGCCATGGCAGGTATGGGGTCTCAACACATATCCATCAAACTTAGTTACTTCTGAGCAGGAATCCAAAGGTTAAGGAGGGAAATCATCTCAACTTCCTTTTGCTACAAAAGGCCAACATGTTTGGCCAATCTAATTTCTCAGGGAATAATTTTCCAAACAGGTGGCACCACAACAGATAAATTTTCATATTAGATACTGCTATTTTTTTTAAAAAAGAAAAGATGTATGCATTTTAAAATAGATTCCTGTATACATGGTTTTGTGATCAGCATCATATAATTGTAAAAAAGATATTGAGACTCTAGAAAGAGTACAGAGAAGAGCAACAAAGATTATTAGGGGACTGGAGGCTAAAGCATATAAGGAACAGCTGCTGGAATTGGGTATGTCTAGTTTAATGAAGAGAAGGACGAGGGGGGACATGATAGCAGTGTTCCAATATCTCAGGGGCTGCCACAACGAAGAGGGAGTGAAGCTATTCTCCAAGGCGCCTGAAGGCAGGACAAGAAGCAACGGATGGAAACTAATCAAGGAGAGAAGCAACCTAGAACTAAGGAGAAATTTCCTGACAGTTAGAACAATTAACCAGTGGAACAACCTGCCTCCAGAAGCAGTGAATGCTCCAACACTGGAAGTTTTTAAGAAGAGACTGGACAGCCATTTGTCTGAAATGGTAGAGGGTTTCCTGCCTGAGCAGGGGGTTGGACTAGATGACCTCCAAGGTCCCTTCCAACTTTATTATTATTATTATTATTATTATTATTAATTGTATCTTTATAAATTTGATGTACACCCTGAAGCAATCTAGTCCATCAATCCTTCCTCTCTGCAGGAATGCCAGTTAAACTTTTCTGACTGATGGCTGCTCAGTCTTTGCGTTAAGGCAACAAGTGAAAGGGAGACTGAACTTCTCTGTGTCTCTGGCTCAGCTCTAAAACAGTTCTATCATTCAGCCAGAATCTTCTCTCTTGTGACTGAGTTCATGTTACTATGTCTGACCCTCTGGAATAACAGTGAAAAGATCTGAAGCTTCTGTACAACAGCTTTTAGTTATTGGAAAAGTGCTACATCCTTCCTTCTCCATGTAAGAAATTATATTATTAAGAAAAGGTGCTTCTAGAGTCCTACTGATTCTAAGCTCCCAGGAACCAAAATGGCTCTTCTTGTTGTTGCCTTTCCTCAAGGCTAAGAATAGTTTCTTTGATGTCTTCCTGGCTTCATTGCCCTTTCCTAAACCTGAAGCAGTTTTTGTGCTATATCGTCTCCAAGCATGGTGCCTATAAGGAGACCTAGTACTTGAATTGGGATCTCCATAAACCAGAAGGGTAACTTCCTGAGATTCTTATGGGTGCATTTGCCTTCTTTCCATGAGCATCACACTGCTGATTCACATTTGGTTTGCACTCATCTACTATTTTGAGATCATTTTCAGAAATAGTCTTATCAAACCTGGTCATTCTTCTTCCAGTGCTTTATTAATGTTCTTATAAGAGACACCATAGTATGTCATGTCCTTGTTGGTAAAAGTCAGATATTTCTATTTTCAATTTTACTCATACACCTCTCTCTATCACAAAAGCATAAACATCTTTCTGGAAATTTGATATTTTAAAAATGTCATTAAAATAACTTTGTCTACGTTCTATCCAATAATCAATCATGATTTATTAATTGTACAGTATTCATAACAGTATAAAAGAATAGATGACCAAGATCTAATTGTTATTCATAACTATCTAGTTTAATGAGAAAGATAAAAAATATTTAAGTATAATTTAAGAATATTTATTCACTTAATCATCATACCAACTAGCCCTTACTTAACTAGGTTCCTTATCATCACATCAGGAAATAGTTTGTTAATACTTGGATGAAATCCAATTATATCACCAGCATTCACAGAATGAATTAAGGAATTGCAGTGATACGTGAGAATAGCTTTTGGGACAGGGACAAGAGATTCTGCCTAGGGTAAGATCAGGTGAGGGCGGGGATGCCTGGAACCATGTAACAGGCAGAGAAAGTCTGAAAAGGATCATCCCTAACATTCAAGGTGTAAAAAGAGCTGGTGGGAGATCAGTACATTCAGACATGACCTCACCTCTATCTCTCTTCATTACAGTTCTTGAAACTAGGCAGCCTATTTTAGTCTTATTCCATCTCAGCCATATGAATTGAAGAAGTAAATATAAAAATAAACAAAGAACATCTCCTTTAAGGTTAGCACTTCTGATTTGTAAGGATTTTTTTTCTGTCTTAACTGGGAGACAGTTTTGGACCATATTCAAAGGGGAGTAGCTTTGCAATGCTTTATGTAAACTAGAAGAAATCTTTCCAGATCGTACTTTCTTTCTTCATTACAATTTTATTCCATTATAATAAATGTAATACAATAAAAATTTAATGAATCATTTACAACAAATTTTGGATATATGAACAAGGAGGAATGATTACTAATACGGCCATTGGGAGGAACACAATGGTTGTCACTTACTGTTTAAATCTTTTCTCAATTCCATCCCTCCAGAGTTTATTAAGTAGAAAAGTCTTTTTTTTGTAATGTGATATGATATAAACAAAATTGTGTAACAAAATGAAGGATCCACCAGTAGTTACCAGTATTCCTTCATCTTTTTGGAATGAGTAATTTCATCTTTACCCAATTGAAGCTCAGAGACAGCTAGGCTAATGTTGCTGTCATTCTCCAGTTTTGATTGATGGTTAATCCTAACATATTTTCTTTGGCACATCTTGTTTTTCTGCTTAGTCTCTGCCTCAGTCCAAATGTGTGGGAAATTATCATCCTGTATTTGTCAAGAGGGCTCGAGAAGGAGAGCCAATTTGCTGCTATGACTGTGTTCCTTGTCCGGAGGGGACCATCTCCACTCAGGAAGGTAGGTCACACCAAAGAAAAGGACTGGCAAGTGGAAGTCGATTCATCCAGAATATTTTCATTAAAGTGCAAGTTAAAAGACAGATTGAAGCTCTACTGTTTTCTTGTTTATTTTCAAACTGCACAATTTCTTATCTAATGGGATTAATATGAAGGAGGGGCTGGGAATTGATGGGTATGGAAAGATTGGACAAGTTTACTATTGCTAGTCTTGCATTCTTAAAATGAAAGTTTGGAAAGATAAACTAATCGAGGAAAAAAACTACCTAAAACCAAGGAAAAATTTCCTGACAGTTAGAACAATAAACCAGTGGAATGATTTGCCTCCAGAAGTTGTGGGTGCTCCAACACTGGTGGTTTTTAAGAAGAGATTGGACAACCATTTGTCTGAAATGATATTGGGTTCCCTGCTTGAACAAGGGGTTGGACTAGAAGACCTCCACAGTCCCTTCCAACTCTGTTATTCTGTTATTCTTCATTTTAAAAGTGATAATACCACTTTTATGGCTATGGTATTCATAAAGAAGCCTGAAATTCAAGACAATGCTATAACTATTAAAGAGATACCCTGAGAACTGTGGACCATGTCCCCTATTGAATCATGATGATAAAGTGTTTACATTAATTTTGGCCAATAGATTAGAAAACTGATGGCAAAAGTTTATTCATGAAGATCAGTGTATATTCTTATCTAAAAGAAAAAAAGACAATGTGAGAACTGTATTGGATATAATGGAATATTTATAACAATTTAATGAAAAACAAGGTGGGTTAATATTCCTAGATGCAAAGGAAACATCTGAGGCAATCTGAGGGAAATGGGCAGTTAAAAATATGAAAAATACATACATACACACATTTGAATTTAAAATCCTGAAAGATATAGACTTTGAGAAGAAAATGAAGGAATTAAGTTGATATATACATTTCAGAAGACTTAAATTATTAATGGTGATCTAACTAAACCATGTGATATCTAGAAGGGGCCCTTTGTTGTTTATTTTGGTTCTTAAGTGTTGACTTGTCATGGTCCAAGAGAAAGCAGAATAGAAGGGAGTTTCCATTAGATTAGTTGCCTGGCAACAGAGTCAAGATTCCAAAGAGTGACAGTTGGTTGCAGCAATGTTCCAAGGAGAGACAGCCTATAGAAGAGACTGGGTTCCCTCTCTTCTCTTTGCTGGAAACAATGTTTAGCTCCAGTGTGATCCCTGTGTATGAATTTCACTCTTGATACTTTAGATGCTTGGACAGGCTGACACTTTGATCTTGGACCAACTTTGACCTTGGACCAACTGAATGGAATGGAATGGAATGGAATGGAATGGAATGGAATGGAATGGAATGGAATGGAATGGAATAGAATAGAATAGAATAGAATAGAATAGAATAGAATAGAATAGAATAGAATAGAATAGAATAGAATAGAATAGAATAGAATAACCGAGTTGGAAGGAACCTAATCCAATCACCTGCTCAGGCAGGAAACCCTATACCATTTCAGACAAATGGTTGTCCAATCTCTTCTTAAAAACTTCCAGTGTTGGAGCATTCACAACTTCTGGAGGAAGGTTGTTCCACTGATTAATTGTTTTAATTGTCAGGAAATTTTTTCTTAGTTCTAAGTCGCTTCTCTCCTTGATTAGTTTCCATCCATTGCTTCTTGTCCTGCCCTCAGGTGCTTTGGAGAATAGCTTGACTCCCTCTTCTTTGTGGCAACCTTTGAGATATTGCAACACTGCTATCATGTCACCCGTAGTCCTTCTTTTCATTAAACTTGACATACCCAATTCCAGCAACCATTCTTTATATGTTTTAGCCTCCAGTCCCCAATCATGTTTGTTGCTCTTCTCTGCACTCTTTCTAGAGTCTCAATATCTTTTTTTTTATAATATATTTTATTGATTTTTTAACATAGTCACATTAATATTTGGTAAAAAGAGTGTTGTCTGGGTTTATATTTAAAAAACATCCACTAACAGTATGTTTCTATGATCTATAATCCACATAATAGCTTTTCTTGATTTCCTCTTTTCCCCATAATGTTCTCTTTTGCCAACCTTAAGTTAATACAATTCTTGTTGTTTTGGTAGATAACAATTGAGTATAATTTTTTTCTAATATTTCTACAGATAATAATCACATCAATATAATATTTCTTTTCTATCTAGTCATTCTGGTTGCCTCATCATAGATCCTGTTTACAGTTTTTGTTTACATTTGTTTTTCCCACAATGTTCAAAACATTCTTACTGGTTAAGATTTTCTCAAAGTTAATTACATTTAAATATTTAAGTCTATTTTTCTCATGTAAGCCATCCCAATACTTTTATCTTTCTTAAGGAATAAATAAGACTAAAAAAAGAAAAAAGAAGAATAAGAATTAAAAAAAAATAAAAAGATAGTATGCTACTTAAAATCCCTATTTCCTATAAGCTAATACATATTTATTTCCAAAAAAAGTTCGTTCTTTACCATAATTAAAAATATATTTAATCTTTAAATATTCCATTTAATAAATCTAGTCCTCTAGTCTTTTAACTCTTATTCAAAACATGTTTTAATCCATTGTAATTTTCTTAAAGTCAATCACCTTTAGATTTCTAAAACATTTCCTTTATATAAGCCATTCCAACTCTTTTATATTACTCATATCAAAAAACAAAATAAAATAAAAGAAGAAAAAGAAAGTACTGTGTTACTTGAGGGGCTCTTCCCTCTTAAAGTCAAATTCACATCCATTTTTTTTTTCTATTTCTTTAACCATATTCGAACAGGTGTTTCTTTTTAAAATATTCTCTCTGATAGGCCCCATCATCTATTTTCTTAATTTTCACTTTAGCCTTTTTCTTTTGCCCAGTATCTTTCTTAATCAATATGTTCTGCTGAGTCAAAGAATCTTTCCATATTCTTGTAGGTGTTACTGTAGATATAGAAGGTAAGTCAAGTACAATAACTTTGTGAGAGGCATTTGCCCATTCATTTTTGTTGAAAATCTTTTTCTTTCTTTTTCTCTCTGTTTCTCTTATCATTTCTTGTCTCTCCAGTTCTCGTGGTGTTCCTGACATCTCTGCAGTCCATTTTGTCCAATCTTTTTTCTTGTCCTCAAGTTTGTTTTGTGGTCTTAAAGTATAAGTTGTCTTTTCCAAATCCAATATTTCTTGTGATTTTTTCCACTTGGGTTAAATCATACTTGTTTGTTTTTTTAGGTTCCATCTTTAAGTCTCTGTCCTCAAATTTGTGTTCAATTATCTGTTTTATCTGCTCCTCCTTTTTTGTTGTAAAGTTAAATTGGAGATGAATTGGTTTATATTTTCAAAGTTATTTTGGATTTCTTTGTGGTTTGAAATCATTGTTGTTTGAATTAGTTGCAGCACATCACATATCTCCTCTTGAAAGGTATTTATTTTTTCTTGATAAGTTCTTTCTGCAAGTCTCTGATTTTCCATGATAGCCAAGAATCAAGATTTTCTTTTGTCTGCAAATAGCTTTGGAGTCACAGTTAAGTAGATATTTGTAATCCAGAGAGTTCAAAAAAGTTTTTTTTCTCTAAAGTTTATAATTCTCTCTTTGTCTGCAGCCCAGATTATTTTCTTTTTTTGTCACAGCTGTTCTCTATTGTTAGAGCTTTGAAGGTTACAAGCACAGATTAGTTTTTTCCAGATTTTGCCAAGTCCTGTATGAAAGCCATAGCTTTCATAGTCTTCATCCACCACTAGATGTCAGCACGTTATTTTTTCAATTTTCAAAATAAACAGTTGCCTTTAAAATGAGAATCTTAACCATTCAGCAATTACAAACTTATCCAAATTTAGGTTTTATATTCATTTCATTTCATTTCTATGTGTTTTGGTCCTCCATAAAAGGTTTAATTCGCTGCTTCTGTTAGTAAAAGAGTGGGGCAAAGATCCCCCTCCTTCACTTTCGGAGGTTTTTTGCTTCTTGGGATTTTTTTTTCCTTCAGGAAAGTTAATAAGTAGGATAGAGAAAATCAATGTTCTTACCCAGATTCAAGCACGCTATTTACAATCAGCTTAAAGTAGTACTTTTTGACTTCAGTTGCTTGTAGCTTGGGCTAGACTCTGAAGTTAGGCTAGCCTTTCTCCTGTTGGTTTCTGGAAGACTTCTGCCAGACCTATCGGGTCAAGCACCATCTCTCCGTGATCCACAGGACTTCCTTCCTTCTTTGCTGCCTCTTTGGGGTGATCTCTGGCCCATTTAGGGTCCCCTAACAGGAAGAAAATCAGCTGAAGGACACAGAGCCCCGAAATCCCTCGGCTGCTGCACTACTGTGCAAAACTGGAAGTCAGTCAGAGTCTCAATATCTTTTTTACATTGTGGTGACCAAAGCTGGATGCAGTATTCCAAGTATGGCCTTACCAAGGTATTATAAAGTGGTATTAACACTTCATGTGATCTTGATTCTATCCCCCTGTTAATGCAGCCTAGAACTGTGTTGGCTTTTTTGATAGCTGCAGCACAGTGCTGGCTCATATTTAAGTGATTGCCCACTAGGACTCCAAGATCCCTCTGACAGCTTCTAATATTGAGCAAGGCACCACCTGTACTCTACCTGTGCATTTGGCTTTTCTTGCCTAAATGTAGAACCTTACTTTTTTACCATTGAATTTCATTTTGTTAGATAGCGCCCAGTGTTCAAGTCTGTCAAGAGCCTTCTGTATCTTAAGCCTATCTTCTGGAGTGTTGGCTATTCCTGCCAGCTTGGTGTCATCTACAAATTTGATGAGTTCCCCATCTATCCCCTCATCCAAATCATTGATGAAGATGTTGAAGAGTACTGGGCCTGAAACAGAGCCTTGGGGTACTCCACAGCATACTTCCCTGTCCATGTAGATGCAATTCCATAGAGGACTACAGTTGAGTGTGGTTGGTCAGCCAGTGGTGGTGATGCTGTTTAACCCACATTTTTCTATCTTATCTAATAGTAGATTGTGGTCTACTTTATCAAATGCCTTATTGACTCTTTTGCAAGCTCCTCTTTGTAAAATAGACTTGGCAGGCAAACCCCACACTTTGGGGCATTGTTCTGCAGTGGTTGTGGTTCTTCCTGTTGGGACATATTCAGAAAGTGATGCTGGAGATAGATAGTTCAAGACCCAGGGAATGGCCTATTGCTGTCCTTCAACTAGTAGCTTGTTTGCAGAGACTGCTGGGGAATGTCACCCAAAGCTACAGAGTTGGGTACCACTCTAGGCTGATGACACTTTATTCTATTTCTGCCGGTCTTCTGATGCCAAAGAAGAAATCAGTACCCTTGAACCCTGCCTAATGTTAAGAGTAGGGCCACTTTGGAATTTTCTTTTCTGTCAGATCTTCATATATTAATCCTAAATTGGAGCTGATTTTAAAATATCTTGTATCTGAAATGAAATTTCATTTCCCATCTGTTCTAAATATATCAATTTTTAAATGAGAGCTTATAAAGAGACAGGAAATTGTCAAAATATTTGTATTGTTGGGTAATTTGGGAAAAAATTATAGAATGGATAAAACATTTTTATTATTTTTCTTTGACATTCTCCCTGTTGTACTTCCATATTTATTTAAGACATAGTTCCTTTATATTTCAAATTGTATATTTATATTAAATAAATGTGGGCTGTGAGGCCTGCAATGGAGATGCTGGTGGTTCCCCTTATGTTGCAGATGATATGAGCAGATTTCTTTCCACAACCATAGAGAAATTGATTTGGGGGAGAAACATGTGGCCCTTCCTCTAGTTTTGTGGATGCATTTGGTGAGATGGAAGCTCTTTGGCATTCCCATCTCTGAGACTTTGTGTGAGTCTCCTCCAAAAAAGACTTACAAGTGTTTTGAAGATGCAACTGGGAGTCTCTGTTCCTAGTTTATTTGGATCAACTGTTGAGGGATTATGTTTCTTATTTGGGGAACATTAATTACAGTATTAACAGAGGATGGTCCATATACCAAGTCTACTATTCAAAATTTGTTCCAATGTATGGTCTTTGGCTTCTACTCTCAGTGCCTGGCTATCAAGTTCTTGGTGGCTCTGGATTCCAGCTGTTGCTTTTGAATGCCAGGTTGATGCGTAACAATGCTGCTGTCCTCCGTGATATTCTCTGCCATTTCTCACTAAAGTCTGGTTGTGCCCAGAGGGGAGGAAGCCCCTTCTGGGTCAGAAAAGTGGGTTTGTGGGTTTGCCCCAGGGAAGAGCCCAGGGGAGAGAAGGAAGAATGGCTGTTTCCATCCATGGTTTGTTACAAACTCTCAGGATGCTACACCTAGATCTGTTTTTGCCTCAAGGTGGCTGCTGCTAACATTTCCCCAGCTTGGTGAAGTATGTTGTGTGAATGTGGTCCTTTCAGGAAGAAAAGTGTCTCCAGCTTATTTCAGTGATAAACTATTGTTCAGCTTGTCTATGGTGAATTAATGCACATTGAGGTTCCCATAATGTACTGGCCAATCAGCCAACAAGTTCAACCTCTGAAAACAAACCACAGGTAAATATGCAAGTGTAAATGCAGCCATTGGTGAAGTGACTCCGTTAAATGGGTTGTATAGATATGACTAGCAAGATATGACAAGCTACTGGGTGACCCTAGACCTGCTACTCTCTCAGACCATAGGAATGAAACAATGACAAAACCCTTCCAAAAATATTACCAAAATCTCCTGGTCAGCTCCACCTGTGCCATTTGTGCCGACCTTCACACACATCTGGCTGAAGTTGTGGGCCCTGCTGCATCTGCCTCATTGTTGCAAGCCCAGACACATGGCCTCCATTAAACTGGAGGCAGATTTTACAGCATTTTGTGCAGGGCAGATTGGAAGGAAAGTCCCAATCTTGACCAGGAGAATAAGTGTCAAATTTTCATGAAGGTGACAGAAGAGGCAACAAAGCATGGGTCCTGGAGAGCCAGGAAGGCTGCAGGGGGTCCATGTCCCTTCCTGGTAAGGGTAGGGAGGGTGTGCTTGAAAAGAGAATATTATGTGGAGTTCCTCTAATGATCTGGCCAGGTCAGCCTCTTGTGTGGTTGGAAATGTCTCCTTTAAAGGAGGGCCCCTACTGGTACAGGACAGGAATGGGATAGTGGCACTGATGTCACAGGTGAGGGCAGGTCCTGTGGAAGTCCCATATGCAGGCTAGATGGGCCAATCGTGGTCTGAGATGGTTGGAAAAATGGTTGGATTTGGCCAGCCTCAGCCAAGCCTAGCATTGGTGGAACCCACTGAGTCCCTTTTGCAGGATCCTATGACAGAGTTCCTGCAATGGCTTTGTGTGAATGTCTTGCTAGGTGACTGACACTTCTAGGTGTCCAGCAGAATTAAGCCAAATGAGTCAAACTCTAGTGACCATCATTAAAGTGTGTGCTCTCCTTAATATGGATTGGGAAGGAACCCTGTTTCCTGGGTTACACGGAGACATTTCTGTAGCAATTTTAGCAAGCTGAAGTCAGAAGTCAGAATAATAGAGTTGGAAGGGATCTTGGAGATCTTCCAGTTCAACCCCTGCTTGAGCATGAGACCCTATAGCATTCCAGACAAGTGGTTCTCCAGTCTCTTCTTAAAAGCTTCCAGTGATGGAGCACCCACAACTTCTGAAGGAAAACCATTCCACTGGTTCTCATTGTTAGGAATTTTTTCCTTGGTTCTAGGTTGCCTCTCTCCTTGATTAGTTTCCATCCATTGTTTCTCATCTTGTCTTCTGGTGTTTTGGAAAATAGGTTGACCCCCTCTACTTTGTGGTGGCCTCTCAAATATTGGAACACTACTATCATGTCACTCCTAATCCTTCTTTTCACTAGATTAGACATATCCAATTCCTGCAACCATTCTTCATATGTTTTAGCCTCCAGCCCCCTAACATCTTTGTTGCTCTTTTCTGTTTATAATATGGTGACCAAAACTGGATTCAGGATTCTAAATGTGGTCTTTATTGTTCAGGCCAGGGCCAATTTTTATGTGAAAATAAAGTGACCATAAGCAGAAAATTATGAGTTATCCCAACTTCTGGCTGAGTGTTTATCCCCAATCTTGTCCATCTTCCTTACTTAACATTCATGGGGTAGTCAGTCATCCAATTACATAGGAATTCTTTTCTGGAAATCATGAGGCTGTGCTTCAGCTCCTTTCTTCTTTAACATCTACATAATAATTTAATTAACCAGTTGGATAATCCAGATTATCCTTATCCTAATTTTTTAAGAGGTATCTCTCTGCTCTACCCTCCCAACTTTATTATTATTATTATTATTATTATTATTATTATTATTATTATTATTATTATTATTATTATTATTATTATTATTATTATTATTATTATTATTATTATTATTATTATTGGTGTAGCATTTCAGGGCTCAGCTAAGGGCACAGGGCAGATATGATATCATGACTGTTCAAAAGAGCTCAGCAGCCATCTTGTATTTCTATACTACAAGGAGGGAGGACTATTGTCAAATTATCCTTTATTTATTTCAAGCAAAATCATTGACCCTTTCATGTATGGAGAACAGCTTGGAAAATTTCCTAGGATTTTCCTGTTATAAATAGCTCTATGTCACATTTATACATTTCTTCTGGCCGTAAGCTGCTCTTTTGTATTCAGGTCTGACCTCAGAATGATAATGTAGCATTTGGGGATGAAGATGCAGCCCAGAAGACCAGCACTGGAGGACAAGATGGAGAAGACCTGAACAGCCACCATATATTTCCCTTTGGTGCTAAGGTAGGTGGGCACAAAACTCACCCAGACACTGCAGAAGACCAGCATGCTGAAGGTGATCAGCTTGGCTTCATTGAAGGCCCCAGGAAGATTCCTGGCCGTGAAAGCCACCATGAAGCAGATGGCAGCCAGGAAGCCCAAGTAGCTGAGGGTGATGTAGAACATGGCAACAGAGCCTTCATTACATTGCAGGATGATCACTCCAGGTTGGGAGTGGAAATCAGAGTCAGGGAATGGGGGAGATACTCCAAGCCAGATGGAGCAGATGATAATTTGGACAGCAGAACAAGAAACGATGATGGAGTTAGCCAAGCTCTTCCCCAACCATCTATTCACTAGATTTCCTGGTTTTGTGGCCAGGAAAGCCAGTACCACCATGATCGTTTTGGACAAGACAGAAGAAATGGCAACTGAGAAGATGATGCTGAAAACCATTTGTCGAAGAAGACAGGTGGCTTTCCTTGGGTGACCAATGAAGAGAAGTGGAGACAAGAAGGAAACCTGGAGGGAGACCAGGAGGATGTAAGAGAGGTCCCGGTTGTTGGCTTTGACAATGGGAGTTTCTCTATATTTAATTAATATGATTAAGACAAGACTTGTGGTTAGGAAGAAGAGTAGGGCAAAAGAGAGAAGGATGATGCCCAGATGTTCTTCATAAGACATGAAGGATATGACTTTGGGGATACATTGGACTCTGTCCTCATTTGGATATTTATCCTCTGGACACTTGGTGCATTTTTCTGTATCTGAGAAAACAAAAAAACATTTTTAAAAAACATTCTGCCTTTTTATATTTGAAAAAGTATTTTCTTGGAGTAACAGATGACACCATGAGCATTTTCAAAGAAGGATTTTTTAACAGTTGAATCATCAAACAAGAGAAAAATATAACTGTATATCTATATCTTTAACTGTACTGCTAAGTATATCAAATTGGGGAAAGTCTTAGGACATGAATTATTTCTTCTGTGATGTATAGAACTTCATAGGAAGCTACATTATTAGAATAAAAAATGAATCAGTTAACCTTTCTAGGTAAAGTTAACCTTTCTAGGTCAGATGGCACTTGTTTCTCTTGCAAAATCTAGTTGGCTGGCAGAAAAAGCTAGTCCTACAAAGTACCTGGAATGGCTACTGGCAGCTGTGGTAATTTTTATGTAATGAGTTGCCCACATAACTGTCCACCTCACTTCATTGTGATCTGGTGACACCTTATCTGCAATCCTGCAGTTTCAAAGAACTCAGATGTTTGCAGAAAGGTAAATGTGGAAGATTACATTCAAACTAAAAAACAGAAAATATATTTTCTCTGGCAGTAGGAAAGCTTGGCCAGTCTGCCTCATCCTCCAATCTCTAGCCAGCTCCTCTTTTAGAGTCCTTTTGGTTTATTTATTTATTTATTTATTGACTGATTGATTTTTTTATTTGATTTGATTGCCACCATCTTGGGATTATCCCGTTAAGACTAAAATCCATGCAGATTGAATATAAAGAAAAAGTAGCTGAGCTTCAAATTGTCTTTTAGCTTGCAGTTCCATGAAAATACTCTGGACAAAGCCACTATCACAAGTCCTGATTTTTTTTCTTTGGTGTCACCCACCTGACATGGTTCCGAAAGAAGAAGCTTTTCAAAGAAACTTGAGGCATTGTTTTCCTTTAAGAATCTTTAATGGCAACATAGCTTCGGCACGTACATAAGCGAAGCCAAAATCTGAATCCTCCTACCTCATCCCACAGTATCTGAGCATAATTCCCTCCCTCATTTGACAGTCATTAATCACATTCTCCAATTAGTTTGAAGTGTGAACTTTCCCTCCCGTTCCATAACTTGCCATATTTTATCTCCTCACATTACATCCAGCCTTGAAGATGCTCTACTGAAATATTGTTATGGCTAACTAGTTCTCAAGCACATTCTGACACTCCCCCTTCCGCACCATCTAATACTAGCTCTAAAGTAATACACAGGTTAAATAGTAAATGTCTGCATCCTCATATATTGTCAGGCAAGAACATCCGATGTTAGCAGCATTGACACCACCTTTCTGAATGGAGATGGTCCTCTCTGGACAAGGCACACAGTCATAGCAGCAAACTGGCTCTCCTTCTCGAGCCCTCTTCACAAATCCAGCATGACAATTTTCCACACATTTGGACTGAGGAAGAGACTAAGCAGAAAAAGCAAGAAATTCCAAAGAAAAAATATTAGCACCAACCATCCTGAAATGCTGACATGCTCTTGAAATAAAGATAAAATTGACTTGCTCAGTTTCTAGAACTATAGTAATATGCCATGGTTTTCCCAGTTGCAATGTATGGCTGTGAAAGTTGGACCATAAGAAAGGCTAAGTACCAAAGAATTGAGGCCTTTGAACTATGGTGCTGGAGAAGACTCCTGTGAGTCCCCTGGACTGCAAGGCGATCAAACTGGTCAGTCCTAGAGGAGATCAACCCTGACTGCTCTTTAGAAGGCCAGATCCTGAAGTTGAAACTCAAATACTTTGGCTACCTAATGAGAAGGAAGGACTCACTGGAGAAGAGCCTAATGCTGGGAAAGATTGAGGGCAATAGAAGAAGGGGATGACAGAGAATGAGGTGGCTGGATGGAGTCGCGGAAGCAGTAGGCGTGAGCTTACATGGACTCCAGAAGATGGTAAAGGACAGGAAGGCCTGGAGGTACTTGTCCATGGGGTCATGATGGGTCGGACATGACTTCATAAGTAACAACAACAACAAGTGATATGAGACAGTGGTGAGGTCATGAAAACATGTTCCCCAAAACAGGTGAGTCAGTCATCTTTGCTGCAGCATTTGGGACATGAGTACGAACTCTGTGTGCAAAAGGGATATTTCTAAGGCCCAGCTAGGTATCCCAAAATAGATCCTTCCTATTGAAGAACTACACTTAGGTAACAACAACAAATTTAACTATTAACAAATCTTGGTTTGTTGATTAGTTATGTAGGGTTCTGTAACTGGAACTAGAAAAAGAAACAAATTGTGTAGCCTTGCCTAACTATTGCTATCTCCCTTTTGTAATCAGTGTTTGCGTCAGGGACAAATTTCATGCAAGTGTGGGAAACATGTACATGGATGTGATGTATGAAGGAGGGAATAAGGGAGTGTAGAGGAATGATTGATGTCTTCCTTATATTGTAATAACTCTGTTATCTGATTTTCATTGGCTAACAAAGTTTATAAAGCAATGCTACTAACTTTCTAAGGTGTGGCATGTCTGAATGCAACTGCTGCCATTTTTCAGATTGTATTCCCACCCAAGACTTATTTCGATCGAAAATAAAGTGCTGTACCTTGAAGAAGCCTCTGCTTTTCATGACTGGATTCTTATGATTTCTCAACTTTTGCCAAGGGCCAGTGACCTTATAGTTAAATTTGGAGCCTTTTTTTCCAGATAGACTTGAGGCATATAACAATCCAGATGAAAAATTGCATTCAAGGGGTTTTCAGATGAGGGGCCCTTTTACAAGTCAAAGGTCAAATCTAAACAGCATTTCCTTTCAAATTGTCCCTCATTACTTCAGATATCAGGAAGGGCTTTTCTTTCAGTGATGTTTCAATGGACATTATGTCCCATCAGACCAGTCATTATGATTCATGGGAACAGAAAGCCTTGGCCTTCCTAGGAGCAGAAGGCCTATTTCTCTATCCCAGTGAGGTGAAAGATTGCAATGCATAATGCTGGCCAGGTCTGGGTTGCTTAAAAGCCTCTTGCCCCGCCCTTTCAGGGGATACTGTCCCCAGTCAAGACAAGGTAAGTCCTCATTCCAAAACTTATTTCTCACTTGGACCAACAGGATCTCCATCCAGTCTTGATTCAATCCAATTCAGTCCAAACCTGAATTCAGCCACTGATCAACAGAATTGCCTTATTCTTTGCTATTTGAGGACAAGAGAATCACTTGATGGCCTCTCTAACTATTTTCATGTGCCTTCTCCATTTCAACAGTAAATCATGATGTGTAGGCTTAGTCAATGAAACTTAACTAATGAAATGGGTTGGAACCTTTTGGAAAATAGTGAAAAGACAACATTTCTCTTACCCTGTTGTGCAACTTTAGCCATGACAAATGATCTTGGTTGATAATAAGTCTCTGTCTGTCAAAAGTCACCAGTTTATCTTTGAAAAAATCCTTCTGTGGTAAAAACACCCAACTCACGATCTCCAGATCAGCCATTAAATCTCCATTGAGGTCCCAGTGCAGTTTGAATTCAGAAATATTGCAAAATTCATTCTTCTCCAAAAAGGGATGGAGCTAGAATGGGAACATTCAGGAATTTTAAAAGTGGTAAACTTGGTAATTTATCCCTTTTTGTCTATTCTCATTTGAATCTTTCTTCAACAGTGGTCTAACTTGTAAATATTCTTAGTTGGGAGAACATGTTTATTGCTATCTTCAAAATTAAAAAAAGAAACATTCAGCAAAATCTGATGTAGTAAAAAAATGTAATTGACAAAATTAGTCAATCTTGGATTTGTCAAGAAGAAAGTTGCCAATCTTTTCTCAGATAGATGGAAATACACCTGTATGATCTTATTCTACTTTGTTGTAAGTCTACATTAAGAAAATTATCTATCTATCTATCTATCTATCTATCTATCTATCTATCTATCTATCTATCTATCTATCTATCTATCTATCTATCTATCTATCTATCTATCTATCTATCTATCTATCTATCTATCTATCTATCTATCTATCTATCTATCTATCTATCTATCCATCTATCCATCTATCCATCTATCCATCTATCCATCTATCCATCTATCAAATTTATATGCCACTCATCTTTTAGTGTGATGCAACTGTGCACGTCAGAAAATACAAATGTCCAACCAGACCTTTTTACAACCTGAAAAGTTAGGTTCTTTCTTTCTTTCTTTCTTTCTTTCTTTCTTTCTTTCTTTCTTTCTTTCTTTCTTTCTTTCTTTCTTTCTTTCTTTCTTTCTTTCTTTCTTTCTTTCTTTCTTTCTTTCTTTCTTTCTTTCTTTCTTTCTTTCTTTCTTTCTTTCTTCCCAATATCCAGTTGTGGACACCCCTCCCCATTTTCTCTGCTTACACTTTTTAAATATATTATGGGATTGCTGGTGATAATAACATGATTTCAAGATGCATTAATGAACTATTAACTGATGTGATGATTAGGAACCTAGTGAGATTGGGGGCTGGATGGTATAATAATTAAGTGGATAAAACTATTTTTAAAATTGCATTTGTTTTTCAAAAAGAGAAAGCTTCCAGAAAAACATTTCTGATTTTCTGATAGAGAAAAGTGCATAAGTAAAATCTAGAAGAAAAATATTTTATTTTAGTAACTAGGATTTAACAAACTATTGTGTTTCATTTAAGAACAAAGCTATGTATAGCAGCTGCCATGTAGATCTTTCATTAAGATTTTATTTGTACTTTTGTCATTATATATGTATACTGGTCACTGATTATAATAAATTAGAAATAGTAGTGCTATTTTGATGTGATTTGATTTGCTAATAATCATATAATTAATTTCATGACAATGTCATTAATGATTCGGATAAAATGCAATTTAATGGCTACCAGTTGATAGCTGCTATCAAATTGGGTGTTTAAATGTATACATTAGAACCATATCTAACATTCAAAACACATCTTCATGGTTTATTAAAATAGGCTGGAAAAACCCTGAATGGAATTTAAGAGAGAGAAAAGTACAAAATCTTCCACATTGAGGAAGAGAAATGACAGCCAGAGCAAGAAGGATGAGGAATTCCAAACTTGATATGAATATTTGTGAAAATGATCACAAAATAGTAGTTGATTGCACCTTAATGTTAGTCAGCAGTAAGATTATCCTGGAAAGTAGGCAAATGCATCCATAAGAATCTAGAGGGAGTCAGTGTCCTGCTTTGGGGTAATCTCAAGTCAAGAACCAGGTCTCCTTGGAGGCACCCTGCTTGGAAAAGGCATTGCACGATACTTGGATCAGGTTTAGGGAAGGACTTTGAAGGCAAGGAAGAGATCAAAGGAGCTACTCTTAGCCTTGAGGAAAGACAATAAGAAGAACCATGTTGGTCTATTGAAGCAGAAATCAGAAGGAGTCTGGGACCACTTTTTCCAACTAGTGCAATCTCTTAGCTGGAGAAAGGAGGATATAGCAACCATCCAATAATTGAAAGACGTCACATAAACACTTAAGATCTATTCACTGTTATTCCAGGTGTAGGACATGGGAAAATGAATTCAGTTACAATAGAGAAGTTTCTGGCTTGAATAAGAGGAAAACACATCTTAAAAGAAGAAGAGTTTTAGTCCTGAGCCAGAAAACCAGACATGTCCAGTATCCCCTACACTGATTGTCTTAATGCAAGGACCGAACAGCCGTCAGTCAGAGAAGCTTTAACTGGGATTCCTGCAGAGAGGAAAGGTTGGGCTAGGTGGTCTAAAGGTTCCTTCAAATTATGAAGGTAGAATTCCGTGGTGTGAATCATAAACCCATACATACATGAATTTATTTAAAAATAAATATATCTTTTAAAAATTAGCTGTGTTTAATATTAAACTATATGTGCCATAGATCCCTTTTTTGTGAACATTATCACCTGAGCAATTATACTGGCCAAACCTGTTGGCATCTGTTCCACAAATAGGTAGATCTAGTTCCCCTCCTTCTCCTTTGGATTCCTTCTCAACAGGATTTAAATTGAATGGATCTTTGTTGGACTCCATACCTGCCATGGTTGCAGCTTTGGAGCCTCCAACATTGCTTTGCCCTCCTTCCTTCTCCTCCTGGATCTGGAGGAATATGCAGCATTCAAGGCATGGGCCAGAGTCTTAATGACACTGTATAAATGGTGGAAATTAGTGACCCAGACCATATTTCTTTTTGCTTGGGTCTCCAGTGGTGCTTTCTGGGTGCATCTTCTCCGGCCTTTGACAGAAAAGACGTGCTTTATAAAAGAACAATGAAAAGACCGATCTCCAAATGGTGGATCCAGAAAGAAATGGGATTGATAACCATCCTTTATTGGTCCTTTTTTTCTCTCAAAATCAACAGTCCAGACACTATTCACATATTTGAGAAGTCTGTGATCTTTCAGTGGATATAGTCCAATGAGTGTTGTGACCCAGATTTTGCCTTCAATGGGTCCAGGCAAACGCATAAGTATTAAATGGAAAGGAAAAATTCTGTCTAAAATGACACCATATTCTACGTAGTGAAGAAAGACGTTGACTTGTCTCCACTTACATAGGGCATCCCTGAGGGCTGCTGTAAAATGAATTGTTGATATTTGTGACATAACAACACAAATTCCATTCTTGACAAGCAAAGGAGTAAAAGTCCTCATGAAATTCTCTCCATTCTCTGTGTCTGAAGCAAAGAGACCAATCAAGGTCCATCTGAAATGGAGGAGCACTTGGACAATTCCTGGGTAGAGGATGCCTTTTTTTGGGAAAAGCCAGTGATAAAAGGGCAATTCAGTTTTATCATACAGCGAATCTGAAAATAATTCAAAACTGATCTGAAAAAGCAATGAAGAATACTGTTATATTTGGGGTCAGATCAATTCCAAAATACCAGCTTTTAAAAAATTAAATTTGGATATCATAAACATATTTGAGTAGTTTATTGTTGATTAGTCATTAAACTATATCAAGATACAGAATCTTCTTTATTTGTCAGAAACATTTACAAATTATAGAAATGTAATATTCAACACTGACCAAATAAAATAGGGATCAAATAGCTCATAGAAATGTAGCCCATGTGAAAAGTATGTAAAATATATAGCATGAAAACTAAGTGACATTTGCCATGTCAACAGCATTTTCTCTTGCCAGCATGAGATTTCCCCCCTGTACATTATGAAGGACATTCTACACACCATAGGATATGCGAGATGGGTTTTTCTTCACATTCACACAGATTCCCCTCTATAGGGAAGCCCCATTTTCTTAGAATGTCCTTTGATCTGTTATCAGCTCATTTATCAATTTTCATACAGGCCAAAGTTGTTCTTGACCCAGTGGCAGACAGCCATGTGGTTGTCTCCTGTTGTCCCGTAGCTCCTTACTTGCCTTTCATAGTTCCAGGGCTGTCTTGGTGATTGATTGTTAGGGGGAGTGGAAGTTTTGATGATGTTCATTGATCTTAGTCTCAGCCTTGTAGGTTGATGGCCATCTAATAGGGGTGTTTCTGTAGACATCACTTTCACCCATTTTCTGTGCATCATTTTCCCAGTGTAATTTTGGAGGGGGCATATCATCTAGATCAGGGCTTTTCAACCTGTGGTACGCGTACCACTTGTGGTACATTAACAAGTGGCAGGTGGTACGCAGCCCTGCCTAGCCAAGTGTAGTGGGGGAGGGAAAGAGCCAGCGCAGGCAAGGACTTACAGTGAGAGAGTCCTCTGGAGCTGCAGTGGCTGGGGAGAGACAAAGGGCCCAGGCTCAGTGCTGGCTCACCCTCCCCCATGAGAAAGAGGGAGGAGATGGAGAGTGGAAAGATTCTTATGTGCTTTTGTGATTTTGAAGTTCTGGGTTTTGTGCAATGTGGTCTTTGTGATCTTAAGGAGTGTTTGGCAAGTTCTATTTGGCCGATGGCTGATGTCTCCTGTTAGCTTCTATTGCTCTGCTATTGTTAACTGTAAGTTTTGCTGCAAGGGATTTTGAAGTATTTTTCTCCTGAATGGATTTTGCCTGTAGATTCTTTTACTTATGAATGGAGCCATTTGGGGAGGCTGCCTTAGCCCGCAGACAATACTTACTACATTGTTTTTTCTTCCTTACTTTCCTTTCTAGCCAGTAGCTAATTCTTAAAGGGAAATGTGCCTTTTTAAGCTAGTTCACTCAGCAGTTTGTCTTTTCTGTTTCTGGGGGCTTTTCCTTGTTTGATGAATATATGGAAGAGAAAAAATATTGGGTTTTTTTTTTTTCAAATTCTTCCTTCAGAAGGAGGTGGGCATGAGAAAGAGGGAGGCAGGGAAGGAGGAAGGGAGAGAAGTTCCGCCTTAGCACTTGGCCACCAGCAGCCCTGCCATTGACTTTACTTGTCAAAGATTGCAAAAGGGGATCACATGACCCTGGGACACTGTGACCATCATAAATATGAATCAGTTGCCAAGCATCCAAATATAAATCACATGACCCTGGGCATGCTGCAATGGTCATAAGTGTGAAAATGGTCATAAGTCATTTCAGTGCAATTGCAACTTTGAACAGTTGTTTTTTTTTTGGTCATCAAGTTTTTGACACCTTGCTAGGTGGTACTCGAATATTGCCATATCCTAAAAGTGGTACAATCGGTGAAAAGGTTGGTTTTATTTACTTTTATTTTAGTCTCATTGTTTCATTTAATCGGTGGGGTTGGTTTTATTTACTTTTATTTTAGTCTCATTGTTTCATTTAAGGCCACACTAACTGTTTTTACATGTTTTGATTTATGCCAGAGTAACATAGGGCTAATGTGGATGTTCTTAATGTGTGCGGTTGGGCATCCCAGCTTATGCCCATTATTTTCCTCAGAATGTTGTTCCTAGCAAATTTTGGACTTGCAAAATTTTGCTAGATTTTATGTCGACTTTCAGGGACAACACAGCTGATTTATCTGAAATGTTATAGGATTTCCTGTTTGAGCAGGGAATTGGACTAGAAGATCTCAAAGATCCCTTCCAAATCTGTTATTCTGTTATTCTATTGAGGACTACATGCTGAGTGTTCTTGGTAAGCCAAAACTCTTATCTAAAGACTATTTTTTCTTCAGCAAGAAATTCTTGGTTCATCTACCCACTCAACTCTATTCAAGATGATCCTAACATATATTTGAGCCACAATATCTATTAGACCAATGGGCATGTAAGATCTAGGGCTTTTATGTTATTTTTTTATTATATTTATTTTATTACATTTCTCATATATAGAAACTACTATTGCCACCTTCAACCCAACTGGATATTGATATGCATAAATAAACCTGCCAATAGAGAATACCACCATTGAGAACATTTTTAAATAGTTCAGCTGGCAGAAAGCAGAACTATTCAAAAGGGGCTTTATTGCTCTTTTACCTTTTACAATGAATTTCATCATGAATATTTTAGAATAAAAAATAGTTGACATGTTCTCTAATATGCTTGACATTTTTAATTAATAATAGTGTTCCTTATGAGTTCATAAATATTATGTGTTTTTTCAGCTATAGGCAAGATAATCAATTTGGATTCTTTTCATGAATCTGGGATTTGTTTACCATTGTAAATATTATTTTTGTTAAGATTATGTACAAAAGATGAGCTTCCCATCTCTGTTTCACCTTCCTTTTTTAACATAAGAGCCTTCGATTGAACACAGAGCCTTTCCTTATATTTCTAAGTGAGCAGAAGACCCAAAGTAATGATAAAGATGATGATGGTGATGGTGATGATGATGATGATATGATGAAGATGTCATGAGACGATATCAGTATTCTGGTCCTTGCCCTCTCCACATTGTGGATCCCAGTCACTAACTATGACACCTAGAATGGCCATGAAGAGAAGTAGCATTTCATTTCTGAAATGAAGATATGATTGGATCCATTACAAACCAACTCACCACCAGCTCTATTTACCTATGGAAAAACACACATTACAAACCTGAGGGACCTTATAGATGCCTCCTAATGTTGACATGGGAATAGAGATGTCTTCAGGAGCTCCATCAACAAGAGCCAAAATGTTGTCCTTCCTTCCACAGCTGTAGTTGGGAATATTGGCTTCTCCAGTAGAAAGCATGTCCAGCAAGGCATCTGAAGTCTCACGTACATTCAAATAATTGTCATGGATGTTGTAGCCAAGTGTGAGATTTTGCAGAAACCGGGGAGACTTGTTGACCATTTGAACATTAAAAATATAGCGTAGTATTCTTAACTTATCAAAAGGTAAACTAATGTAAAGAATATTTGTGTTATCATCATCATCATTAACAGGAATAACAAAATAACTTTTTTCAATTTAATCCTCTTTGTCTCCACAAGCTTTTTGAGTTCTTAAGCCAGTACTGATCCCAAGGCAGAAGCAAATTATAGTTAACCATCACCCTTTTTTTTAAAAGAGTGTTGGGGAGATGAGAGGGAGATAGTTTTCCACTAAGGTTAAGAATCACAAATGATCCATTATTTTTAGCAGTACTAATTTCCAACTGCCAAGTAACCAAGATTCAAAATCATTCAATCATTAAGATAGAACCATCATAATAGGAAGAGGCTGTTTCATAAGTGACCCAGAAAAGCAATTCTAAAATCAAGTCATTCTCTGTTCCCATAAGGATCAGGCATCGAATATGAGCGGTTATAAAAATATGTAAATGGGCTGGGCAGAGGCAACTGCAACCCATTCAGTAACTACTTTAAAGTAAAGTCACTATTCAAGTGAAAACTCAGGGTTGGGCCAGGAAAGGTATATAATCTGGACTTTTTGCAATTTCTTTTTTCTGCCCCATATTTGGATTTGAGTTTTTTCTACAAAATAAGTCAAAAGAGAGAAGCAATGGAAATTTAAACAATTGAAGAAATTAGACAGGTCCTACAATATAGGCATGAGAATGTTAGGACTGCAAATAGAGGGAATGCAACTCCATCACACTGAATGACTTACGTGTGAAACTGACAATAAGGAGCTGTGTTGAAACGCAATGTTGTTGTATGCACTATTTTTGTTCCAGTGGTGATCATACTAATGAGATGGTCTCCTGGCCTGTAATAGCCCCATGGTTTTTTTCCATCCTGGTGCTTGAAATTCAGTGGACACTTCATTCTAAGCTTCCCATAGACTGGATGGGACAGAAGAATCAGAAGCAGAAGCAGAAGGTCCATAAATGAATCTTGGAGCTGAATCGACCGCCTTCCAGTTTCTAAATAAGTACAAGAAGAAGAGTTAGATGATTTCACAGCACCCTCACAATATGGAAATTCTAATGGCTTCCCTGATTCAGACAGAGAAAAACCAAGCTTCATCTAGAAAGGAGAGAAAGTACATTCAAGAGCACAGTCTCTACCTACCCCAAAACCTGTGCCATCATATGTGTGGCTGAAGCATTAATCCTTTTCTGATGCAACATCGCTTCTATGTTGTTTTAGCCTGATGTTTACTTCAAAGACAGTCACTGGAGAAGTAGCAGAAGAGGTCTAAGAGACCAGAATTTTGAAAATTATAGTGAGAAGCAACTTCTCTGGGGATCCTAAATACCTTCAGGGCTCCATTTTAGGTTGGTGGCACAAGTTCTGCCTGTCTTCTAATGACAATTAAATAATCAGTACCTTGAACCCTGTCTAATGTTAAGAGTTGGGCCTGTTTGTGATTTCTATTAGATGTCCAGATATGAATCCTGATTGGAACTGATTTTAAAATTGTTTGTGACTGAGGTCAAATTTTATTTATTATCTTTTCTAGAAATATTAATTTTTGGATGAGACTTGATTAAGATGCAGGAAAATGACAGCCTGTGGACTGTGCCTTTTGCTTAATAGGGAGAAAGTTAGACAGTGGATTGAATTTTTTATTTTTTTCCCTTGATACTCTCTCTACTGTCCTTCCATATTTATGTAAGCACTGAGAAACTATATCTATAAAAACTACATACATGTATTTTATTTTACTAAACATACAGAGGGCTGTGAGACCTACAGCTATGATGGCAACAATTCCCACAGCATGGTCCATGGTGTGACATGATTTCTTGCCACATCCTCCCTGAAACTGATTTAGGGGAACCTTGTGTTCCCTCTTCTGCTTTTGGAGATATAGTTGGTGGAATGGTACCTCTTTGGCCTACCCTTCTCGGAGACTATGTGTCAATGCCCCCTCTGCAAAGATATTTTATCTTTATACTTTATGACCTCTGATCTGTTACTGAAAGTTTGTCCCATTGTGACTTCCGGTTTGCCGACGCAGCTGCTATGGATGTCTAGAAGGTGAGCTCCATCTTCCATGTCCAGTTTCGCTTTGCTGGGGGACCCTGGAAAGGGTCGAAAGTCGCCCTGTAGGGGCAACCAGCAAGGAAAGGATCCCTGCTTGATCACGGAAGGGCGGTAGCCCTTCTGTTTGATCCGGGGCAGCCCTCCAAACCAGCGGACGAAAGACTGGCCATAGAAATATGGCTCGTCACTAGGCTGCAGACAGCCGAAGTCACACTTACCATCAGGCAACTTTTTTATATATATATATAACAAGTTTTATTGATTTTTTTTTTTTTTACAACCAAGTGCTTAGGACTCATCGTGGAGATAGGGCACTCCATGGAACAAAGTAAAAAATATAATCATACATGAACAATTTAAATTACTTCTTTAAAGTTTCCCTCTCTATTAATATGTTCAATTAACATATTCCAATTTGGCCTTACATAAACATAGTATACAATTCGGGTATCCATATAATATAAACTATTCTATTTCACATACATATTTTATAAATGAACATGACTTTAAGTATTTTAAAACCATTTTACATTTTAGCCTAAACTATTTCTAATTATTTCTAAAATAGACATATAATATAACTATTATATATATATATATATATATGTAGGTCTTTGGTAATTCGGGTTTTCTCCCGTGTAAAATTGAAAGTGTCTTGGCAACGTTTCGACGAAGTCCCATTCGTCATCTTCAGGCTGGTGTCTTCGGCTTCGTGCTTCTAGGAGCAATGTGTGATCGCAGCTGTTTCTTCCTTTTAACTGCCAGTGGAGGTATGAACTGATTGGATGGGAGCTTGGCTGTGTTCTGATTGGGTGGAGGTGTGTTCTGATTGGTTAGGGGCTTGGCTGTGCTCTGATTGGATGGGGGGTTGGCTGTGCTCTGATTGGATGGGGGTGTGCTCTGCTTGGGTGGGGGCCCTGTTGTGCTAGGATTAGTCTGAGTTGCAGGGGAATTTGAGATGGAGAGCTGCATTGCTGTAGTTTGGCTTCGCGTTCGTGGTCGTGCCACATCTTCAAGGTGGGTGTCAGTTTGCTTCACGTATGGAATGGAGGGGTTTAAAATGGCCAATGATGCAGCTGTGGTCTGGTTTCTGGTCCGCGGTCGTGCCTCATCATCGGTGCGGGTTTGAGTCTGCTTTTTGCGTGGATGTGTGGTGGTGACATCATGTGTGGTCTTCGTGAGTGTGGGTCCAGTGTCGCTCCTTGTGCTAGGGATTCGTCTGTCAATAAGGCTGGGTTTCCAAATGGCTGGTAGGCGGGAGGTATCATCTCGTTTATTCATGCTGTGTGGGCGTTTTCCTATCTCGATGGCTTCTCTGATTATTCTGTTGTTAAAGTGTTCAGTTTTGGCAATAGTTCTGGTATTTTTAAAGTCAATTTTATGTCCTGTGGCTTTGAGGTGTTGGACCAGGGAGGAAGTTGGTTCCTCTTTTCTGACTGAGTTCTTGTGTTCTTCAATGCGTGCGCTTATTCTTCTGTTGGTTTGTCCGATGTATGTGGTGGGGCAGGCGGTGCATGGGATTTCATATACTCCTTGATTTTCTAACTCAGTTTTGTCTTTGGGGTTTCTTAGGATGGTAGATATTTTTCGGTTTGTGCAGAATGCTGTCTTGATGTTGTGTTTGTGGAGGATCTTGCTGATTTTGTCTGTGGTGCCTTTTATGTATGGGAGGAGGGCTTTGCCGTTTTCTGGTTCTATGTCTTGGATTTTAGTGGGGGTTTCTTTTTGGATTAAGTTGGTAATCTTATTTCTTTGGAATCCGTTGGATGTTAGTACATTAGTGAGAGTGTGTAGTTCGGTTTTTAGGTGTTGTTCGTCAGCTAAGCGTTTTGTTCTCGAGATGAGTGTCTTGGCTACGGAGTTGATCTGTGCTGGGTGGTGGTGTGAGAGTGCGTGCAGATAGCGGTTTGTGTGTGTTTTCTTCTGGTAGATGGTGTGTCCTAGGGAGCCATTGGATTTCTTGTAGACTAAGACATCCAGGAAAGGAAGTTGCTTGTTAGCTTCTGTTTCCATAGTGAACTGTATTTTGGGGTGTAGGCTGTTGAGGTGTGTGAGGAAGTTGTCTAGTTTTTCTTTCCCATGTGGCCAGATTATGAAGGTGTCGTCTACGTATCTGAGCCAGAGTTTGGGTTTGTGATCAGATTTTTCTAGAGCTTGGGTTTCAAAGTTTTCCATGTAGAGGTTTGCAATGACAGGTGAGAGGGGTGACCCCATGGGTGCTCCTTCTATTTGTTTGTATTTTTGTCCGTTATAGATGAAGTATGTGTTGGATAGGCAATGGTTGGTCAGATCTAGGATGTGCTTGGGGGGGTTATATTTGTTTTGGATAGCTGTCAAGGCTTCTTGGATTGGCACTTGGGTGAAGAGGGAAATGACATCAAAGCTCACGAGTAGGTCGCTGGGCTGTAAGTTTTGTTTCTTTATTTTCTCTATGAATTGGAATGAATTTTTTACATGTGAGGTGATGGATTCTGAATAGGGCTGTAGTTCTTTGGCGAGAAATTTGGCTAGCTTTTGTAGAGGTGAGCCTATGGAGCTGACTATGGGTCTAAGTGGGGTTCCTTCTTTGTGTATCTTGGGGAGACCATAGAGCTTAGGGCATCTGGATGCCTGACCAAAATCAACCCCGATGACGCTAACAGAATCAGACTCGAAATCACCAACATCCTCTGCACCAGCAAACCCCCCAAAAGCAACTTACACAAAGAGGAACAGACAGCACTAATTAACCTGAAAGAAGACACCAGCATAATAATCCTACCAGCAGACAAGGGCAACGCCACGGTGGTTATGAACACATCTGACTACCAAACCAAATTAACCAACCTGCTCCAGGACTCCACATACAAACCCCTAATCACAGATCCCACCACCTACCTGGAAAAAAGCACTAGATCCAAAATAAAAGCCTCCCCCATTAGCGAAGAGATTCAGCAAAGAATCATTCCCAGAGAAAAATCATCCAGATGCCCTAAGCTCTATGGTCTCCCCAAGATACACAAAGAAGGAACCCCACTTAGACCCATAGTCAGCTCCATAGGCTCACCTTTACAAACCTAGCCAAATTTCTCGCCAAAGAACTACAGCCCTATTCAGAATCCATCACCTCACACGTAAAAAATTCATTCCAATTCATAGAGATCATAAAGAAACAAAACTTACAGCCCAGCGACCTACTCGTGAGCTTTGATGTCATTTCCCTCTTCACCCAAGTGCCAATCCAAGAAGCCTTGACAGCTATCCAAAACAAATATAACCCCCCCAAGCACATCCTAGATCTGACCAACCATTGCCTATCCAACACATACTTCATCTATAACGGACAAAAATACAAACAAATAGAAGGAGCACCCATGGGTCACCCCTCTCACCTGTCATTGCAAACCTCTACATGGAACACACAATCCTCCACAAACACAACATCAAGACAGCATTCTGCACAAACCGAAAAAATATCTACCATCCTAAGAAACCCCAAAGACAAAATTGAGTTAGAAAATCAAGGAGTATATGAAATCCCATGCACCGCCTGCCCCACCACATACATCGGACAAACCAACAGAAGAATAAGCGCACGCATTGAAGAACACAAGAACTCAGTCAGAAAAGAGGAACCAACTTCCTCCTGGTCCAACACCTCAAAGCCACAGGACATAAAATTGACTTTAAAAATACCAGAACTATTGCCAAAACTGAACACTTTAACAACAGAATAATCAGAGAAGCCATCGAGATAGAAAAACGCCCACACAGCATGAATAAACGAGATGATACCTCCCGCCTACCAGCCATTTGGAAACCCAGCCTTATTGACAGACGAATCCCTAGCACAAGGAGCGACACTGGACCCACACTCACGAAGACCACACATGATGTCACCACCACACATCCACGCAAAAGCAGACTCAAACCCGCACCGATGATGAGGCACGACCGCGGACCAGAAACCAGACCACAGCTGCATCATTGGCCATTTTAAACCCCTCCATTCCATACGTGAAGCAAACTGACACCCACCTTGAAGATGTGGCACGACCACGAACGCGAAGCCAAACTACAGCAATGCAGCTCTCCATCTCAAATTCCCCTGCAACTCAGACTAATCTAGCACAACAGGGCCCCCACCCAAGCAGAGCACACCCCCATCCAATCAGAGCACAGCCAAGCCCCTAACCAATCAGAACACACTCCACCCAATCAGAACACAGCCAAGCTCCCATCCAATCAGTTCATACCTCCACTGGCAGTTAAAAGGAAGAAACAGCTGTGATCACACATTGCTCCTAGAAGCACGAAGCCGAAGACACCAGCCTGAAGATGACGAATGGGACTTCGTCGAAACGTTGCCAAGACACTTTCAATTTTACACGGGAGAAAACCCGAATTACCAAAGACCTACATACAAATACCGTGAAAACCTCAGAAAACATATATATATATATATATATATATATATATATATATATAATAGTTATATTATATGTCTATTTTAGAAATAATTAGAAATAGTTTAGTCTAAAATGTAAAATGGTTTTAAAATACTTAAAGTCATGTTCATTTATAAAATATGTATGTGAAATAGAATAGTTTATATTATATGGATACCCGAATTGTATACTATGTTTATGTAAGGCCAAATTGGAATATGTTAATTGAACATATTAATAGAGAGGGAAACTTTAAAGAAGTAATTTAAATTGTTCATGTATGATTATATAATCTAGCGAGGAGAAAACCCGAATTACCAAAGACCTACATACAAATACCCGTGAAAACCTCAGAAAACATATATATATATATATATATATATATATATATATATATATATATATATATATATTAATATTTCTCAACTATATTCTATTTCCTGTACTCTATCAAATATTTTTATAAATCAATCCAACATTCAATCATTGTAAGTAAAAATATCAGTAATATTTCACCAATCTCAATCCAACTCCTTTAATTTTAACTTTTCCAATTTTCCGTAATTGCCATTCCAGACCATAATCAAATCCATAATTTACATCAATATTAACTCAGACTAAAATCTTAAACCTTAGAAATCTCAAAAATATTAGCTCAATCAAAGTCTCTAAAAGCCATTTTACCCATCAAATAAAGTTTTAACACTCATTTTTAAACCTAATTCTAGCTTTCTTTTTATGCCAAGCAGGTTTCCACAATAGGGCCTTTAGCTCCTCCCATCTTAGTATTTGGCTATACACATTTTCCCACGATTGCGTCCGATCGTAGTCTTCTTCTCTTTTTCCCAGTATTGTCTGCACTATTTAATCAGTCTTAATCAGTATGGTGATTATTCGTTGTTTGTTTATATTGTCATCATTTTTAATGTCTCGTATTTGAAAGTCCATTTCTGTTGCTTTTAAGATTATAGATGTTTTAGTTGAATTCTGCCTTTGGTCGTCAGAAATCTCCATCATTTGTATATAAGGTGTAGCATCTTCCTCTTCAGTAGGTTGTAAATATAAATCCTCCATCTCATTAACTTGTAAATCTAGTTGTGTGTCATGATCAGTCAAAATTTGAGATTCAATATTTAACTCTGGAACATCCTCTTTCCTAAGCGTTCTAAAATGTTCTCTTAATTCCTCTTTCATTTCCAAAATTTCTTCTAGTATAAGTCCATAATTAAGCTGTGAGAGGGATTCCATTCTTTGTTTTTTCTTTCTTTTTAGTGAAAGTTCAGCTTAAAAGATAGATTGCAATATTATAAAATATAAAATCCAAACAGAAATAGGAAAAAAAAGAGAAAAAAAACAAGTAATCAAGCCCAGCACAAAGATAAAGACAGCAAAAGTCCCAGTCAGTATTATGAATATCTAATTTATAATCCAAAGTGATAATAAAAGAGGATGTCTTAAAAGTCAATTATTATAATGTAATCCTAAAGCGAGAGAAAATCCATTTTTCTGGGATGTATATTTTATATTATAAAGTCAAACGAACTAGAAGTAGAAAATTGAGCAAGTTCCAAAAGATATACCAATGTCTGGGCGTCACCCCAAGTTCAGGGAATGCAAATTCAGCTGCAAATGGTTACATTGTTACAATAGAGCTGTCTGGGCTTCACGCCAAGTTCAGAGATATATTGTAACCATACAATCCACATGAATCCGCCCAGAAAGCCGAAGAGTTGTTTTTTTCTTTTTAAAGTAGATAAAAATGTTCAGAAGGGGGGGGAGGAAGAAGAACACTCCACCCCCCTCCCTAAAGATTTCCACTTAAGCTGAAAACAAGCAAGCAGAGAGAGAGAGTCACAGTAAGGATTTTTTCTTCTCTTTTTTTTTTCAGGATCCTCCGAATTCCAACAGCTCAAATAAACAATAAAAATTAGTTATTTTTTTTTTCCAAAGCTCGTTTCCCCGAGTATTCAAACGCTGCTTTTTCAAGGAAGGGAAATAGTTTCTAAAAGCTTTTCACAGGGAAGTAAATAAGATATCAAGAGGGAAGGAAAGGTCTCACCCGGATCTTCCACGGTGGTTCTTTTTGCTTAGATGTTGCTGTGACTTTCGGCTGGAGCAGCTAAGTGATCAGCCATGTTACTGGCCGATCTTTTCCCCATTGACCCAAAGGTGATTTCTCAGATCGCAGAAGGAGCTGCCGCTCCCTCCGCGATCAAACAAGTGTCCTCCTCCACAGTGGTCGCCTCTCCGGGGCGACTTTTGACCCTGTCCAGGGTCTACCGGCGGGGGGAAACTGGTCAGCAAAGAGAACATACTCTTTGCGTGACCACAGGCGCTGCGACTGGAACCGGAAGTCTCTCATCAGGCAACTTTAAAGCAGCATGGAAGAGACTCGGTGAGATCTACCTCTCTTAAATCCTAACTATCTTTTTTACCTGCATAAGCTGCTTAAGTACTTTCCCCCCTGTGGAGAGGGAAGGGAGATTTTACCCCTCCCTCTAAAAAGACCGGTGACTGACTATCCAGGGGAGTTTAAAAATGTTGCAAGAATAACTTGATCCTAATTGGAATTTTACTTCTTAAAGTTTGTGGACTAAAAGACTTTCTACTCTTACTGAAGATCTGGGTTTTTACTTATAAAAAAGAAGTAAAACTGAAAAGATTATAAAAACTTCGGACCTAAAGGAAAATTTTAAATATAGGGGCGACATCTTGTGGCTAAACCTGATATTACAAACTGTTATTGCTTAAAAGAGACTTGGCTGGCAGCCTAGAGTAGGATGTTTTTGCTCTCATTCAGCCAGAATCTCCTCTCTTGTGACTGAATTCATGTTACCATGTTTGACACTCTGGAGCAGGCATGTCAAACTGCCAGCCCATGGGCCGGATGCGTCACACTGAAACCGCGTCCACCCCCTTGCCGACAATGGGGAAAATGTCCCAATATGTTGCGCGATGTCACATGATGTTGCGAATTTGACATGCCTGCTCTGGAGTAACAGTGAGAAGATATTAAACTTCCGAGTAACATTTTTTTCAGTTATTTGAAGTTTTGTATCCTCCCTTTACCAACTGAGAGATTTTGTAAGTTGGAGAAGCTGCTCCCAGATTTATTATTATGAGACCCATAGAGCAAGAGGTCTTTTCTCCTGGTTGTCTTCCCTCAAGGCTAAGAGCAGCTCCTTTGATCTCTTCCTTGACTTCTTTACCCTTCCCTGGACCTGATCCAGGTTTTTGTGTCATGCCTTCTCCAAGCCTGGTGCCTCCAAGAAGACCTGGTGTTTGATTTGGGATCTCCCCATACCAGAACATTCATTTACAGAGATTCTTATGGATGCATTTGGCTTCTTTGCATGAGCAATGTATTGCCAACTCACGCTTGTTTGTAAACAACTACTATTTTGACATTAGTTTCACAAATATACTTTTCATGTTTGGTATCCCTCATCCTTCTTCCAATGTATCATTAATGTGCTTATATGGGATACTTTTAGTTTAATCAATCAGAATAGAGCTAGAAGGGACCTTGAAGGTCTTCTAGTCCAACCCCTGCTCAAGCAGAAGATATGAAATAAAAAAGCACATTTCAGACAAGCAGCTGTCCAGTCTCCTCTAAAAAACCTCCAGTGATAAAGCACCCACAACTTCTGAAGGCAAGCAGTTCCACTGGTTCTCACTGCTAGGAAGTTTCTCCTTAATTCTAGGTTGCTTTTCTCCTTGATTAGTTTCCATCCATTATTTCTTGTCTTGCCTTCTGGTGCTTTGGAAAATAAGTTGACCCTCTCCTCTTTGTGGCAGCCCCTCAAATACTGGAATACTGATATCATGTCACCCCTTGCTCTTCTTTTCTCTAAACTAGCCATACCCTGCAACCGTTCTTCATATGTTTTAGTGTCCAGGCCTATAGTCATCCTAGTTACTCTTATCTACATTTTTTTTCCAAAGTCCCAACATCTTTTTTGTAATGTGGTGACCAAAACTGGATGTGGTTTTTCAGGTGTGATCTTACTAAGGATTTATAAAATGGTATTAATACATTTGATTCTATGCCTCTGTTTATACAACCAAGGATTGTATTAGCATTTTTGGCTGCTGCTGCTGCACACTGCTGGCTCATGTTTTTTCCAGTTTGCCCAGTCATGTTACTAAAAATCAGATATTTTTCTACTGCATTTTACTCACGCACCTCTCTTTAGGAGGAAACCATAGACATTTTTCTGGAAGCTTGGTATTGTTTAAATCAGATCAAATTAGTTTTGTCTAAGAGTTTGTATAAATCTTGAATGAAGTCATGCATTAAACATTTTATCAACTTTACTGTACTTTTTGACAATAAAGAAAAATTGGTGACAAAGGACAAATTGTGATTCAGAACTACCCAGTTTTATGAGAAAGATTAAAAAGATTAAAATTATTTGAGTACAAGTTTTAATAAAATTTTTATCCAGTTAATTTTCATACAAGCCAGCCCTTGTGTAACTAAGTTCTGAATAATGAAATAGATTTTTTTAGAACTTTGCTGAAATCAAGTTGTATCATCAGCATTCCCACAATTTATTAATAAAATATAATGATATGTAAGAATGACTTTTCTGACAAGAAAAAGAGATGGTACTTAGGGAATGATCTGATAAGAAAGAAGAATCCTCAAGCTGCATAATGGGCAGAGAAAAAAAAATCAGACGAGCACTGAAAAAAATTGCTAGCAGATTTGCACTTTCAGTCTTGCAAGATTCTCTCAATGAATCCTTCAATAAAGTAGAATTAGCTCATCTGTTCCTGTTCCTATATGGTCTACCAAGTAGTTTACACTGGCAACCTTCTTTAAAAATCCATGTTTTCTGGTAATCAGCTTGTTGTTTTCAAGGAGTTTATAAATAATCTCTTTTTTCCTGTTCTATTTATTTGTCACCTGTTCTAGAATGTTCCCTGTAATTGGTTAAATGTGTCAATTATATTGTCAATATAAATTGTTTGAATATATGTTTGAAAATTTTGCTGAGCCTTTTTCCTTCACTTATGAAGATAGTGGTAACACTTTTTCTCCTAATTAAGCAAATTTTGAACTATATTTGCAACTTAGACAGCTGTACAAGAAAGAATCAAATGTGAAAAGATCAAGTGGGATAAGCAATCAAGGTTTCAACTTTTAAAATTCCTTGATGTTTCCACTCTAGTTTCACTCCTTTCTGGAGAAGAATGAGTTTTGCAATCTTTCCTATTTTAAACTCTACATGGACCAGAATGGAGATATAGCAGCAGATCTGGGCATCATGAGCTGATTGATTCTCCTCGAAGAAGATCCCATCAGATTGAAACTGGGGACTTTTGAAAGACGGAGACTTATTTTTTACCAAGATGCTATGCTAGAGCTAAAGTTGCGCAACAAGGTGGGTGAAATTTTGGCATCTTTTCTCTGTTTTCCAAACCTTTAATATCCATTTTAAGTGGGCTAAGCTCAAAATTACCATGGTGGATGACTTCACTGGGAATTGAATGTGGGGTATAGAAAACTTATAGTTTTCCTAGACTGCTTGGGAGGCTTCAGAACTATTCATAAAGGTTTTAATCTGATTCAGCTATGTCCAATATTGGAAGCTGGGTGATTCTTCTTTGAATGCAGACCATGGCCCTTTTGTGTCCCTTCTACTATTTAGTATCTCCATCAAATTGGTAAGACACCCAGAAGTGAAGGGGATTGTGTTGCTAATAGCTGCAGATTTGCATGTTTCTTGTCCTCAAATAGCAAAGAAAACAGTGAATCTGTTGAGTGGTGCCTGAATTCAGGTTTGGACTGAATCAGATGAAATTGAATCATGACTGGATGGAGGTTCTCTTGGTCCATTAGGAAATCAGCTTAATCTTGTCCTAGTTGGAGAAATTGCCCCTTGAAAGGACAGGTCCATAGTCCATAATGTTTTTAAGCAGCCCAGACTTTGCCAGAGGTATCCATGCTTCTCTTTCAACTGACTGGGATAGAGCAATAGGCCTTCAACAGTTTTTCCATGCCAGTTGATGTTACCTGACTGGTATTTCTTCAACAGAAATGACCTTTAGGCCTCAAAACTAATTGTTTCTGCCACAGGGATGATACTCATGTGCCACGTGCTACACCAAAGATGCCTGACTTATTCTTTTAGAGGAATGCATTTTCATGATCTCAGCTCCATCTCCCTTCACTACAGTTCTAGAAACCAGACAGTGATTGATAGAAGAGAATATATTTAGCTCATAGGTGAACTGTGGGGTTCTTGGGGCTCTCACTTTTGTGGTTTTTTTTTTGCAAACATTTTATTACCAAACAAGGTAACATCATCAGAAACCTCTGCAAGAAAAACCACCAGACCCAGAGAGTACTAAGGACCTCACACTAGGCAGTCAATTTTAATTTAGGTTCACCAGCCTAGCAACTATATGATTTGAAGAAATAAATACACAAATAAACAAAGAATGTGTCCTTAAAAGTTGACAGCTCTAATTTATAATGAATTTTTCCTTTATATCTGAACTAGAAGTTGATTTTTAACTATTTTCAAAGGAGAACAGTTTTGCAATGTTTTATATACTCCGGAAGAAACCTTTCCAAATCCTACTGTTCAGTAGTTTTTTTTATTAAACTTTTATAATATTTTAATAAATCTAATAGAATAAAAACGTAATACATCTTTAAAAATATTTTTATTCCAAAATTTAATATGATTTTTTCACCAAACTTTAAAATCATGGATAGATGAAGAATAGAGGAATGTGTGTTAATATGGCCATGAACAGGAGTCTACTGGTTGTCACTTAATGCTTAAATCTTTTCTCAATTCCATCCCTCCAGACTTTATTAAATAGAAAAATACTTTATTGCAATGTGATATAGAAAGAGATTTCATATTTACCTAAGTGAAGCCCAGAGGCTATTTGGCTAATGTTCATGTCTTGCACTACCATTTCCATGGATGGTGAGTCTTAACATATTTTTTTTGGCGCTTCTTATTTTTCTGCTTAGTCTCTGCCTGAGTCCAAATGTGTGGAAAATTGTCATCCTGGATTTGTCAAGCAGGCTCAAGAAGGAGAGCCAGTTTGCTGCTACAACTGCATCCCTTGTCTGGAAGGGACCATCTCCAATCAAGAAGGTGGGTGACACCAAAGAAAAGGGCAGGTTTTTGTGGAAATGGATTCATCCAGAACGTTTTCAGGAAAGTGCAAGTTAAAAGATAGATTGGAACTCAACTGTTTTCTTCTTCCTTATCTTCAATAAAGGGAAGAAGAACAGAAAGACCATGAAGGAGAGGGTGGGCAAAGATAGATGGTGTGGCAGAATGGGCAAGCTTTACTATTATCACAGAAAATATCTCTTCTGGTTTTTAGTTTGTAGTGTCTTTCCATATTTACCTTGCAATCTGAGATCTTTGAAACTTGAGGAATTGTCTTATGTCCACCTCCTGGAAGGTTTATTGCAATGAATTCTATATAGAGGATCACTGAGAAAGTATTACTGGTCCACAATGAGGTAGGAAGACAATTATGGGTCACCTCATTATACCCATGTTACAACTGTTCCCAATATCTTTTCCAGATTATTTTCAGGATTAGCTTTATCTGACAACCAACTAAATTTCACAAGATAGGCATCCTTTGACTCCAGTATATTAAGAAGTACCATCTGGCAGGACTCAGGAAGTTTTACTAGAAAGATTAATTAATTCATTATTTAACTCTAATAATGTAGCTTCCCTATGAAGAATCTGCACACTATATAGGAAATCATTTGAGCCCTAAACTTTCTCACAATTTCATAGACTATTCATAGACTATTAGAAGTGTAGTTGTTGTTTTTTAAATTATATACTTCTTATTTTGTTTCTGTAAAGATGTTAAGAAATGCATCTTGGTAAATGCTCCTATTATTAATTGTTGTCCCAAGAAGGTATTGCTTAAAAGGTGAAAGGACAGAATATTAAAAGAATTTGTTTTGTTTTTCCTCAGATGCGGAAAAATGCACTAAGTGTTCAAACAATAAATTGCTAAATGAGGACCGAGTCCACTGTATCCTCAAAGTTATAATCCTCCTTTCTTATGAAGAATATTTGGATATCATCCTGTTCTCTTTTGCTCTGCTCTTGTTCCTAACCACAGGCTTTATTTTAGTCATATTCCTTAAAATACCAAGAAATTCCTATTGTCAAAGCTAACAACCAGGATCTTTCTTACATCCTCCTGGTCTCCCTCCTGCTTTGCTTCTTGTCTCCTTTACTCTTCATTGGTCAACCAAGGAAAGCCAACTGCCTTCTCTGACAAACCATTTTCAGCATCATCTTTTCAGTTGCCATTTCTTTTCTCTTGGTGAAGACAATCACAGTGGTGCTGGCTTTCCTGGCCACAAAACCAGGAAATCAAGTGAAGAGGTGGTTGGGGAAGAGCTTGGCCAATTCCATCAGCCTTTCTTGTTGTGCTCTCCAAATTATGATCTGCTCCATCTGGCTTGGAGTTTCTCCTTCATTCCCTGACTCTGACTTCCATTCTCAGCCTGGAGTGATCATTCTTCAATGCAATGAAGGCTCTGATGTAATGTTTTACATCACCCTCAGCTACCTGGGCTTCCTAGCTGCCATCTGCTTCACAGTGGCTTTTCTGGCTAGGAATCTCCCTGGGGCCTTCAATGAAGCCAAGCTGATCACTTTCAGCATGCTGGTCTTCTGCAGTGTCTGGGTGAGTTTTGTGCCCACCTATCTGAGCACCAAAGGGAAATACATGTTGGCTGTTCAGGTCTTCTCCATCTTGTCCTCCAATGCTGGTCTGCTGGTCTGTATCTTCATCCCCAAGTACTACATAATCATTCTGAGGCCAAACCTGAATACAAAGGAGCATCTTATGACCAGAAGAACTGTAGAAATGTGAGACAGATAATTTCCATTCTCAACCCATTCCAACAGGCCAACAAGCCAAGCATAGAAATTGTTCCAAGCTGCTCCCATATATGAGATGGGGCAATGATTTTGGTTGAAATAATTAAAGGGCAGTTGGAAGATCGCATCCCCCATCCTTATCCAGTATAATTGCAAGATGGGGGCTGAGCTCTTTTGAGCAGTCAAATTAGCGTATCTGCTCTGTGCCCTTGGCATACCTGACGCCTGAAATCTCACACCCCAAATATATGAAACCTTACACAATAGGAATGTTGTTGATATTCCATAAATATTTTTGGAGGGGGGGGGAGGTTCTTTCAAAGTTCCATCATTTTAATTTTACAATAGGTTATTGGCAATTGTTGTTTGAATTAGTTGCAACATCTCATACATCTCCTCCTGGAAAGTATTTGTTTTTTCTTGATACATTCTTTCTGCATATCTCTGATTTTCCATAATAGCCAAAAATCAAGGATTTCCTTTCTCTGCAAACAGCTTTAGAGTCACAATTAAATTAATATGTGTAATCCAGAAATGTCAGATTTTTTTAAAAAAAAGTTTATAATAGACTATTGGACATTTCGAAGTCTATAAAGTTTTCCAATAAAAAGCCCATGATGTAATCTCTGGAAGTCTGTTTTAGATGAGTTGGTTTGAGAACCAAAACTAGGAGTTCCCCAGACAATCTTTTCTTGTGCCAGCATCATTTCACTCCCTCCCAGATTCCTGAATATGTTGAATATGTTTGTGTACTTGTGTGTTTGTGTGTCAGGGAAGAGGGGAGGGAAAGTAGCTGAGGCTGACATCATAGACAATTTTGCCTTATAATAATATTAATAAAGTTGGAAGGGACCTTGGAGGTCATCTAGTCCAACCCTCTGCTCAGGCAGGAAACCCTATACCATTTCGGACAAATGGCTGTCCAGTTTCTTCTTAAAAACTTCCAGTGTTGGAGAATTCACTGCTTCTGGAGGCAGGTTGTTCCACTGGTTAATTGTTCTAACTGTCAGGAAGTTTCTCCTTAGTTCTAGGTTGCTTCTCTCCTTGATTAGCTTCCATCCATTGCTTCTTGTCCTGCCTTCAGGCGCTTTGGAAAATAGCTTGATTCCCTCTTCTTTGTGGCAGCCCCTGAGATAATGGAACACTGCTATGATGTCCCCCCTCGTCCTTCTCTTCATTAAACTAGACATACCCAATTCCAGCAGCCGTTCCTTATATGTTTTAGCCTCCAGTCCCCTAATAATCTTTGTTGCTCTTCTCTGTACTCTTTCTAGAGTCTCAATATCTTCTTTACATCGTGGTGACCAAAATTGGATGCAGTATTCCAAGTGTGGCCTTACCAAAGCATTGTAAAGTGGTATTAATACTTCACGTGATCTTGATTCTATCCCTCTGTTAATGCAGCCTAGCACTGTGTTGGCTTTTTTGGCAGCGGCAGCACAGTGCTGGCTCATATTTAAGTTATTGTCCATTAGGACTCCGAGATCCCTCTCACTGTTACTACTATTGAGCAAGGTACCCCCTATACTATGCCTGTACATTTGGTTTTTCTTGCCTAAATATAGAACCTTACTTTTTTCACCATTGAATTTCATTTTGTTAGATAGTGCCCAGTGTTCAAGTCTGTCCAGATCCTCCTGTATCTTAAGCCTGTCTTCTGGAGTGTTGGCTATTCCTGCCAGCTTGGTGTCATCTGCAAATTTGATGAGTTCCCATCTATCCCCTCATCCAAATCGTTGACGAAGATGTTAAATAGCACTGGGCCCAGAACAGAGCCCTGGAGCACCCCACTACACACTTCCCTCCATGTAGATGCCTTGAAACATCATCCTTTCCCATCCTGTCCCCAGAGAATCAAAATTGTTCTTTTGTTCCTCGAACAGTAAGTCTTCATTTATTTTTTTTAGATTTATATCCCAAATTACTTCAGAGCTCAAAGTAGTGGGCACAGTTCTCATTACTCTTTTCACTCCATCCAATCACTTTTGGAGATAAGGATTGAATAATTGTCGTGAAGAAATCAATGAATATGATGAACTGGGTCATCCTGCTTTTCATTCAATATCTTGACTGCTGATCACAGTTGATCTGAACTCTCTCTTAACAACCATGTTTGATTTTAAAGGAAATCTGTTTCTTATTATGCTTGAATTTATAAAATTGCTTCAGTTGCTTATTCAAATTCTGCAATGACACTAAAGCCACTAGGTGTTTTCCTGGATTGGGACACAGTGTTTGGGCTTGGTTTGAACTCCTAAACCTAAACAATTTCCTAAGAGGGCTAAGCTGGATTTCCTGTCAAGGTAATTTGCTGTCATGTATCCCTGGTCACCACCACATGAGCAAAGCCCCTCTTTCCTTTTCAGTGCCTTCTCAGCATCTGTTAAAAAAGGCTGTGGACCCCCAATCTGCATGGGCTCCTTGGTGGAGGTTTTCTCAAGACTAAACATGGGTGAAGTGCTGCAGGCTTAACAACCAGTTTGTTACTATGGGCTCTGAACTTTCATTGTTATAGGCACCCATCTATCTGCAAGCACAGCTGAATGAATTCTTCTGTCATGGCAGTCTAGGCCTTTATTTTAACTTCAGAAAACCATGTATTTTTCTGCTTAGTCAAGGCTATTTTTTGGTATGTGGTATTTGGTATATTCTGAAAGTCCTTGGATACACATGAAAGTTTTAAGAAAGATAAAACCCAGCTAGAAAAGAGTAATCTAACCTGTAAATTTGCCACTTGTGGAACATTATCTAGAATAAATGTTTTCTCTTGTTCAACCCTCACATGTAATCAATGCCTTTCATTGTTTGATCGCTTGCTTTCTGATCTACAGTATCACATATTACAAATGTATGTATTATTTATCTGTATAAGCTATAAAAAGACTTGATCCCCCTTAATAAATGCTCTTTGATTTGCCTGAATTATTTAATGATTTGTATTTCAGGTGGGGAAAGAATCTCTTTGCAAAGTGTCTGAAATTCAGGGATCAAATTCTTATCAGCTCCAAACCAAACTTGGATTGCCTGAGTTTGGAGACAGCAACTCTCAACTTATAAGTATCTTTTTCAGTTTTAGCCCCATTCTCTTGATTGATGTCTCTATTCAAGCCCTATTTTAAGTTTCAACCTCACATATATATTCACTACACAATTTCCTGAGATAATATGAGTTTTGTTTTCAGGTATCAGAGGTAGCAAAGTACTCAGAATGTAGTATATTTAGATTTCAGCAAGGCATTTGACTAAGTAGACCACAACCTACTTCTTGGTAAGCTAGAAAAAGGTGGAATAGATAGACAACATCACCACCAGATGGATTTGTAGCTGGCTGACAAACTGTACTCAATGAGTAGTCCTCAATGGTACTACATCCACATGAAGAGAAGTAAGCAGTGGGGTACCACAAGGCTCCGTCTTAGGCCCAGTACTCTTCAATATCTTCATTAATGACTTAGATGAGGGAATAGAAGGGGAACTCATCAAATTTGCAGATGACACTAAACTGGCAGGAATAGCCAACACTCCAGAAGATAAGCTCAGGATCCAAAAAGATCTTGACAAAGTTGAACAATGGGCACTATCTAACAAAATGATATTTAATGTGGAAAAAAGCAAGGTTTTACACCTGGGCAGGAAAAAACAAAGGTACAGATTAGGCAAAACCTGGCTCAAAAGCAGTTACTGTGAGAGGGACCTTGTAATCCTAGTGGACGATCACTTAAACATGAGCTAGCAGTGTGTGGCAGCAGCCAAAAAAGCTAATGCAATCCTGGGTTGTATAAACAGAGGCATAGAATCAAGATCACACAAAGTATTAGTACCGCTTTATAAAACCCTAGTGAGACAACACCTGGAATACTGCAACCAATTTTGGTTACCATACTACAAAAAAGATGTTGAGACTTTGGAAAAAGTTCAGAGAAGAGCAACTAAGATGATCAAAGGCCTGGAGACTAAAACATATGAAGAACGGCTACAGGGTTGGCTAGTCTAAAGAAAAGAAGAAATAGGGGTGACATGATACCATGTTTTCCCGAAAATAAGACTGGGTCTTATTTTATTTTTTTTGCCTCCAAAAGAGGCACCAGGTCTTATTTTCAGGGGATGTCTTTTCCACTCACCTCCGGCACCAACAGCCCTGCCCAGTGGGTCCACTTCTTCTGCAGTCAGGCCTTTCCAGAAGACCTATGCAGCCGAGCACCGAGCTATGTATTCAATCCATAGCTCGGTCTTCTGCTGCAGTGGTCTTGCAGAACCGAGCTATGGATTGAATCCACAGCTCGGTTCTTGGCTGCAGAGGCCTTCTGGAAAGGCCTGTGATTGAGAAATGCAGGCCTGGCTGCAGAAGACACCGCAGAAGAAGAGCTGGGACGGTGAGGAGAGGCCTGGCTGCAAAGTGTGAGGCGCATAGGGCAGATCCATATCCCTACCCCCACCCTAGCTTGATTTTTAATTGTGTGCCTTGCCCTAAAACTACAACTTATTTTTGGGGTAGGGCTTATATTAGGCCTACCCCAAAAAATCAAGTTGGGGCTTATTTTCAGGGTAGGCCTTACTTTCGGAGAAACGTGGTAGCAGTATTCCAGTATTTGAAGGGCTGCCACAAAGAAGAGGGGGTCAAATTATTCTCCAAAGCACCAGAGGGTAGGACAATGGTTGGAAACTGATCAAAGAGAGAAGCAACTTGGAATTAAGGAGAAACTTCCTGACAGTGAGGACAATTAACCAGTGGAACAGCTTGTGGGCGCTCCATCACTGGAGATTTTTGAGAAGAGACTTGTCTGAGGTGGTATAGATTCTCCCGCTCGAGTGGGGGCTGAACTAGATGACCTCCAAGGTCCCCTCCAGCTCTATTCTATTCTATTCTATTCTATTCTATTCTATTCTATTCTATTCTATTCTATCACTAGTATTTTACTATTTTATTTTTCTCTTTTTTCTTATTAATTGAAAAGTAATAAAAATAAATTAATGAATCAGGCAGTTTATGCTATTTAATGAAGCAGAAATATTCTTTCAGCGTATCACTGAGATAAATATTTCAGCTTGTTAAATATACTTAGGTTAAAGTTTTTTCTCTCAGCTTGAAGAAAAAAAATGGAAATTGATCTCTCAGAATTGGGTCTTCTAGGAGACCCCATTTCTTAGCCCCAAAGAGGCAGTGGCTTCTTTACAACAAGGAAGATTTCTAATAATAAGATTTATTAAACATGTTTCCAGCCTGCCCCAAACTTTGTAGATTCTAGATAGGGAACCACAAGGAAGACCTATAAATGTGAAACACAATACAAGCCATAATCATTTGATTCATTTCATTTTCCTTGTTTAACTTCATTTAGTATTACTGATAATAAATAAACAAACAAACAAATTTGCCCAGATATAATTGTGCATGATTCTGTTTGTGTGTGATTCTGCCTGAAGCTATCAGGTAAAAAGACATTATTTAATTTTAAATAAATAACAAGAAAAAGATTAAACACAATAAACACAATTCTTGGAAATGGGAAACTGAAACCAAAAATCTTTGTAAAATAGAGTATTATATTTTGAGGTCTATTTTTATAAAAAAAAATCAATTTGGAAAGGCATTTTTCATCCTTTGTTCTGGTTTTATCACAATTCCATAAATATAACTTAGGGCAGGGGTGTCAAACTGCCGGCGCATGGGCCGGATGCATCATAACGAAACCACACCCACCCCATTGCTGGCAATGGCAAAAAAGTCACGATACGTCACGACACGTCACATGACATTGCGAGTTTGACACCTCTGACTTACGGTAATAGCAAAAAAAATGCAGGTTGAATTTTTTGAAATATAAAATATCAAATAAAATTGCTTTGTGATGTGGAATCCTCAATTATTATCTTAAAATCTATATACATATACATATATTTATATATACATATTCTTATTTTATTTTTAAAATAAGCTGTTCCTTTGTGTTGAGATCTGGCCTCAGGATAATAATATAGCACTTGGGGATGAAGATGCAGACCAGCAGACCAGCACTGGAGGCCAAGATGGAGAAGACTTGTACAGCCACCATGTATTTTCCTTTGGTGCTCAGGTAGGTGGGCAGAAAGGAGATCCAGACACTGCAGAAGACTAGCATGCTGAAGGTGATCAGCTTGGCTTCATTGAAAGCTCCAGGGAGATTCCTGGCCAGGAAAGCCACCGTGAAGCAGATGCCAGCCAGGAAGCCCATGTAGCCCAGGGCTCCATAGAACATGGCAACAGACCCTTCGTTGCATTGCAGGATGATCTCTCCAGGCTCAGAGTGGAAGTCAGGAAAAGGGGGAGAGACTCCTAGCCAGATGGAACAAATGAGAGTTTGAATCCCAGAACAAGAAAGAATAAGGGTATTGGCCAGAGTCTTCCTCAGCCACCTCCTCATGGTGTTGCCTGGCTTTGTGGCCAGGAAGGCCAACACTACTGTGATTGTCTTGGCCAAGACTGAGGAAACAGCAGTTGAGAAGACCATGCTGAAAACAGTTTGACGGAGAAGACAAGTGGCTTTCATTGGCTGGCCAATGAAGAGGAAGGAGGTCAGAAAGGAGAGCAATAGGGAGATGAGGAGGATATATGAGAGGTCCTGGTTGTTGGCCTTGACCAGTGGAGTTTCCAAGTGTTTTATAAAGATTGCTAAGATTAGCACTGTGGCTAAAGACAAGAAGAGGGCAAAGGAAGCCAGGATCATCCCCAGAAGTCCTCTATATGATAAAAAGGTTATGACTTTGGGGATGCATTGATCCCTTTTCTTGTTTGGATGCTGATTCTCTAGACATTTGGTGCATGTTTTTGCATCTGTAGAAAAGAGAGATTAGAGAAATATGATTTATCCACCTCCTGTAATGTTGGCATTTTATCCTTCTGTCTACCTTCTCCACCATTATCATCTCTTCCAAAAATGCATCATGTACAATTGGTAAATTTTGTCTATTTTTTTTCTTCTGAGCAATCAATTTCATCCACTACTGCTTTTTCCTGGGAATCTAATGTACTTTAAAATATTCTTTTTTATGTGGCTGTGTTTTCAGCACTTTTCTCTTAATATGCCTTCTTGAATTTGTGGACAAAACTTGCTGAAATAATATCAGCATTAAATATGCAAAGTTATATCATTTTTCATACAAAGGTCCTCATTTTTCTTCTAACAACTTTGCAGAGGTGATCAAAGGAAAAAGAGGGGCTGTCTGAAGAGCCATCTTTCTCCCAGATAATTTCTTTCAAATCAGTTCATAAAACTACTTCTGGATCTTAAGGCAAGGAAGTCAAAATAGAAAGACCTCCATTGAGAAATCAGACTCTCACACTGACCATTGTGACCACTCCCACTGTGAGAACTTTTCCTTCAGAGCCACCCACCTTCCTGAGTGGAGATGGTCCCTTCTGCACAAGGAATACAGTCATAGCAGCAAGGGGGCTCCCCTTCCCGAGACACCTTGACCAATCCTGGATGGCAGCTCTCCACACACCTCGATTCAGGGAGGGACTAAATAAAAATAGAAGGAACATCAAGGATAATGTGTAGGAAATGTGTTGGGTATATCCTTTTTTATATATATAAGATTTTATTCATTTTTTCCATACATACAATAATAATTTTTCAACCAACATGCTGTCTGAGTTAGCTGTGCTAATACATATTTAATTCCTAGTCCTTTAATCTTTCCTCTAACCATCTGTAAAATAAATCCCAAGTTTGATAATATTCTGTTTCTTCTTTTTCTTTCAGTCTCATAGTCAATCTGTCCATCTCTGCGCATTCTATTTTTTTTTTTAATTATTTCTTCATCCGGTAGTATTCCTTCATTTTTCCAATATTGCACAAATATTATTCTTGCTGCTGTTGTGATGTGTAAAATCAGATATAGGCTTTGTTTGTTAATCTTTTCTGGCATTATGCCTAACAAAAAAAGTTCAGGTTTAAAATCCACATATTCTCCCAATATCTTTTCTAACCAAGTATGTATCTTTTTCCAATAATTCTTTACTCTATCACATGTCCACCATACATGATAATACATGCCTGAATTATGTTTACATTTCCAACAATATTTGACATATTTTTAAACATTTTTGCTAATCTTGCTGGTGGCAAGTGCCATCTATAAAACATTTTATATAAATTTTCTTTATAAGAAGTTGACATTTTCAGTTTATAATTTCTTTCCCATAAATTTTGCCATTTTTCTAATTCTATATTATATCCAAAGTTTTTCGCCCATCTTATCATTGTTTCTTTAACTTGTTCACTTTCCATTTCCAAAATTAACAAAAAAATATACATTTTCTTAATTAGTTTCTCATCTGAGGTTAACAAAGTCTTATCAAATGCCATTTGTTCTTTATAAAATCCATACAGTTTAATATCTTTTTCATATCTAGTTTGCATTTTTAAATGTGTCCACCACGACAAGTTGATACCCTGATTTTCCATTTCTTGTTTAGATTTTAAATTCCCTTCAGAATTTAGAATATCTCTATATGTCCAGATTTTTTCAAAGTCTACCAGATTTTGGTGTACAAATGCTTCCACAGTTGACAACCACCCTGGAATTTTCAAGTATATTTTACTTTTTATTTTTTCCCATACTATTTACAATGCATTTCTTATATAGTGGTTTTGGAAATATTTATGAATTTTATTTTTCTCATACCATAAAAAAGCATGCCACCCCAATTGTAGGTCATGCCCCTCCAGATATAACAATCTTTTATTTCTGAGAGTTATTCATTCTTTTACCCATGTTAATACTGATGCTTGATAGTACAAAACCCTCTCTGGTAAACCAAATCCTCCATTTTCCTTAGCATCTTGCAACGTTTTCATCTTAATTCTATATTTCTTTCCTTGCCAAACAAATTTCAAGATTAATGAATTTAAATCTTGAAAATATTTTTTCTCAAGTTTTATAGGTATTGTTTGAAATAAAAATAGATTTTTTTGGCAATATGTTCATTTTCACTGTAGCTATTCTTCCTAGTATTGACAATTGCAAATTTTTCCATTTTTCCAAATCCAGTTTTATTTGATTCAGTAATTTTGTACAGTTATTTTCTTTTATCGTTGAACATCTGCTGTTAGATATATACCCAAATATTTAACCTTTTTAACTATGTGTAATTCTGTGGGGTTTTTTTTGACATTTGTTTTGTTTATCTGTAAGGTTTTTAACTATTACTTTGGTTTTTTCTCTATTTATTTTCAATCCTGCCATTTCTCCATATTGATCTACCTTTCCAAGTAATTTAGGAATCATCTCCAAAGGTTCTTCTAAGATAAATACCAGGTCATCAACAAATGCTTGTAATTTATATGTTTTGCCTTTTATTTCCAGCCCTTTAATTTCTGTGTCTTGTCTAATGTTTCTATTTAAACTTCTAGAGTGAAAATGAATAACAATGGAGATAGTGGACATCCTTGCCTTGTACTTTTTCTTATCTCAAAGTTCTCAGTATAATCTCCATTCACGGTCACTTTCGCTCTTTGTTTGTTAAATTAAAAATAACTTAAGAGTGATAATGGACATACTAGAATACTATGAACTACATCCAGGGAAGCAACTGGCACTAATATTTCTAGATGCCCAAAAGGCATTTGACAACGTTTCTTGGCAATTTATGACTCAGCAACTACAAATAATGGACTTTGGACAGAACTTTATAAATATGATAAAAACAATGTGTTGGGTATATCCTTGTTACCTCTGCTGATAGCCCCCTGGTGGCTCTGACTAAGGTGATCCAGTCTTTGCTGGACAGAGAGGGGTTATAACACCATCTGCAGAACCCCTGGCAGGAATTGTACATATGGAAATATGATTCTCAAGGCAAAAGGGTGTGAAATGTTTGTAAGTCAACAGCGAGACTTGGAAGTGGTTCAGGCAGAGACCTCCCTAATTCACTGGAGTATAAGAAGGGGAGGCAGGGCAGCAGAATCAGTCCTGCAAGATTCTGTTATCAAAGCCAATCTCAAAAAAGCAGTTCTGGCTTTCCTCTGGAATTGAAATAACAGAATACAGAGTTGGAAGGGACCTTGGAGGTTTTCTAGTCCAACTCCCTGCTCAAGCAAGAGACCCTATACCATTTTAGAGAAAAGGCTGTCCAGTTTCTTCTTAAAAGCCTCCAATGTTGAAGCACCCACAGCTTCTGAAGACAAGCCATTCCACTGGTTGATTGTTCTGTCAGGAAATTTCTCCTTAGTTCAAGGTTGGTTCTCTAAATTAGTTTCCATCCATTGCTTCTTGTCCTGCTCTCAGGTGCTTTGGAGAATAGGTTGAGCCTCTCTTCTTTGTGGCAATGCCTGAGATATTGGAACACTGCCATCATGCCACCCCTAGTCCTTCTTTTCACTAGATTAGCCAAACCCAATTCCTGCAACCATTCCTCATATGTTTTAGTCTCCAACTAAAGATTTTCTTTACCTGGTTGAGATACTTGGAGAACACCATTGTATCGTGGTCAACAGTAAATATGGCTTTTCCCAATCCCTGTCTTGCTAGGCTCCCAAATTTTGACTGAACAACTGACTTATTGGAAAACTGGACTGAACCTATGATGTCAAGACCAGCAGCCAGCTCTCCATTCTCATCCAAATATAATCCATCCAAGGAGTTATTGTAAAGTTTGAAAAGGTTTTGCAGGAAATGGTGAAACTAAAATAACAGAGATGAGGGAAGAGGGAAGAGAAACAAATATAGGAATTCTGATAGTATAATTCTGAATGGTTCTACTATTCCACATTGTACTTCCTATAGTGTTGACTCTTAATAGGATTTCTATATGGACCATGGGTTCAATGTCTTGTCTAGCTTACTGCCTTCTCTTGCTTAATTAAAATTGTTATCTGAGAATCTTAATTGAGTACAACCCTGATAAACATTGGAGATCAGTATTCATGGGCTATCATGTTTTGATCATGGCATATGGGAAATTGTGATGATGGTGGAAGATTTTCCTCAGATCAGAATAAAAGAATGGGATGGAGTAACAAAACCAATGGAGCAAATTCTGCATAAGTAATACTTCTGTTGGTGTCGTGTTTTGCTTGTTCAACTAAGGAGAAGCTGTGAATATTATTCCAGAAGCAGAACTTTTAGAAAGACAGGAAGTCATGATGGTGGGAGATTTTATCACGTGAGGATCTCTTTAGAAGAAAACTTAGCCAAACATTGCTCTTCCGGGAAATGTCCTGCTTCTTGATCACTTTCTCCTTCAGAAGGTGAGGAAGGAACAAAAAGGTCATCTAACCTGACTTGATAACAATCCATAGGGAAGTTGAAAAATTAGAGTCACAGGAATATTGGGGGGAAATGATCTTGTTATTTTGGAATTCTTAATTTTAGGTACAAACAAAGAGCACAGTAAATACCTTGGAATTTAAAGCAGCAAATACTAATAAATTCCATGGCATTGGCAAGAGAGGCTAATAAGTAGAAGAAACCTTATCTTATAAAAGAGACTCCTGCAGAACTAAAGTGAAAGACCTTAGCAGTGCTTTTTTTGTAAAAAGAAAAGGTGCCGGAACTCACACATGTCATACAATCTGCCTTGCCTACCCTACAAGGTTCCATCCAAAAAAGGTGCTGGAACTCCGTTCTGGGCGTTCTATGACAAAAAACGCCCTGGACCTTAGAATGTTTACATATTGATTGGATTCATTCCAAACCTGGATGAATTCAAATACATATCTTGGATTTCAGTAAAGTTAAATTAATGGACAAGGTGGATGATGCTATCTTGTTATATACCATAACATTAAAAAGACAATATTAAAAGAAAATCACAAATAGCTGTAAAAAGGAAAATGGAGGAGCTAACTGACTCTATTAAAAGTTTGATGAACATCTGGAAAATAAAAGGAGATGGAAAATATATATAGTAGATGGAATGAATATACATTGTTATGGAAAATTGCATGCAGTTAGCCCAGGACTATAGATAGTCAGGAAAACTAAATCTCTGAATAAAATAATGAACTTCATAGATGAGTTTACAGTTAAGAAAAGAATGGCAACAGAGGGTTATGCAGAGGGAATACCTGCCATGGCTGCAACTGCTGAACAGCCAACCGATCTTTACCATCCTTCACTTTCCTCTTGGATCTGGATGAATAGGCAGCATTTAAGGCTCTGGCCACACTCCAGATGGACTGATAAATGATGTAGCTGTCCAGAGACAGGATCTCTTCAATTTTCTCTTGGGGCAGAGCTTCCAGGTCCTCTTTCTCTGGGCATCTTGTCCAGCCTTTCACAGATAAGCCATGCTTGGAATAGGAACAATGAAACACTTCATTCATAAAGCCTGTGATAGACTTGTGAATAGATTGAAAATCACCATTTCTGGTATTTCTGCCAGTCTGGATCAAGAAGGAAATGTAGCCATAGATGGATGGAGTAATCAGTGGAGTATACTCTAAATCCAAAGTAAAATCCCACAAAGCCAAAGTGATCCAGACCTTTCCAATTGTAGCTTTTGTGCAGGTTTCAATTATTTTCTGCATAATCATTATTCCCATTATGAAGGAATCAATCTCCACAGAGTAAACAAAGACTCTGACTTGTGTCCACTGGTAAAATGTGAAACAATCATACTTTACTTGATGGGCAGCCACCGGGATTCTTTGGGATAAAACAACACAAATGCTGTTCCTGACAAGCAGAGGGGTCAAACTTTCCATGAATGTTTCCCCGCCATCAGAGTCTGGTGCCACCAGACCAACCAATGTCCACCTGAAATGGTGGAGCAGTTTGATAATTGCAGGGTACTGAACTCCTTCTTTGGGGACCAGTTGGTAGAGAAAAGGGAAGAGATATTTGTCATTCAAAGCCTGTGAAGCAAAAGTAAAACTGACCTGAAAAAGAAAAGACGTTTGGGGTATATGTTGAGTCAAATCCAAGTCAAGATAATAGCAACTGAAATCTATAGTAAAAATGGTGATTTTTATATGATAAAAGAACCTCAGAATTTCTGGGAAGACTATTCTCAGCAGACAGTTTCTAAGGTTAGTCTGTTGAAAGGCTGCACAACCTTTTACCTAGCCTTGACTATGAGATGTTTCTTCCACAAATAGGAGGAATCTAACTGGAATAATGTTCTAGATCTGGTTGTTTTAACACTTTGCTCTCTGTGTGACTCCAATTGCAATAAGCCCATTATTTCCATTATCATAAGTTGCCCTTGAAGTTCATGGAGGATTTAGAACAGATTTAGACCCTCACAAACACACACTTACTCTCTCTCTCTCTCGCTCTCTCTCTCTCTCTCACACACACACACACACACACAAACCTGTGGAATTTTATAAATGCCCAGCATGTTTGCTATCTGGATGGAGATATCAGTTTTGGACCCATCAAAAACAACCAAGGGTCTCTTATGTCTTCCACATCTGTAGTTTGGAATATTTGCCTCCCCGGTGGAAAGCAAATCCAGCAAGGCCTCCAAAGTCATGATTGTGCTGAAATGGCTGCCATAGATGTTGTAGCCCAGGGAGATGTTGGGTAACAGTTGGAGATCCTGGTTGATCTCCTGGGTGGCGAAAAGGAAGGAGAGAATTTTCCAGGAAAGGGTAGATCCTGTCCTGCAAATATATATATATATCACATCAGTATTAATGTAAAGATCTCACCTTTATATCTCTTTTCTACATAGGGGATTTTAGACTGTATAAATCTAACCCAAATCACCCGCCAAAATATCAAACTTCATTCTGCATATACAGTATTAAATAATGAGCCATCCAATTTAACATCATCACCATCATCATTTACCCAATAGCCTTTGTAAAAGAGTTTTCTGAGCAATATCTATGAAGCTATGAAAAGTAGAGAAAGCCACAAGAAAATAAAATGCATTAGTACATAGCTCAAATGTTGTCTCATAAAACAGAGGGAGAATCCCATTGTAATTGAGCTCTTCAAAATCAAAAGAGGTGCTATAACGTTTGGATGTTCCATCCTAGAATGTCCTTGAATCATCCCGCAGAGACACCCAGAAGCTGAGTATGTTCTCTGATGGAGAGTGGGGCAGGAAGGAGAGCCAGGGGCATCTAGCATTGGTAGCCCTCAAATAGGTTATGCCGGGAGGGTTAAGCCAATCACTCCACTTTGTGTGAAATGGATCCAGCAACTGCCAGGACTCCCTCTCTGCATCCACTGATTGCTTCGCAGACCCTGAAGTTCACCCACTTCATTCCAAGCAGAGACAGGCTTTCAAAATCCAATGGCCAAGGACTGAGCTATGTAGCCAATACAGAATAGCCAAAAGAACAGATTCCAAATCAGTGTTAACCTTGGTAACTTTAATAGGTCTGGAATTCAACTCCAAGAATTTCCCCATCCAGCTTGAAGTCCACACTTCTTAAAGTTGCCAAAGCTGAGAAACACTGCTCAGAGGTATAACATGATTCAACTGTACGCTGGGGTGGAGGCTCAGCTTGGTTCTTTCTTGGCCTCCTCCCTGGGTGAAAAGGCTGACAACAACTTCTCAAGCCTCTGCATTGCTGCCCTTTAGCTTGCTATGTCATGCTTCCAACTTCAGATTCCATCCCAGCATGTCTCTGTCTCTCCATCCCACCACACCCTTCTTGGATCAATTGACTGATTAGTGGATTCTTGGCCTTGACACAAGCCCAACATGTTAAGTACATTTTCAGATGCTGTCTTAAAATACTCTCTCTTTCGCTTTCTCTTTCTCTTCCTCCCTCCATCCCTCCCTCTCCTTCTCTCCCTCCCAAAGCTTGCTTATCAGTAAATGTTGAAGGCATCCAGCTTGCTATCTTCTGTGCAGGTCTTGGCACAGAAACCACAGATGATCTCTAAGATCCCTTCATGATCAAAAAGGAAGGTGGATGGCATCAAATGGTTTTCACCCTACAAATTAAGGTGAAAAAAGAGCTTCTTTGACAGGTAGTCATCAAGACTTTTCTGAGATGCTTCCAGGGAGAGAAATCATCTTCTGAGCTGTGAAATAGCTCCTCTGCTTCCAAAGGTGTCCTAGTGGTTACACCTCCTTCTCCCTTGAAATGTCTATCCCTTGCTTTTAGTTTTGCAAAGCTGGCTGTTAGATACTGGGAAGCAGCCATCCCATCCTCTTGTCTATTCCAGAAAAAATGAAAGTCAGTTTCAAATCTCCCTCAGAATTTAGGATCCACACTAACACTTACCATTCAATGATCAGTCATGGGGTGGGGGGGGAAGGGTGACCTGTTCTGACTCTTCAGTTAAGATCTTTGCACTCAAATGATGTAAAAGAAAGTCAGTGTCTGTTCTCCATTTTACTGGAGGAAGAGAGAACTCCTTTATCTTTGACAAAGGAACTCAAAACCCTGGAGGTTGTGTAGGGGCTGATGCCTTGCACTGGTGCACCCCACACTTACCACCATAAATGATCAACCAGGAAAACCTGATATATGGGGGTGCCTGAAAATGTACTCAAGAAATGTAGCTTTTGCAACTTTTTTGGCTCTTAAACTGATGTCAAGATGAGCTGTGTTTTGTCACTGTCCTATCTAAAGGAGCCCTGCAAATGATGCCTCGTGAATTCTATCCCCAACACAAGAAGACAGCAATGGATGAAACTGTGCAATGACAATTAGAGCTTCCTGGAACCAACTGGAAATTAAAAGCAGTTTCATTGTATCTGCGTTGACCTGCCTGATACCCTTCGTAGAGGGGCTCCTGCTGAAATCGTAAGGAAGGAAGAGTGCTTTTGTTACACTGATGACCCCACCCAGAAGAAGGTCTCCCAGCTTGTGATAATTAAATGGATTGGCTTCATTTCTCTTCAGATTCAGAGGGCATTTCAAAGTGAGCTTCCCATCAGCTGCATGAGGAAGCAGAAGGAGGAGAAGCAGGAGAACCATTTGTCTTCCTTAGTCAATTTGCTGCCTTGCAGGGTTTTTTTTTCCTTTTTCAAACCATGGCAGAAGCAGAAGCCAACACCTTTTCAAGGGTTGAAGAGTTTCCCCAGTTTTCCTAGGTCAGATGGGCCCCTGTAAATCATCATGTCTGAAGGGGAGGAGGGCAATTCATTGCAGCAAAGCTTGCTTGCTCTCCAGCACTTCTCTCTGGTTTTCACTGGAAGAGGAAGTCTTGAGGCATTCAGCATTTCTCATCTAGCCTTCACTTCTTACTTTTCTTTCTTTTCTTTTTTTAGACTGAGGATTATATCCATAACTCTCCCTTGAGGTCTGAGACAAATCATTATGATTTAGATAATGTGAAGGAGAAGAAGCATCACTGTAAACTCTGTGGGACTCCAGGGGAATTAGGAAGTTTCAGACATGACTTCAGACATTAAGATGGGCTGGTGACTGAGTTGAAAGAGTTTGGCCAATCTCTTAGAATCACAGTATGGATGAGTTGGAAGGGATCCTGTAGGTCATCTAGTCTGACCTCCTGCCCTCTTCTTGAGTTCCACCAGCTGGCATTGCTCAATTGCTTTATTCCATGGTACGCCAAACCATATGGGACAGGCAGAGACTACGGGAGACTATGGGAGACAGTTCCCTCAGCTGACCAGCCTTTATGCAAGGGAGGATTTTATAGGTGATATCAAGCACCTTAGATTGCAACCAGAAGCCAAAGACAACCAGTGCAGCTCATAAAGCAGACGTGTACATAGCACACCAGGCAATGCCCATAACTCCCAATACCACTGGATTATGGATCACCTTTAGCTTCTGAGCCATATTCAAGAGCAGCCCCATGTAGAACACATTTCATTAGGCTTCCAATTGCATGGTTAATTTTATTCCCAGAAGAAATGAGTTTCCACATTTAAGAGAGGATTTAAACCCGAGTCTCCCCAGTTATTTGTTGACTAGGACTCCCAGGTCCTTCCTTAGAATCCACCTTCTTAAATTCAAGGTATTCTACTGACTTCTTTCAGCTTCTCTTCTACAAATACCTTGAAATCCATTTTTTCGTTTATAATTCTGCATGAGGGTGCACTTCCCCAGTCATTGGTGTTGTGCAATCAGTGAAGGACTCATAGACTCTCATCTCCTGCTCAAAAAGAAAGTGGCACTTACGGCCAGGAGGCCAGTTGTGCCCATTCCTGAACTGGAAGACTTTGCTCAAAGTGACTAATACCTGGGTCACTTCCCAGATGGATTACTATAACACGGTCTACAAAGGGCTGCCCTTGAAGAGCCCTCAGAAGCTGTAACTTGTCCAGAATATAACAGCCCAGGAAGTTTTTGGCATTTGTTATTATGTGCATGTAACACCACTGCTCTGTGAGCTGTGCGGGCTCCCAGTGGTCTTCACCCATAGTGCCTTCATAGCAAAGGATCAGGCTACTTCAGGACCATACTATCTATTTCTAAATGTAAAATCTATCTATCTATCTATCTATCTATCTATCTATCTATCTATCTATCTATCTATCTATCTATCTATCTATCTATCTATCTATCTATCTATCTATCTATCTATCTATCTATCTATCTATCATCCATCTAGATATCTATCTATCTATCTATCATCTATAATCTATCTAGACTACTATCTCTCCATATCTAATCTATATCACTACAGCATCTAATACCATCACCCTGACTTCTATCTTCTATCTAATCCTCTATATCCTACAGATTAAAAGACGCTTGCTCCTGGGGAGGAAAGCTGTGGCAAATCTAGACAGCATACTAAAAAGCAGAGACATCACCCTGCGAACGTATAGTCAAGGCCATGGCTTTCCCAGTTGCAATGTATGGCTGTGAAAGTTGGACCATAAGAAAGGCTGAGCCCCAAAGAATTGAGGCCTTTGAATTATGGTGCTGGAGAAGACTCCTGCGAGTCCCCTTGACGATCAAACTGGTCAGTCCTAGAGGAGATAAACCCTGACTGCTCTTTAGAAGGCCAGATCCTGAAGTTGAAACTCAAGTACTTTGGCCACCTAACGAGAAGGAAGGATTCACTGGAGAAGAGCCTAATGCTGGGAAAGATTGAGGGCAATAGAAGAAGGGAATGATAGAGAATGAGGTGGCTGGATGGAGTCACTGAAGCAGTAGGAGTGAGCTTAAATGGCCTCCAGAAGATGGTAGAGGACAGGGGCTGCCACAAATAAGAGGGAGTAAAGCTATTTTCCAAGGCACCTGAAGGCCACACTTGGAATACTGCATCCAGTTGTGGTCACCACGATGTAAAAAAGACGTTGAGACTCTAGAAAGAGTACAGAGAAGAGCAACAAAGATGATTAGGGGACTGGAGGCTAAAGCATATAAGGAACGGCTGCTGGAATTGGGTATGTCTAGTTTAATGAAGAGAAGGACGAGGGGGGGCATGATAGCAGTGTTCCAATATCTTAGGGGCTGCCACAAAGAAGAGGGAGTCAAGCTATTTTCCAAGGCGCCTGAAGGCAGGACAAGAAGCAACTGATGGAAACTAATCAAGGAGAGAAGCAACCTAGAACTAAAGAGAAACTTCCTGACAGTTAGAACAATTAACCAGTGGAACAACCTGCCTCCAGAAGCGGTGAATGCTCCAACACTGGAAGTTTTTAAGAAGAGACTAGACAGCCATTTGTCTGAAATGGTATAGGGTTTCCTGCCTGAGCAGGGGGTTGGACTAGATGACCTCCACGGTCCCTTCCAACTTTATTATTATTATTATTATTATTATTATTATTATTATTATTATTATTATTATTATTATTATTATTATTATTATTATTATTATTATTATTATTATTATTATTATTATTATTATTATTATTATGGCCTGTAGGAACGTTGGGTCACGATGGGTCAGGCATGATTTCGCAACTAACAACAAATCTATCTATCTATCTATCTATCTATCTATCTATCTATCTATCTATCTATCTATCTATCTATCTATCTATCTATCTATCTATCTATCTATCTATCTATCTATCTATCTATCTATCTATCTATCTATCTATCTATCTATCTATCTTCTCTCTCTCTCTCTCTCAATAAGCCAAGGCAGATTACATGTTGTTCTACATCAGCCTGGCATTTAAAACCAACAGTGGAACCCAGAGCTGCCAGGGATCTGGTAGCCAGTCAAATACAGCAGAAACCAATGGACATACAATAGAATGATTTTAGAATACTGGATCTGATATACCCAGGAATGGGCCAAATTTTGCCTATGACTATCATGATGATCCTGCCTATCACCTATGACTCCCCCATCCCTCATTTCTCCCTTCTTATTTCCTGTGAGTCCCCCACCACTCAGTTCTTCCTTCTAGGCCAAGGTATACATATTAATGTAATGACCTCAACAAATAACCCAGATAAACAAGGAAAACAGGGACTCCAAACTGAATCTTTCAAGCATTTGTCAGTTTTGGGGGAAAGAGACACAGCCTCAGAGATGGGAAGGCCAATAGAGCAACAAGCTACTAAGTGCATCAATGCAACCAGAAGGGCTACTGAGTCCCACCAAACCAGTTTGTTGATTTCTGTTGCAAGAAAGCAGGTCACACCATTGACCCAGTGGTGGGATTCAGCTGGTTCGCACCAGTTCAGAAGAACTGGTAGCTAATTTTTTGTTGCCCAGGCCTAGAATGGACTTCCGGAAGCAGCATCCACACAAAGAACCGGTTGTTCACATATTTGAATCCCACCACTGCATTGACCTGCTGTGGACATCACCATCAACTCATTTGCAGACCTCACTGTTTATTCACTAATTTAAGAAATTTCAAAGTGTAAAGGATCTTACATGAATACAGAAGAACAACGCAGAGAGTGTCAAAAGTATATAAAAACTTCCACCTGCTGCATAATTGTCTCCCTCTTTAACAAATGATATAGTCCACAATTTTTCACTTCCCTAACTCATCCAAAAACTGATATTCCTATACACAAATGGGAAATGAAATTTCACTTCAGGCACAAGCTATTTTAAAATTGGCTCCAATTTAGAATTAATATATAGAGATCTAATAAAAAGGAAAATCCCAAACAGACCCTATTCTTAACATTAGGCAGGGTCAAGGGTGCAGATTGCTTCCCTGATGTTAGAAGACAGGCAGTGCTAAGATGTGTCATCAACCTAGAATGCAATGAAAGTCCATAGCTCTGGGTGACCTTCCCAGCAGTCTCTGGAGACAAGAGACCACACTGAAGGATAGCAAAAATGAATTCCCTGGGTGTTGCTGCACTATTTTTCCCCAGCCTCACATTCTGGACATGTCCCAACAGGAAAGACCACAACCATTACAGAAAAGTGCCCCCAGGCGGTATGGCTGTGACTTTTCACTAATATGCTTTTCTCCAGACAGTCTTCTGCACATGGACTCCAGAAGTAGTTCTGGAACCCCAGAGGAGAACTTGCTTCTCACTGTGATTATCTCCATCATTGTCTTTAGACCTCTTTGGCTATTTCTTCAGTGACTGCCATCATTATAAATACCAGACTGAAGCAACATGGAAGGAGTTTTGCATCAGAAAAAGATAAATGCCTCTACTTATGCTGAATGTTTTGCACAAGGACAAGCAGGGGCTTTGCTGTTGAATATAGCTTTCCTTTCCAGATGATCCTGATTTGTCTCCATCTTAATCAGGAAAACCACTGGCATTTCTATTTTGTCAGAGTGCGTTGAATTCTTCTAACTCTTTTTGTTGTTGTTTTAAAATATATTTTATTGATTTTTTAACATAATCACCTTAATATTTGGAAATCAGCATGTTGTCTGGGTATATTTATTTTAAAAAAATCAATAACAATTAGTTTCTATAATTCTATAGTCCACATAGTAGCTTTGCTTGATTTTCTTTTCTTTCAATAATATTCTCTTTTGCCAACCTTGAATTAATACAGTTCTTATTATTTTGATAAATAACAATTAAATATAGACATTCTTTTAATATTTCTGCAAATAATAACATCAATATAAAGCTTCTTTTCTAATTGATCATCTTGATTACCTCATCATCAATCCTGTTTATAAAATTCATATTTATTTTTTCCCCCCGCAATGTTCAAAACATTCTTACCAGTTGAGATTTTCTCAAAATTAATTACACTTAAGTATTTAAATCTTTTTCCTCATACAGGCCATCCCAACACTTTTGCATTTCTCATGTCTAAAAAAAAAAACAGAAAAAGAAAAAGAAGAAGAAGAAGAAAAGGAAATAAGAAGATAGTATACTACTTAAAATACATATCCCTCTTAGGCTAATGTACATTTACTGTATATCCAGAATTTTTCTCTTCTTTTTAACCATATTCAAATATATGTTTAATCTTTAAATGTTCCATTTAATAAATCCAATTATCTAATCTTTTAGATCTATTCAAAACATGTTTATCCATTGAAATTTTCTCAAGGTCAATTACACTTAAGTATCTAAAATATTTCCTTTATATAAACCATCCCAACATTTTATATTTCTCATGTCAAAAAACAAAAGAAAAAAGAAAAAAGAAAGAAAAAATACTATGTTACTTGAGGGGCTCATCCCTCTTAAACTAAAATTCATTTCTATCCAAAATCTTTCTATTTCTTTAACTATATTCAAACAAATGTTTAATTTTTAAATATCTCCTCTGATAAATCCCATTATCTATTTTTTTAATTCTCACTTTAGCCTTTTTTTTTTTTTGCCAAACATCTTTCCCGATCAATATGCTCCACTGAATCAAAGTATCTTCCCATAGTCTTGTAGATGTTGTTGTAGGTACAAAAGGCAAATCAAGTAAGATGTTTTTATGGGAAGGTATCGCCCCTTCATATTCATTGAAAAACTTTTTCTTTCTTTCTCTCTTACTTTCTCTTATCATTTTTTTGTCTCTCAAGTTCTCGTAGTTCTCCTGAGAGCTCTGTACTCCATTTTGTTGAATCTTTTTTCTTGTCTTCAGACTTATTTTGTGATCTATAGTCACACATAGAGGGGCATTCAGGGTTCGTCGCCTGCAGTTTGGGGTTAGTGTTGCCCCAGGGTTGTTCCAGAGTGTAATGGAACGTACACTTAAGAATATTCCAGATGTGTGCCCTTACTTTGATGACGTTCTGATTGCTGTAGAATCCGCAGAGATCTTAGCAGAATGTTTCAGAGCAGTTCTTCAATGGTTCCGTGAAGCAGGGTTGAAGTTAAAAAAGAGACAAATGGCAAATTGGTGTGAACTCTACTGAGTTCCTGGGATTCCGGATAGATGCTGCCGTAATCCACCCCTCTGACTCTAAGCTTAAAGCTATACAACAGGCTCCCAGACCTAAGTCAAAAGGGGAACTGCAGGCATTTTTAGAGCTTCTTAATTTTTACCATTCATTTCTGCCACACAAGGCAGCATTGGCAGAGCCGCTTCATCAGCTTCTGGATAAAAGGGCACCGTGGGAGTGGACAAACACCCACAAAAAAGTTTTTGAGGCAGTCAAATCACTGCTGTCATCAAGCTCAGTATTAGCTCACTTCAATGAGAAATTGCCTGTCAGTTTAGCATGTGATGCTTCACCGTATGGCATTGGAGCAGTCTTAAGCCATCTAATAGCAGATGGGCGCCAAGCACCCATTGCTTACTATTCCAGAACGTTATCCCCTGCAGAAAGGAATTTAGCCATTGTAGCTGGAATCAAAAAATTCCACGACTTCCTATATGGGCGCTCCTTCACCGTTTTCACGGATCATAAGCCTCTCTTAGGTCTCTTCACTGCAGACAAGCAGACCCTGCAGATCCTTTCTCCTAGGATGCTGCGATGGTCAATATTCATGGCTGCCTATTCTTACAGGCTAGTCCATAAGCCAGGAAAGGAAATGGGCCATGCTGATGCACTCAGCCGACTGCCTTTGCCTCACACAGACCCCAACCCAGCACCTGCAGCTTGCATCCTGACAATCCAGGATCTCCCTGAGACTCCCCTTCATGCAGGAGATGTGGCTGCTGAAACTGCCACTGACAGAACACCCAGTCGTGTTCTGAACTGGGTGATAAGGGGGTGGCCTGATAGCAGACCAGGTCCAGAATTTCATAGCTTCACTAGCGGAAAAGATGAGCTGTCAGCTCATAAAGGCTGCGTGCTATGGGGAAGCAGGGTGATAATCCCACCTACATTAAGAGCCAGAGTTTTAGAATCTCTGCATGAGGGTCATCCAGGCATAGTTAGGATGAAGGCACTTGCTAGGAGTTACTTGTGGTGGCCTGGTCTGGATAAGGACATAGAGGCTCAAGTAAGCAGCTGCCAGGTCTGTCAGGAGACCCGACCTGAAATGCCTCAAGCACCAGTGCACCGCTGGGAGACCACACAAACTCCTTGGTCTCGCATGCACATAGACTTTCCAGGACCCTTCCAGGGACAGGTGTTCCTCATTGTTGTGGACAGCTACTCTAAATGGCTAGAGGTAGCACCTGTCCTATCCATGACTACTGCCAGGACCATCCAGGAACTGCGCAGAATCTTTGCCATGCATCGCCTGCCAGATGTGATTGTGTCGGATAATTCACAATTCACAGCAGCTGAGTTCCAGTCCTTTCTGAGGACCAACATGATCCGACACGCTACCTCAGCCCCCTTTCATCCTGCTTCAAATGGTCAAGCAGAACGAATGGTCAGAACGACCAAAGAAGCACTGAAGAAATTAATGACAGGTGACTGGCATCATCGCTTAGCGGATTTTCTACTCTGCCAACATACTACTCCTTGCACTACTATGGGCCGCAGTCCAGCAGAACTGAGATGGGGATGTCGGCTGACCACCAAGCTGGACCGTCTCCACCCTGACAGGGCTGCTGCGGACACATCGCAACCCAAGCCTCCAAGAAGTTTGTAGCGTGGTGAGAACGTATGGGCGAGAAACTATGGGCTGGGGGCACCTTGGGTGGCAGCTGTGGTTTCAAAGGTGTCAGGGCCACTGTCTTATGAAGTGGCCCTGGACGATGATCGTGTGGTTCGACCACATAGACCAATTGCGGCGGCGTCAGGCTAGCCAGAGCCTCGCCGCTGACAGAGAAGAGATTACTGGGTTGCCTGGTGACCGGGCCATGCCTGAGCCACCCAGAACTTTTGAGACTATGCCTGCTGAACTGGGGTCGCCAACAAACCCTGTCATGAGTCCATCAGGCAGTATCGCGAACGAAGACAGCAGCACTGGTCTACCCGGCAATGATGGACATGACGGCACCAGTCTACCCAGTCAAAATGAGCAACGAGGTACCAGTCTACCTGAAGCGATCGGGCCAAGGGACCCTGGTCTACCCAGCCCAACAAGGAGGCTTGTAGATCTGGGACCTCAAACAACAGTGCGGCACTCCGAACGGACACAAAACCCGCCTGCGTATTTGAGTGATTATATTCATAAGTTGCAATGTGTTGACTTATCCAGGTGGAAGGGGTGTAATGTATTGGGTTAATTCATTAATAGTTGTTATGGTCTGTTGTTGTGAATGTTTGAAAAAGAGTCTCCAACTGTTTTGGAGCAGACGGCTAGCCTGCAAATTAAGCAGGAAATTGATCTTTAAAATGATTGGTTGCTGCCTAGTGGTGGCACAGTATAAATATATCAAGTGGTTCTCAGAGCCACTTCTGTGTTTCAAGCAATAAAAGAGCAGTTATCTTACATCGGTTTTGTTAATGCCTCAACGAACTCAATACACAATAGTCTCCTCTATCTGTTTGTGGTTATAGGGCAGATTTGGCCTTTGGTAAGAGGGTCAAGGTATTGGTCGAGCCCAGCACTAGGTTCAATTTGCCCACCTCAATTTGAGCTAATAATCCCACTAGAGAGGAAACTGGACTCCAGTACTTTATTTCTGCACAGAAGTAAAGATGCACATTTAGAATCCAGGTCCAAATCAAGCCTGTCTACTGATATTCAAAAGGTTGTTTTTATAATATAAAATCACACATATTTAATTTCCTACATTTATCAGTTGTTCCTGATTTATTTGAAGACCACGGGTATGTTTTGTAATAGGCTAATGATGAACTTTTTGCCTCCAGACCTTTGCCTGGATATTGTTGACCAGAGCTATTTAAATGCCATATGGCCTTCCCTTGTTCGAGTAATAGGCCTATTTGCAATTTTTTCCAGCACAGTTGCCAGCTAGATTGACACTTCTTATGTATGAAGTGCTTGGGGTCAGCTTAGCTCTTTGCCAAAAGATGCCAAAGTGGTTGCTGACTAACTTCTAATTTCTGCAAAAGCACAGAGTGATTAACATGGAGTAACCCTGGTTGAAGCTAATTCATGGCTCAAGTGCAAAAACCCCTACTAATTTGCTAATAATTTAATAGGCTGGGCCCTCAAAGGGCCCACCACAGAATAGGGCATACAATAATGTAGCCAATCCTGAAAGAACAACTAGATCAGGAAATCCAAAACCAGGCCATTAAGAAGTTGCAGCATGTAAACAAATCCCTTTCTTGATAGCAACATATCCAGAAAGGTCATGCAATAAATATATGAGACAACATAGAAAAACTATATTTTCATCTTTTTTTTTCTTTTCTTTTTCTTGCTATTTATCTATATTTTATTTTATACACCTTTACTATATGAGAAAAATTCTTGTTAAAAATAAATATAAAAGAGACAACTGGCAGAAGGTGGTGAGACTGATGAAAGCAGCCTTGTGACCTTGTGATGCTGCTTTGATGATTCTGGCAGCCATTGTGAAAGTCCTGCAGATGTTCTTCCATACAATTCAACAGCTTTGCTACAGTCACAACTCCAAGGAAACATAATCAAGACCATTTGCCAAAATCAAGACCATTTCAATCAAATTGTGCAAATCACATAACAGGTCCTTATTACCTGTGGAATAACCTGATCCAGGTAGAACAACTTGCCCATTTATGTTGGTCAAGGAAAAGAGGATTCCCACCCCCCACGTTAGTCTCACAAAGTCCTATACTGTCCAATTTGGTACTATGAGGGGCCCTTGGTGCTCTCTGAACTTGGTTGTTTTCTTGAAGACGTTTCATTACTCAATCTAGGCAATATCATCAGTGCTAATGCTAGCAAACATCATCACCAAAGAGAATGGGGATGTCAGTGGTGGCAGCAGCAGCAACAACAACTGTGAGGTGTGTGAAAATGGGATGCCTCTGGCCACCACTGCCCCCTGTGACCCACACCATCCACCATTGCTGCTGTCATCCCTGGCCTCTTCATGGCTCAGTGTGCTGACAGTTCCTGTGACAGGGATGGAGAGTGTGAAAAGGGAAATGTGATGACTTCCCCAGACACATCTCCAGACGTCAGCTTGGAGGAGGGTGAACCAATTCCAGGCAGGTCAGGAGGGGCTTTGGTCAATGGCTCCAAGCAGCTATAGAGAATAGAGCTGTAAGGGACCTTGGAGGTCTTCTAGTCCAGCCCCCTGCTCAAGCAGGAGAACCTATACCATCTCAGACAAGTGACTCTCCAGTCTCTTCTTGAAAACCTCCACTGATGGAGCACCCATGATTTTTGAAGGCAAGCTGTTCCACTGGTTAATTGTCCTTACTGTTAGGAAGTTTCTCTTTAATTCCAGGTTGCTTCTCTCTTTGATCAGTTTCCAACCATTGTCCTGCCCTCTGGTGCTTTGGAGAATAATTTGACCCCCTCTTCTTTGTGGCAGCCCCTCAAATACTGAAATACTGCTATCATATCACTCCTATTTCTTCTTTTCTTTAGACTAGCCATACCCAAGTCCTGCAGTCATTCTTCATATGTTTTAGTCTCCAGGCCTTTGATCATCTTAGTTGCTCTTCTCTGAACTTTCTCCAAAGTCTCAACATTTTTCTTGTAGTATGGTGACCAAAATTGGTTGCAGTATTCAGGTGTGGTCTCACTAGCGTTTTATAAAGCAGTACTGTCTGAGAGTGATTTGGCTGAAGCACATCTGCAGCAGGACAGCCCTAAGGCTTCAGGTGAGGAAAGCATGCAGCTGCAGCTGGTCAGCGATGAGGAAGAGGAATTGCCTTCTGCACCTGATCCAAGAACATGAAGGGCAGAGAAAAGGCAGGAGCAGCTAAGGTCAGCCCAATTACTTGGGAGGAGGCAGCCTCGTCCATCTTGATGGGATGCATCAGAAGCTGGCTGTTTAGCATAGCAGACATATGGAGATGATGTTGGAAACAATATGTTTGTTTCCTTGCTATGTCTTCTTGCTTTGAAATTCAGATCATGTCTCTTAAGCTTTTGCCTTACTTTGCCTTGCCTTTGTCTTGGAACTTTCATTTGCCTTGGGAACTTGCTTTTGCCTAGTAGACTGGACTGGACTTGCCTTTGCCTTGAGGACTAATGAGGAACTCATTGTGATTGAGCTGGTACCAGCACAGGGAATTGCTGGGAAATACCAATTCAGGCTCAGAAGCCTTAATAAAGACTCCTTATACCCATGGTGTGTGTTTGTGCATGAGGGGGACAGCACAGGAAACCCCTGTCCACCAGCACTGCTCTGCACTCTGCATACCTGCATGGTGGAAGTTTTTAGGAAAAGAGTGACACCCATTTGTCTGAAATGGTGTCGGGTTTCCTGCTTGAGCAGGGAGTTGCACAAGAAGACTTCCAAGGTCCTTTCTAACTCTGTTATTCTGTAATTCCAATAAAATGAAATTCAGTGGTGAAAAAGTAAGATTTTGCACTTAGGCAAGAAAAAACAAATGCACAGGTATATTAGTAGTAACTGAGAGGGATGTAGGACTCCTAGTGGAAAACCACTTAAATATGAGACAGCAGGCCTAGGTTGCATTAACAGAGGGATAGAATCAAGATCACGTGACATGTTAATATCCCTTTATGATGCCTTGGTAAGACCATATTTGGAATATTGCATCCAGATTTGGTCAGCAGAACCTTTAAAAATGTTGAGACTCTAGAAAGAGTGCAAAGAAGAGCAACAAAGATGATTAGGGACTGGAGGCTAAAACATATAAAGAACGGTTGCAGAAATTGGGTATGTCTACTCTAGTGAAAAGAAATACTGGGGGTGACATGATAGCAGTGCTCCAATATTTGAGGGGCTGCCACAAAGAAGAGGGGAGTCAACTTATTCTCCAAAGCACCGGAAGGCAGAACAAGAAGTAATGGATGAAAACTAATCAAGGAAAGAAGCAACTTGGAACTAAGGCGAAACTTCCTGACAGTGAGAACAATTAACCAGTAGTACGACTTGCCTCCAGAAGTTATGGGTGCTCTTTCACTGGAGATTTTTAAGAAAAGATTTGATAGCCATTTGTCTGAAATTGTATAGGGTATCCTGCTTGGCTGGGGGGCTGGATTGGAGGACCTGTGGTGTTCCTTCCAACTCTATTATTCTGTTCTGTTATTCTGTTATTCTTTCTTTGATCATCTGTATCCATCCCATCAAGCCCAAAGAAAGCCCAGAATTGTATGGGATCTCCTTCCACGGGCAGGGGGTTGGACTAGAAGAAGTCCATTCAAACCCTATTATTCTATGTTCTACCCAATAATAAGGTTCACAGGCTGTCACTTTCCTGCCTCTTAGTTGGCTCTTATCCAACAACTGACATTTCCAGAACTGATGGGAAATGAAATTTCACTTCCAGCACAAGAAATTTTAAAATCAGCTCCAATTTGGGACTGAAAAATGGGGATCTAATAGAAAAGAAAATCACTAAGAGACCCTATCCTTAAGAATAATGCCTCCTTTACATTAGAAGACAGGCAGGATTAAAGTTGTGTCATCAACAGAGAGTAACAAGACTCCATAGTTCTGGGTGACTTTTCCCAGCCGACAAGACACCACAATGAATTACAGCAGAAGTCTATTACCTGGATGTTGAACTGTTTTCCTCCAGCATCACTTTCTGGACATGTCCTGACAGGAAGGACCACAACACCCTCAGGGGTGTATTTGTGATTTTTCACCTATGTGCTATTATGCAGTGGACTCCCTGCATGTGGAATCTTGGAAAAACTTCAGGATCCCCAGAGGAGAAATTATTCCTGACTGTAATTATCACCATCCTGGTCTTTGAGACCTATTCTGCTACAATGACTGCCTTTGATGTAAGCAACAAGAAAGGGATCTTGCATCAGAAAAGGATAAATGCCACAGGTCATGATTTGTGTGGCACAAGTTTCAGGAAGAGCCAGAGACTGTGCTCTTGAATGTACTTTTTTTCTCCTTTCCAAGTGAAGATTGGTTTATCTTTGTCTGAATCTGAAAACTGAGGATTCTTTGAATTCATTAATTCTTGTTTAGAAATAGAAAGGCGATTCATTCGGTCCTATAAATTATGGATCTTCTGCTCCTAATGCTACTAGTGTCTCAGGCAATCTCTGAGAAACGTAGAAAGAAGTGCCTGCTGAATTTTGAGATCCGAGATGGAAAAAAACCATGGAACTTTTACAGGCCAGGAGACCATCTCATTGGTATAGTCACCACTGAAACAATATCATCACTGAGAACATTGCCTTTCAATGTGGCTCCTTCTAGTGAGTCTCGCTCGTAAGTTACTCAGAGTGGTGGAGTTGCATCCCCTCCATTTGCGGTTCTGATACTCTTCATTTTGCTTACTCCTATATTGCAGGACCTGTGTAATTTCTTGAATCATTCTGGTTTTCATGACTTTCCTCTTTTGTCTTCTTTTGTGGAATAAACGCAAATCCAACCATATGGCAAATAAAACCTGAAACAAGTCCAGATTATTTATGCATTCCTGTAGTTCATCACTTGGATACTGAGTCTGGTTTAAAGTAGTGATTGAAAGGGTTGCAGATGCCTCTGCCCAGCCTATTTCCACATTTAAATAACTACTCATTGATATTCAATGCCTGATCCTTGGAGGAATAGAGGATGAGGTTTTTTTAGAGTTGCTTTTCTGAGTCACTTATGAAACATCCTCTTCATTTTATGGTGGTTCCACTTTAATGATTGAATGATTTTGAATACAAGTTACTGAGCAGATTAAAATTAGCACTGTTACAAATAAGGGTGTATTTGTGATTTCTAATTATGGTGGAGGATTATCTCTATCCCATCTTCTCAAAGCTCATAAAAATTACCTGCTGATGGGTAGCTATCATTTGCTTTTGGCTTTGGATATGTATTGACTTAAAACTTAGTAGGCTTGTGGAGACAAAGAGGATTAAATTGAAAAAAATATGTTGTTTCTGTGGATGATGATGATGTGAATAACATGAACATTTTTTTACAGTAGGACAAATTATTTTAAACAGTTGATCCTGATTTTTGCTATTCAAATGGTCAACAAGAATCCCCAGTTTCTGCACAATCTCACACTTGGCTACAGCATCCATGACAACTATGTCAATGCTCTTAGCACTTCAGATGCCTTGTTGGACATGCTCTCTACTGGAGAAGCCAATGTTCCCAACTACAGCTGTGGAAGGAAGGAAAACCTTTTGGCTCTTGTTGATGGAGCCAAGAGGGATATCTCCATCCAAATGTCAACATTAGTAGGCCCCTGCAAAGTCCCACAGGTTGGTGTGTGTATTTCTATATCAGGCAAACTGAGGGGGGATGTGGTGAATGAGTGATAAATCTACCCATATTTTGTCTATGGAATTCAAGAGCTACTTTTTACCATGACCCTTATAGGTTTTATGGCTGTAGATTGGATAAACAATAGGGAGGGGGGAAATAAAGGAGTCATATCATCTTATGACACTATCTCCATTGCTTTGGGGTCTTCTGCTGCATACTTGGGAAGGCTCTGTGTCCAATCAAAATAATGATATTTTCCATGGTGAACAAATCCATGATTGATGAAAATAATCCCAATTATTACCTTACCTACATTTGATGAAATATATATAACTGATGGACGTTATTCCTCTTGAGTAGATTTGAGAGTGCAGTGTTTGCAGAATAACAAGCAGACATTTTAAAGAGTTTATTCACTATTGGAAATTACTTTGTTTTGAAATAACCAGTTTAAAAAGTGTCAATCAAGGAATATAAGAACACAGAACATAAAATAATAGAGTTGGAAGGGACATTGGAGGTCTTCTAGTCCAACCCCCTGCTCAAGCATTCCAGGCAAGTGACTGTCCAGGGTCTTCTTAAAAGCCTTCAGTGATGAAGGATCCACAACTTCTGAAGCCAATCTATTCCATTGGTTGATTGCTCTCACCATTAGGAAATTCCTCCTTAGTTCTAGGTTGCTTCTCTCCTTGGTTAGTTTCTATCCATTGTTTCTTGTCTTGCCTTTTGGTGCTTTAGAGAATTTGACCCCCTTCTCTTTGTAGAAGCCCCTCAAATATTCAAGTGCTCTCATGTCTCCCCTAGTCTTTCTTTTCATTAGACTAGACATACCCAATTCCTGTAACTGTTCTTTGTATGTTTTCACCTCCAGCCCCCTAATAATTCTTGTTGCTCTTCTCTGCACACTTTCCAGAGTCCCTAATAATTTGCTGCCTCTATACATAGATGCTAGTACAGCGTTACTTTGTAGCAGTGCTTTTTTTGTAGGAAAAAAAAAAAGGTGCCGGAACTCACACACGTCATACAACCCGCCTTGCCTATCCTACAAGGTTCCATCTAAAAAAGGTGCCGGAACTCCGTTCTGGGCGTTCTATGAGAAAAAAAGCCCTGCTTTGTAGTAATACTTTGTTAGTACAGCATTACTATTGTTAGTACATACAACATAATGAGCCGTGGTGGAGCAGTGGTTGGAATGCAGTATTGCAGGCTATTTCTTCTGACTGCCAATTGCCAGCAGTTTGGCAGTTCAGATCTCACCGGCTCAAGGTTGCCTCAGCCTTCCATCCTTTTGAGGTCGGTAAAATGAGGACCCAGATTGTTGGGAGCAATCTGCTGACTCTGTAAACCACTTAGAGAGGGTTGTAAAGCACTGTGAAGTAGTATATAAGTCTAAGTGCTATTGCTATTTGACACAATACAAAGAGAAATATTATTGTTGGTGCTAAGAAGCAGTCACACGCATCTTGTGAGCAGAAGCTGAGCTGACGACCTCTGTCGTGTTTATTGCTTTTATATTCTTTGTTACAGACACAAGCTTTCTTAATCATTAGATGTTTGACATTTGCTGATTCATGGAATGCTTCTTTTATCTAACCAATTACTTTCTAGTTACATATTATAAGGTAAACAAGTAGATAAGGAATAATGACAGGAAGAGAGAAGAAGGAACTAAGCTTGTTATCTATTTCAGTAGGTAAGGCATTAAGTCAAAAGGGGGTGACCTTTAGGCTGCTTTATTGGAGCAAAGGGTATAGAAATATGAGATGTGTGTGGGTGCTGAATATGGCAGTGTGCTGCACCTATTCAACCCCTACATCTCACTCTTTTCTATTTTATTAGTAAGGGCATTATAAGCTAAAGTAGTTAGTGGGTGTAATTAGGGAACATACATCTTTGCATTTATTTATATACAGCATAAACTTGTTCCTGAGGCAAAGTTGATGTTGGTTTAGTATGGATAATTGCAAGATATCTTTTTAAGCAGAGAGAAAAGACATTGAATTATACAACAACAGCTTATAAGAATAGTAACTATTATAACAAAATATTGAACAATCTGTCCAAGAAGGCCAGTGGGAAGCCATGACCATAGAGCACTCCACACAGCAATTAAGAAGGAAAGAGAGACAAAGAATGACTAAAGAGTTTGCAGTCAAAACCGCAAAAATGGCAGCGCATAGGTTCTCGGGGGTTTGCTCCACTTGCTGCTGCTGAAGCACTGCCTGCGCTTTGGTGGTCAGGTTTTTCACATCTCCCCATGTCACTGGATGACTGGCATGACGGGATTGGTCACTGTGCCGTCTGGAGAGTCACCCTTGCCATTTCTGGGACTGGATCCAGGGACTGATGCCACGACATCCTTGGCTGGGCGGACGCAATGCGCTGGAATCCACAAAAGTCCTGTAGGAGCAAGCACAGCAGCATATCCTCCTCCCCACATAATCAGAGGGACAGGCCCCAACCATGCTTTATCTGGTAATGCCCGATAATATACCAGAGGTGGAGGCAAGCTTGTTTTCTGTTGAAAGTGTCTCTGATAAGCAGTCAATTTTTCAACGGAAACATTCAGTTGATTTAAGGTAAATAATACTTTTTGAACCTGTTGTGTTACCCATGACAAATTAGGTACTCGAGAGCCCTCCTTTTTTATTTGTTTGTGGAGGCAGTCCTTAAAGGACCGATTAGCATGTTCCACTATGGCTTGACCTGTGGAATTATAGACGAGACCATGAGTAAGAACAATATTCCAGGTAGGCTGGCCCATTATCAGTTTTTAAAGAAAAGGGCTTGCCCAAGGCTGGAATGGCCGAAAAAAGATGAGAAATAACATGATTAGCTGTTTTCCCTTGTTGAGGTGTGGCCCAAAGCGCTCCTGAATAAGTATCAATAGATAAATGAATATACTTCCAGGGAGCCAAAGAGGGAACATGGGTAACATCCATTTGCCATAGTTGATTAGAGGTGAAACCTCGGGGATTAACTCCTGTGTCCCCCGAGGGGGATGCCCCAGAACATTGAGGACAGGATAAAACAATCTGCTTGGCTTGGTCGAGTGGAATATGGCAAACTTGTGCCAATCCCCTAGCGTTTTGATGGAAAAAAAGAGTGACTAAAAAAATCTGAAAATAAAGTGGGTAAGACATGAACAGAAGAAGTCATTAAACAAGCAAAGCGAGGATCTTTAGGCAAATGATATGCAATAGAGCCTACATAGTCAGTTAAAGCACACTGAAAAGATAAGTTATTCTGAAAAGAAAATTGAAAATCAGATTTAGGTAGAGGAAGAACAATATTCATTAAATAAGTCCCATTTCGTTGGCAAGCTCGAGTGCATCCTAAAGATATAATTTCAGCACCTGCCTGGATAAATGGTAAAACATTTTGTGAAGGGGTATGGGGTAAATAAAGCCATTTAATACAATATACTTTTTGCGATTCTAATACAGCTAATACTCCCGTAGGAAACTTACTAGTAGGGAATATCAGAAAAGTTAACTGACAATCTATTCAACCCCTACATATTATGGAGGAAATTGTTTGACCTTAAAACTGAACTCAGAGTGGTGGCTCTGATCAAAGCCCTTTCTACAAACATTTCAGTCCTGAGCTGCAAATATTCTCCTCTATCAATTGTAAGGTTAGAAACTCAAATTTATGGTCTTTGGAAATGACATCTTAGCCATAGATGGCCATTTGATGATTAGCCAATAGAGTGAATTAACGTCTTTTCTTATCTAGGGGTAGTTTTCTCTGAGACTGGATCTAAGCTCCCTCTTCATCAAAAGTGCTGATTTAGAACAAGGCCATAAGCAAATTTGCTTTATTTTATTTTTTAAAAAAACTATAATATTCCAGCTTACTTACCTCAATGTATTACAGTTTATAATGTCAGGGTTATCCAAATATTCTTATATAGAGCTGACATTTGGTACTTAAAATATATCACTTCTAGCACAACAACAATGACAAAAAAAATGACAGCATCTGAGGTGGATAAAAGGATGTCAGTTGCTGCCCTCAGACCTATATGCTTTGTTCTTTGTCTAAAATCAGTAATATATATTTTGTAGTCTAAAATTAAATCTATGGAATATGAGAGAATCCCAAAATTCTGTCTTTTGGAACAAAACAACATTTTAATTAAAAATCTCTCGGATTGTTTGTCTGACAAATTGTATCAGGAACTTTGGTATTCCTGTCTTTTGTGTGAGAATGAGCTAAAAGGTTTGCTGCATAAGGAATCCAGGATATCATAGTGGAGAAAGATATGGCCATTCTGAGTAAATCTGGTCCATTGAAATGGATGAGGTACTACAAATAGATCTTCTAAACTTCCAAAAATTTCCATACAAAAATACACAAATGTGTTAGGATGGTATTTACTCTAGCAATATTTGAGCAGTTAGCTATGGAAGCAACAGTTGAGCAATGAGAAGTTATGGAAGATTTAACTAAATCCCTTGTACAGAAGATGTTTGTATTTGCAGAGCTCCAGAGATAGAAGAAATAACATATCTAATATTCCAATGTCAATTATATAAAGAAGAAAGAGATAAGTATCTTGGATTTATAACAGACCAATGACTTATTGTGATCCTTATAGTAAATATATATATATTTCCTATGTTGTCAGAATTAAAAAACAATATGTAATAGATAATTTATTTGGACAATAAAGTTTAGTTGAGATGTGCTTATGTGGGTCTCATTGTGGTAAACTGGAGGAGTGTAACAGAAATATGATTTGCATTCTTTATTCTTTTTAACATGTTTTTTATTTTATTTTTTATGTATGGCCTTGTTAATATTCTGTACTTTATATCTTGTATCATAGCATTCTTCATTGCTTTTTTCAGATCAGTGATGCAATTGTTTCAGAGGCTCTGAATGATAAAATAGATTTCCCTTTTTTCCACCGGATCCTCCCCCAAAAAGGGATCACATATCCAGCAATTGTGCAAGTTCTCCTCCATTTTAGATGGACCTTGATTGGGCTCTTTACTTCAGATACAGAAGAGGGAGAGAAGTTCATGAAGACTTTTACTCCTATGCTTGTCAGGAATGGAATTTGTGTTGTTATATCACAATGATTCTCAGCAAGTGGACATACAGAACCCCTCAGGGATGCCGTCTCTAAGTGGAGACAAGTCAATGTCTTTGTGAACTACATAGAATCTGTTAACGTTTGGGACAGAATTCATACTTTCCAGTTAACATTTGAAGGTGTGCCAGGACCCATTGAAGGGAAAGTATGGATTGTGGAAAGCATTGAATATTTGGTATTGGCACGGTGGGACCTTTGCAAATATGTCCATAGTATTTGGAGCTTCGCTTTTCAAGAAAATAAAAGGCCAGAAGATGATCTCCTTGGAATCAAACTCTATATGAAATTGGAAAATTGGTATTTTCGCTGTTCTTTTTCAAAGCACATTTTTTCTGTCAAAGGTAGGAAAAGATGCACCCAGAAAGCCCTATTGGAGCCTATAGAGGAAAATAGAAATATATGGATCCCTTTTCACCTCCATTTACACAGTGTTATTAAGACTTTGGCCTATGCCTTGAAAGCTGCATATTCTTCCAGATCTGGGAGGAGAAGCAAGAAGGGCCAAGAGGGGTTGGGGACTCCAAGGCTGCAGCCATGGCAGGTATGTAGGCCCTACCAGGATTCATGAAACTCCAAAGGAAAGGGAGAGGAACCTCCCCAACCTCCTTGTGCTATAAAAGGCCAACAGGTTGGCCAATCTAACCACTAAGGGAATAATGTTATGGGGATGGAGGACAAGAGGCCTCAGCTGAACACTGGCAAGACCAAATGGCTTTACGTGCATGGCTGTTCAGGATTGAGTAATTTAGCATCTTTAGTTCTGGATCAGGTTGCACTACCCCTGAGAGACCTAGTCCCCAACTTTGGGGTTCTCCTGGATTCATGATTTTAATGCTTTTAGTTCTGCTTGAGTTCAGTCCACTGTTCCAGCTGTGTTTCTCATGACTGGAATTGCTGAGGTGCTAATTCCTTTGATGTCATTTCCTCCACTGAGTTTGGACTTTAAGATCTTCTTCACCTCTAATCTTTTTCTTGATATCAGTGTGCTTGATGATGTCCGTTTGAAGGATACCCCAGGTATTTGTAGTGATCATCTTCATCCTGACTCTTGAGGTTATTCCCATAGAGCATATTGATTCCTTCACTATTTTTCCCTGTTTGATGGAAAGCATGGAATAGTTGTTCAGTCCAAATTCTATTGCAATTTATTTTAATTATTTATTTTATTTAAAATGATTTATTTTTAATGTATCTTAGTTATTATTTTTATTAATTTATTTTTTTATGATAATGATGGATATATCCCAAGAATGTTTAAACTCAGTTACTGATAATTGACCACTGTCTCCTCTGGAAGTTGGTCCCAAGCCTCCTGTATTCTTTCTGTGCAGTAATACTTTCTAATATTACTTTCAAACTTCCCTCTTGTCAGTTTGACATCATGTCCCCATGTTCTTGATTTTGGCTTAATATTGAAAATACTGCCTTCTAGAACCTTATTCACACCTTTAATATATTTAAAGGTTTTGATCATGTTCCCACTTTCCATTCTGTCCTCCAGGCTGTACATATTCAGCTTTTCCAATATCTTCTGATTTGTTTTGTCCCTCAGACTTTACACCATCTTATCTTATCTTAAAGGTTATCTTATCTTATCTCTGCCCATCTCTGGATTTGCTCAATCTTATCAATACCTTTTTAAAGTGAGGTTTTCAGAACTAGGCACACTATTCCAAATGGGGTCTGACTAAAGCCCTATATATTGGGATTAGGACCCCTTTTTCCTGCTGGTGCTCCCTCTAGGGATTTCTGGGAATGTTATTTACCTTCACAGATACTTGACCATATTATTTCTTCATTTTGCAGTCATCTGCTATGAGCACACAACTTTTGCTCAGAGGCATGCTTCTTTTGCACCCCCCTCTCTATTTTGCTCATATGCCTATCTCATACGATTGTTTTTGTGGGGAAAATAAAAATAAGAGAATCTGTTGGATATCTTAGCACTATGGGAAGAATTCAGAGAAAGAAATATTTTGGGAAATATTAAAAAGGCAGAATATATTTTCCCAAAGGAATAATGGAGAAGATCTTTAAAAAGGCAGAAACTTCTCCACACACACCCCCAGCCAGACAACTCAGCAGAAACCAGCTTTTAGAAATGCAGATGTAATAATCCATTCAGGAAGGTTGGAACCCTCCAGCTAGAAGCTGAAGAGATTAGGAAGACAAAGACCCTTAAACTCTACATACCCCATCCAAACTCTAAGATAGGACATAATAGGATTAACCCACAGATGCCAAAGGGGCACACAGAGACTCAGGTCAAAGTACATGACACAGGAAATACAAAGCCTCAAACAGGAACAGGAAACAACTCCAAACAAAAGCCCAAGAGGGTATAAAAACCCACTCCCTACTACATGTGCTCACTCTTTTCTTCCAGAGCCATCTTTCTATCTGGCTCTCCTCTTCAATAAACTACAACCTTCTTTCTAAAGCAGTCACCATGTTGTTTATTCCCAGCTTGGACTGGACCCTGAAGAAGACTTTTTTTTCAATAGCACCCTTGAATTTTTTTTTTAAAGTAATAAAGGTTTATATAAAAATAAAAATGAACTTGGAGGACAAGGGCAGAAGATGCTGGGTAGGGAATAATCGGATAAGATATGGGAGCCAGCAGTTGCATAATGGGCAGACAAAGAAACTCAGAAAGGATCCTCCCTAATTTCTCAGACTGTAAAAATAGTTGGTGGGAGATTTGTACTATAATACTTGCAAGCTTTTCTCAATGTCCTTTTACAATAATATAGAATTAGCTCATGTGGTCACATTTTCCATCTGGTCTATTCAGGAGAAGGTTAGCCTGGCATTTTTCTTCTTGTGAACACCATGCTTTCTAATAATCAACCTGTTTTTTCCAAGGAGTTTATGGATAATCTTTGTTTCTTTGTTCAATTTATTTGTGGTGTGTTCTAAAATGTTCCTTTTAATAGACAAATTTGGTCAATTATATTTTGTCAATACATGAATTTATCTGAGCCTTTTTCACTTTTGAAGAGAGTGGTAGCACTTTTTCTCACAATATTTGCAAGTTAGACAACTATAGAAGAAAGATTCAAATGTAACAAAACCACCTGGGATTAAAAAAAAAGGTTTCTGGGTTTAAAATTCCTGGATGTTTCTATTCTAGTTCCATCCATTTCTGGAGAAGAATGAGTTTTTCAATATTTCCCATCGGAAATTATACTTGGACCAGAATGGAGATGTAGCTGCAGATCTTAATATCATAAGCTGGGTGCTTCTTCTCAGGATAGTTCCCATCGACAAGCAAATGGGGAGTTTTGAAAGGCAGAAATTTACTGTCAATAAAGAAACTCTGTCATGGCTAAACTTGCACAACAAGGTAGGAGAAATATTCCCCTAGTTCCTAAAGCCTGAGGACCTGTTTCAAGCCAGCTAAGCATAATCACCAAATTGTTGACCTTCACTAAAAATTGAATTTCACAATTTTCTTAGATTGCTTGGAGGGTTTCAATATTATTGATCAATATAGAACACTGTTTTAAGCTAATTCTGCACTATCCAACCTGGGACACAGGTCATGACCCTTTTGTGCATCCTCTGTAATCTGGTATCTCTATAAAACTGCTGAAAGAGGCTCTCAAGTTCCAACAGTTGTGGTACCGATAGATTCAGTGGTGGGATTCAGCCAGTTCGCACCACTTCGGCAGAACTGGTAGCTAATTTTTTGTTGCCCAGGCCCAGAATGGACTTCCGGAAGTGGCATCCACATAGAGAACCAGTTGTTCACATATCTGAATCCCACCACTGGATAGATTCAACTTTGCTTGTTTCTTATTCTAAAATAGCATAGGAGAAGGAAATTCTGTTTAAAGAGTTCCCAAATTCAGGACTGGACTGAGTCTAATGAAGTTGAATCAAGAGTGGATAGAAACCTGTGACAAATATGCATTGAGATTCAGATTGTCTTGGCTGGAGACAGTGTCCCTTGAAAGGGAAGGGAAGGTCCATAGCCAGTAATGATTTTAAGAAGAACAGAAGTGGCCAGAATTATCCCTGGTTTCCTTTCAGCCTACTGGGATAGAGCGATAGGCCTTCTGTTATTTGGAAGGAGGTCCAAGGCATTCAGTTCAACTGTAATCACAGTGATTGGTCTGATGTGAGATAAAGCCCTGACCCAGAAAACTGGAGCACTGAAACATGTCTTCCATCCAAAGAAAAGCCCTTCCTGATGTTGGAAGCAACAAGGGACAATTCAAAAGGAAATATTACTTAGATTTGACCTTTGACTTGTAAGGGGGCATTTCATCTGATAACCCTTGAACAATATCGTTTATCATGATTGTTAGCTACCTTAAGGGTCTCTGGGCAGAAATGAGGCTCCACATTTAATTAATAATAAACATGGGCCTGTGTTTCTATGCCAGTTGGTGTCACCTAACTGCAATTCTTCAACAAAATTAGCTTGTCTTGGATATCTATCTGGGCCTTAGAAATAATGTTTTTTGAACAAAGGGCTCATAATCATCCTGCAGCAAAAGATGATTGATTTTTGAGGGACATGTTCTCAGCACCTTACCTCTATGTCATCTAACTGCAGTTCTAGAAACTAGGGAGTCAGCTTTATTCTCATTTGACAAAGATGGCAGCCATATAAATTAAAGAAAAAAATACATATAAACAAAGAACATCTCCTGCAAAGTTGTCAACCCTAATTTGAAAATTATTTTTCCACATATCTTACCTGGGAGAGTATTTTAAACTACTTTCAAAAGGGAGTGGCTTTGCAATGTTTTAGGTAGTCTTTAAGAAAACTTTGCAGATTCTATCAGTCATAAGTTTCTTTCTTCATCATAGTTTTATTCTATTTTCATAAATCTAATAGTATAAAACTTTAAGAAATCGTTTAGGATAAATTTAATTCTTAAATTTAATGTGCATTAAAATCATGTTCATACATCTATGAGGAAGAATGGACTAATTGTCAATTAATATTTAAATCTTTTCTTAATTCCATCTCTCCAGACTTCAATAAGTAGAAAAGTCCTTCACTGCAATTCTGTCAGTTGTTGTATCTCCCAGAACCTTTTAGAACTAGTCAGTGGAGCTGGGAGACTACTTAGCAAATGTTCATGGTGACCTCCATTTTCTATGGATGCTGAGTACTATCATGTTTTCTTTGCAATTCCTTATTTTTCTGCTTAGTCTCTGCCTCAGTCCAAATGTGTGGAAAAGTGTCATCCTGGATTTGTCAAGCAGAAGCGAGAAGGAGAGCCTGTTTGCTGCTATGACTGTGTTCCTTGTCCAGAGGGAACTATCTCCACTCAGGAAGGTGGGTCACACCAAAGAAAAGGGCAGGCCTGGTGGAAGTGTTTTCATGGAACTGTAAGTTAAAAGACAGGTTGAAGCTGAACTATTTTCTTCTTTATTTTGAAACTGCACAATTTCAATATAGAATAGAATAGAATAGAATAGAATAGAATAGAATAGAATAGAATAGAATAGAATAGAATAGAATAGAATAGAATAGAATAGAATAGAATAGAATAGAATAGAATAGAATAGTTTGATTTGGTCAAGTGTGATTAGAGAAACAAGGAATATGTCTCTGGTGCAGAAGCTTTCAGTGTAGTCTAACGGGAAGAAATAAGAGGGTGTGTCAGAGTGGGAAATCTTTACTACTGCCAGATAAAATATCTCTCCTGTTCTTTAGTTGGGAACTTTCCTTGTATATCTTGACTTCTAGGAAGATCTGATTGTTGCAGTGTATTCTATGGGGGCCTATATAAGGTATCGCTTGTCCACAATGAGATGCTGTAGATCAGGGGTGTCAAACTCACCACATCACATGACGTGTCATGACGTAATGCAACTTTTTTTCCATTGCCAGCAATGGGGTGGGCGCGGCTTCGCCATGACACATCTGGCCTGCGGGCCAGCAGTTTGACACCCCTGCTGTAGACAGTTATGGGGATACCTCATTCGCCCATATTATCATTGCTGCCATTAGCCATTCCAGATTATTTCCATGACGAGCTTTCTCTGCCAACTTACTAATTTTCACAAAGCAGTCATCTTCTGATTCCAGTATATTCAGAAGTGTCATCCTGCAGGACTTAGGAACTGTTTCTGGAAATAACTGATTCATTATTAATCTCTAATGTTGTACATTCATATATAGGTTCTGCACATTGGCATGAAATCCTTCAGTTCCTAATATTTCCCTGAATTCCATAGATCTTATCTATGTATATATTACAAAATGGTATTTTTATTATCTTTATTTTATTAAAAGTTGTTAGACGTTAAAACATGTATTCAGGAGAATGTTCCTAATATCAAATGTTGTCCCAAGAAACTAGTTCTTAAAATGTGAGTGGAGAGATTGTTAAAAAAATAATCCTTTTGGTTTTCTCAGATACAGAAAAATGCACCAAGTGCCCAGATGATCAATATCCAAATGAGGAGCGAGTCCAATGCATCCCCAAAATTATAACCTTCCTTTCTTATGAAGAAAATCTGGGCATCATCCTGGTCTCCTTTGTCCTACTCTTGTTCTTAACCACAGCCCTTGTTTTAATAATATTCATTAAATACCGAGAAACTCCCATTGTCAAAGCCAATAACCGGGACCTCTCTTACATCCTCCTGGTCTCCCTCTTGATTTCCTTCTTGTCTTCTTTCCTCTTCACTGGTCAACCAAGTAAAGCCACCTGCCTTCTACAACAAACAGTGTTCAGCACTGTCTTTTCAGTTGCCATTTCTTCTCTCTTGGCCAAAACTATCACGGTGGTTCTGGCTTTCCTAGCCACAAAACCAGGAAACCAAGTGAAGAGATGGTTGGGGAAGAGCTTGGCCAACTCCATCATCCTTTCTTGCTCTGCTGTCCAAATTATCATTTGCTCCATTTGGTTGGGAGTTTCTCCCCCTTTCCCTGACTCTGACCTCCACTCCCAGCCAGGAAAGATCATCCTGCAATGCAATGAAGGCTATATTGTCATGTTCTACATCACCCTCGGCTACATGGGCATCCTGGCTGGCATTTGCTTCATGGTGGCTTTCCTGGCCAGAGATCTCCCTGCAGCCTTCAATGAAACCAAGCTGATCACCTTCAACATGCTGGTCTTCTGCAGTGTCTGGCTGACCTTTGTGCCCACCTACCTGAGCACCAAGGGGAAATACATGGTGGCTGTTCAGGTCTTCTCTATCTTGTCCTCGAATGCTGGTCTGCTGGGATGCATCTTCATCCCCAAGAGCTACATTATCATTCTGAGGCCAGACCTGAATACAAAGGAGCAACTTACAACCAGAAGAAATTTAAAAATGTGAGACAGTTGAATTTTATGCCTCAACATTTTCCAACCACCCACACCTAGAAAATGGTCCAAATGCTCACCATAGATTGGGCCAATGATTTTGCTTGAAATAATTAAAAAGTGTTTGGAAGATAATGTCCTGAACCATGTACAGTAGAATTCTATGTTGTCCACTGAGCTTTTCTGAATCCTCAAGGCACCATATCTGTCCAGGGTCCTTACTCCAGTGAGGCCTGGGATGCCGCCTCCAGCTTTGTGAAACATGACACTTGTGCAATGGGAATCTTGTTAATATCCTAGAAGTATATAGTGAAAGAGGGGGGACATCTAAAAAGTCAATATTTTTACTTGTAATTTGTAGGGACAAAATCCTTTCCATCCCCTTCTGAGTCCAAGTCATCTTTTTTAATATAAAGTTTTATTGATTATTTTTTTTAACAGAATTCAATATTAATCATTCAACAAAAACATGTTATCTGAGTATCTTATTCACAATACAAATTAAATTCCTAATCCCTAAATCTTTTCTCTAACCATCGATAAAATAGGTTCCAAGTTTGAAAATATTCTGTTTCTTCTTTTTATTTCAACCTTAAAGTAAGTCTGTCCATTTCCGCACAGTCTAGTATTTTTTTAATTATTTCTTCTTCTGGTGGTATTTCTTCATTCTTCCAATATTATGCAAATTTAATTCTTGCCACTGTTATCACATGTAAAATCAGATATGTACTTTGCTTATCAAGTTTTTCTGGCATTATACCTAGTAAAAAAAAATCAGGTTTATAGTCTACGTGTTTCTCTAACATTTTTTCTAACCAAGTGTGAATTTTTGTCCAATATCTCCTTACTTTAACACTTGTCCACCACATATGATAATAAGTACCTGGTTTGTGTTTACATTTCCAACATTTCTCTGACATATTTTTAAACGTTTTTGTTAATCTTGTTGGTGGCAAGTGCCATCTATAGAACATTTTGTATAAGTTTTCTTTATATGAAGCTGACGTTGTCAATTTATAGTTTCTTTCCCACAAACTTTGCCACTTCTCTAAGTCTATATTATATCCAAAATTCTTTGCCCATACTATCATTGTCTCTTTTACTTGTTCATCTTCCATTTTGAGATTTAATAAGAAATTGTACATTTTCTTAATTAACTTTTCATCAGAAGTTAGTAATGTCTGGTCAAACATAGTCTGCTCTTTACAAAATCCATACTGTTTAATATCTTTGTCATATCTCACTTGCATTTGTAAATGTGACCACCATGTTAAATCGATGCCCTGATTTTCCATCTCTTGCCTGGATTTTAGGTTCCCTTCAGAATTTAGAATATCTTTATATGTCCATATTTTATCGAGACTGACTAGATTTGGATGTACAAATGCTTCCATTGTTGAAAGCCATCCTGGAATTTTCAAATAGATTTTACATTTTATTTTTTCCCATGTTAATAATAGTGCATTTTTAATATAGTGGTTTTGGAAGTATTTATGTATTTTTTTCCCCATACCATAAAAAAGCATGCCAACCAAGTTGTAGGTCATGTCCCTCCAAGTACAGCAATCTTTTATTTCTAAGAGTTATCCATTCTTTTACCCATGTTAACACTGACGCTTGATAATATAAAACCAATTCTGGCAAGCCAAAAGCTCCATTTCCCTTAGCTAATTGTAACATTTTCAATTTAATTCTAGCTTTCCTTCCTTGCCAGATAAAGTTTTGAATTAGAGAGTTTAAATCTTCAAGGAATTTTTTCTCTAGTTTTATAGGTATCGTTTGAAACAAAAATAGAATTTTTGGTAGTATATTCATTTTCACCATAACAATTCTTCCTAACATCGACAGTTGCAGATTCTTCCATTTTTCCAAATCAAGCTTTATTTGATTTAACAATTTAATATAGTTATCTTCTTTTATTGTTGAACATCTTGCTCTCAAATATATTCCCACATATTTGACCTTTTTGACTATTTGCAATTCTATTTTTTCTGATAATTGCTTTTTTTGTTTATCTGTAAGATTTTTAACTATCACTTTAGTTTTTTCCTCTATTTATCTTTAATCCTGCTATCTCTCCAAACTGTTCTATCTTTTCCAACAGTTTAGGAATCATCTCTAAAGGTTCCTCTAGAATGAATACCAAATCATCTGCAAATGCTTGCAATTTATAGGTTTCACCTTTTATTTTCAATCCTTTAATTTCTGGATCTTGCCTAATGTTTCTATTTAAAACTTCCAAAGTTAAGATAAATAGCAGTGGGAATAATGGACATCCTTGTCTTGTGTCTTTTCATATATCAAAATTATCTGTATAATCCCCATTTACAATCACTTTTGCTGTTTGTTTCTGATATATTGTCTGAATCGTATTTATAAAGTTTTGACCAAAGTCCATTGTTTTTGTTGTTGTTGTTAGTTGCAAAGTAGTGTCTGACCCATCGCGACCCCATGAACAATGTTCCTCCAGGCCTTCCTGTCCTCTACCATCTTCTGTAGTCCATTTAAGCTCATGCCTACTGCTTCAGTGACTCCATCCAGCCACCTCATTCTCTGTCATCCCCTTCTTCTATTGCCCTCTATCTTTCCCAGCATTAGGCTCTTCTCCAGTGAGTCCTTCCTTCTCATTAGGTGGCCAAAGTATTTGAGTTTCAACTTCAGGATCTGGCCTTCTAAAGAGTAGTCAGGGTTGATCTCCTCTAGGACTGACCGATTTGATCGCCTTGCAGTCCGGGGGACTCGCAGGAGTCTTCTCCAGCACCATAGTTCAAAGGCCTCAGTTCTTTGTCACTCAGCCTTTCTTATGGTCCAACTTTCACAGCCATACATTGCAACTGGGAAAACCATAGCCTTGACTATACGCACTTTTGTTGGCAGGATGACATCTCTGCTTTTTAGTATGCTGTCTAGATTTGCCATAGCTTTCCTCCCCAGGAGCAAGCGTCTTTTAATTTCTTGGCTGCAGTCCCCATCTGCGGTGATCTTGGAGCCCAGGAAAATAAAATCTGTCACTACCTCCATTTCTTCCCTATCTATTTGCCAGGAATTGAGAGGTCCGGATGCCATGATCTTGGTTTTCTTAATGTTGAGTTTCAAGCCAACTTTTGCACTTTCCTTCTTCACCCGCATCAAGAGGCTCTTTAGTTCCTCTTCACTTTCTGCCATTAGAGTGGTATCATCTACATATCTTAGGTTGTTGATATTTCTCCCAGCAATCTTGATTCCAACTTTTGATTCATCTAGCCCTGCCTTTCTCATGATGTGCTCTGCATACAAGTTAAATAGGCAGGGTGACAGTATACAGCCTTGCCGGACTCCTTTCCAAATTTTGAACCAATCAGTGGTTCTGTGTCCAGTTCTCACTGTTGCCTCTTGACCCGCATATAGGTTTATCAAGAGACAAATAAGATGGTTTGGTACTCCCATCTCTTTAAGAACTTGCCACAATTTGTTGTGATCCACACAATCAAAGGCTTTAGCATAGTCAATGAAGCAGAAGTAGATCTTTTTCTGGAACTCCCTAGCTTTCTACATGATCCAGCATATATTGGCAATTTGATCTCTAGTTCCTTTGCCTCTTCGAAATCCTGCCTGTACTTCTGGAAGTTCTCGATCCACATACTGCTGGAGTCTAGCTTGTAGGATTTTAAGCATAACTTTACTAGCATGTGAAATGAGTGCAATGGTGCGATAGTTTGAACATTCTTTGGCATTGCCTTTCTTTGGAATTGGAATGTAAACTGACCTTTTCCAATCCTGTGGCCACTGTTGAGTTTTCCAAATTTGCTGGCAAATTGAGTGTAGCACTTTTACTGCATCGTCTTTTAAGATTTTGAATAGCTCAGCTGGAATACTCTCACCTCCACTAGCTTTGTTGTTGCTCAGCTTTCCTAAGGCCCATTTCACTTCACATTCTAGGATGTCTGGCTCGAGGTCAGTGACCACCCCATCGTGGTTATCAGGGACGCTAAGCTTGTTCTTGTATATTTCCTCTGTGTAATTTTGCCACCTCTTCTTAATCTCTTCTGCCTCTGTTAGGTCCCTGCCATTTTGGTCCTTTATCATGCCCATCTTTGCATGAAACATTCCCTTTATATCTCCAATTTTCTTGAAGAGGTCTCTAGTTCTCCCTATTCTATTGTTCTCTTCTATTTCTTTGCACTGTTCATTTAAGAGGGCATTCTTATCTCTTCTAGCTATTCTCTGGAATTCTGCATTCAATTGGGTGTATCTTTCTCTTTCTCCCTTGCCTTTCGCTTCCCTTTTTTCCTCAGCTATTTGCAAAGCTTCCTCAGACAGCCATTTTGCTTTCTTGCATTTCTTTTTCTTTGGGATGGTTTTAGTTGCTACCTCTTGTATAATGTTGCAAACCTCTGTCCATAGTTCTTCAGCCACTCTGTCTATCAGATCTAGTTCCTTAAATCTATTTGTCACCTCTACTGTATATTCATCAGGGATATGATTTAGTTCATACCTGAGTGGCCTAGTATTTTTCCCTACTTTCTTCAATTTAAGCCTAAATTTTGCAACGAGAAACTCATGATCTGAGCCACAGTCAGCTCCTGCTCTTGTTTTTACCGACTGTATAGAGCTTCTCCATCTTTTGCTGCAGAGCACATAGTCAATCTGATTTCTGTGTTGACCGTCTGGTGATGTCCATGTGTAGAGACGTCTCTTGGGTTGTTGGAAAAGAGTGTTTGCTATGACCATCGTATTCTCTTGACAAAATTCTATCAGCCTGTGCCCTGCTTCATTTTGTACTCCAAGGCCAAACTTGCCTGTTATTCCAGTTATCTTTTGTCTTCCTATTTTACCATTCCAATCCCCCATGATGATAAGGACATCATTTTTTGGTGTTGATTCTATAAGGTGCTGTAGTGCTTCATAGAACCAGTCAATTTCATCCTCTTCAGCACCAGTGGTTGGGGCATAGACTTGGACTACTGTGATATTGAATGGTTTGCCTTGGATTCGCACTGAGATCATTCTGTCATTTTGGGGATTGTATCCCAGTATTGCTTTTCCTACTCTTTTGTTGATTATTCTGAGGGATTCTTGCCCACAGTAGTATACCTGATGTTAATTTCACCCATTCCTGTCCATTTTAGTTCGCTGATTCCTAAGATGTTGATGTTCAGTCTTGTCATCTCTTGTTTGACCATGTCCAGCTTGCCTTGATTCATGGATCTTACCTTCCAGGTTCCTATGGAGAATAGATCTTTACAGCATCGGACTTTCCTTTCACCACCAGATGCATCCACAGCTGAGTGTCCTTTCGGCTTTGGTCCAGTCGCTTCACTCTTTCTGGTGCTACTAGTACTAGCCCTCTGCTCTTCCCCAGTAGCATATTGGACACCTTCCGACCTGAGGGGCTCATCTTCCAGCGTCATATCTTTTTGCCTTCTGGTACTGTCCATGGGGTTTTCATGGCAAAGATACTGGAGTGGATTGCCATTTCCTTCTCCAGTGGATCACATTTTGTCAGAACTCTCTGCTATGACCTGTCTGTCTTGGGTGGCCCTACATGGCATACCCCCTTCGCCACGATAAGGCAGTAATCCATTGTTTTTAGTTGTTGAATAATAAATTGCCAAGAAACATTATCAAATGCCTTTTGGGCATCTAAAAATACTAATGCCAGTTGTTTTCCTAGATGCAGTTCATAATATTCCAATATATCTAATATTACTCTCAAATTATTTTTTATTTGTCTCTTTGGCAAAAATCCGTTTTGGTCTGGATGTATAAATTCAGTCAAAATTTTTTTCAACCTTTCAGCTATTATTGAAGTGAAGATTTTGTAGTCCACATTTAATAGTGATATTGGTTATAGTTTTTTTTTTAATCTGGGTCAAATCTGAATCCTCTTTTGGTATCTAAGTAACATTTGCTTCTGTCCATGTATTTGGGAGTTTTGCCTCCAATAAAAGTTTGTTACATATATCTTTCAATGGTAAACTTAATGTATCTTGTAAGAATTTATACAACTCTGCCGGGAGTCCATCTGGTCTCAGTGTTTTTTCATTATTATTTTTTTGTCTTTTTATTGCCTCTGTCAGTTCCATCATTGTTATTTTTTCATTTAACATAGTCTTGAAATTTTCTGGAATTTTTGGTAAATTATTTTCTTCCATATATTGAGTCATTTTCTCCCATGGAGTTTCTTCCTTAACATACAGGTTCTCATTGTATTCTTTAATTATCTTTCTTATTACTTCATTTTTAAATTGTAAGCAGCCTTTTTCATCTACTAAATTGTTTATCATTTTTTTTCTCCCTCTGTTTTTTAAGTTTATAAGCTAACCATCTTCCTGGTTTATTTGCATTTTCAAAAAGGTTTTGCTTTGCCCTTTTAATTTGCTGTGCTAGTTTTTTCTGATTCTATTAAATTTAATTTATGTTTTATTATTTCCATTTGTCTTTTCAATATTTTCTTTTGTGGGTTTATTTGTAGTTCAAATTCTAATTTTTTTAATTCTTCTCTTAACAACTGACATTGTTGTCTCTTTTCTTTATTTTTTTTCACCATGTATGTTATCGCTACACCTCGAAAATATGCTTTGGCTGTATCCCATACATTTTCTAATGTTGTATCTTCTTTTTTATTTTCTATGAAGAAAAATTCCATTTCTTTTGTTGCTAATTCTATAAATTCTTTCCCTTTTAATATAGATTGGTTCAAAGTCCATCTTAATTTTTTCTGCATTCCTTTCCACACCATTTTTAAAAGATTATGATCTGCCCAAGTGCCTAATTCTATTTAAATTTCCTGCATATTAACCCTTAATTCAGGCGTCATCCAAATCATATCAATTCTGGACCAAGATTTATGACTATTAGAACAAAATGTATATTGACATTTTCCTGGGTTCGTTTCTCTCCAAATATCTTGTACACCAATTTCCTCTATCATGTTAAAAAAAAGTCTTAGGTAATCTTTTTCTTCTTGTTTCCATGATTTACTGCTTTTGTAATCTAATATCCCATCTACTATTGCATTGAAGTCCCCAATTAAACATATATTTTGATATTCTATTTCTACTATTTTCTGTGAAGGTTTTTGATAAAATTCTTCTAGTTTGTTATTTGGTGCATATATTACTATCAAAAGTATCTCTTTTTGATTTAAAAATATTTCTACCACTAGTATTCTTCCTTCTTCATCTGCATAAATCATTTTAGAATCTATTGTCTCTTTAACATATATAGTTACTCCGCCCGGGTGTCATGGTGACGGATGAAAGAAACCGGAGCTCCGGTTTCCTAGTCCAATTTCACTTCGTCTGGAGACTCAGAGAGGTCGGAAAGTCGCCCTGGAGAGGCAATGAGGAGGAAGGGAAACCTTGGGAGTTCGGAGCCAATGGCAGTTGGCCCAAATGGACCGAGGGAACTCTTTAAACAGACGGGAGAAAGGCTGCCAGCAAATATGCAGACAGCCCAAGCCATAGACAGCCGGGGAAGAAGCAAAGAGCTGTGGCAGTGCCACTGAACAGCTGACTGTCAACAACGTGTGAAATCGGGTGAGATTGTTCTTTATTTTTCTTCCCTATGGACTTTTAAAATATAAATCCCTGAATTGGACAATTTTTAAAAGTAAAAACCCCAGGAAGACTCGGGAAGAAGAGAGTTAAAAGTGGCGAGAATTCTGAAATGGAACAAAATTAAGGAATATAAAAAATACACAGAAAAGATTTGAGACTGATTGAAAAAATAATAATTTTTTTTGGCTAACTTTTTTGATTTGGGAAGATTTTTTTTACTTTGTTGTGTTGTGAAAGAGTATTTTAAATAAAGTTTTATTACTGGATAGAAACATTACAATCAATGAGGACATCTAGTGGTCAAGGAAGATACTACATTAATACAGAAAGAATCAGAAGAGTGATGACCTTGAAACAACACCTGTGCTAAACAAAGAACATTCTGTGACTCTACAAAAAAAAGATTTTTTTATAACTACATCTTTTAACTCTAGACATAACTATTATAGAAACTATTTAGAGACAGAGGGTTTTTTCTTACATCTTTGAACTGATAGAAATATCTGGATTAGATTTGTGCAGTTGGTTCTTTTTAAATGTTGGATTATAGCTTAAAGCAGTTGGCCCTTTTTAAAACTTGGATTATAGCCTAAAGCAGTTGGCTCCTTTTTAAACTTGGATTATAGCCTAAAGCAGTTGGCTCTTTTTACAGTTGGATTATAGCCTAAAGCAGTTGGCTCCTTTTTAAACTTGGATTATAGCCTAAAGCAGGGCTTTTCAACCTTTTCACCGATTGTACCACTTTTAGAATATGGCAACACTCGAGTACCACCAGTCACCCAGCAAGGTGTCAAAAACTTGATGACCAAAAAAAATGGAAAAAAGTGATAAAGTACAGGTAGTCCTCAACTTACAACAGTTTGCTTAGTGACTGTTCAAACTTACAACGGCACTGAAAAAAGTGACTTATGACCATTTTTCACACTTATGACCATTGTAGCATCCCCAGGGTCATGTGATTTACATTTGGATGCTTGGCAACCGATTCTTATTTATGATGGTCACATTATTCCAGGGTCATGTGATCGCCTTTTGCAACCTTCTGAGAAGCAAAGTTAGTGGGGAAACCAGATTCACTGAACAACCATGTTACTGATTTAATCTTTCTCCCTCTTTCTTTCTCTTTCTCTCTCTCCCTTTCTCTTTCCCTCTCTCCCTTTCTTTCTCTCTCCCTCCGTCTCTTTCTCTCTCTCTTTTTCTCCCTGTCTCCTTCTCTCTCTCCCTCCTTCTTTTTCTCTCCCTCTTTCTCCCTGACTCCCTTTCTTTCTCCCTCTCCTTCTCTTTCTCTCTTTCCCTCTCGCTCTCTCTTTCTCTCCCTCTCCCTCTCTTTCTCTCTCTCTCTCTCCCTCTCTCTATTTCTCTTTCCCTCTTTCTCTCCCTCTCTCTATTTCTCTCTCCCTCTCTTCTTCTCAAAGATCCTTAAAATCCTTAAAGGTTATGCTTGGGCAGAAGAATTTTTCTTTTACAGCGCCGTTTATAATGGGGCAGGTTGGCAGACAAGTACTCAAAAAAAAAAGGGGGGGAGTGCAAATAGGCGTCCAGTAGCTAGCTTGAACTTTGAATGACTTCTTTCTCTTGCCACCACAAGAGAAAGAGGAGCAAAAGACATCCAGCACTGCAACCAGGTGCCCCGGACTGGCCATTCCGGGGCTTCCTGCACCGGCTGACTTAGTTGTCAGCAACCTCCTGTTGTCGCTTGAAGGGGGGGGAAGGGACATGGGCAGGAGAGATTCCTTCTTTCTCATCCGAGGAGGGAAGATATGTCGGACCGTCGACTCTGAATGAAGAATTTTAGGGGGGAGTTGAAAGCGAGACAGACTTAGGGCTGTATTAAGATCATAGATGGCTGGGTAAGGAGAGTGGAAGGGAGGCGAATTTGGGATGGAGCAGAAAACACGGGGGAAGGCATTAGGAAATAAGCACCAAAGTACATGGTGCCTTGCAAGGGATTCCCGAGTGTTCCGTAATTGTTTTTCCTCTCTCCTCTATGCGAGAAAAACTTTTGTGGCTTAAATCTGAAACACACGCGATCGGCCTCCCCATTGCTGCCGCTGCCTGCAATCTGCCCAGCCTCCCCTCTGGCAACGGGAAGCACCTCTGCCTCGCGCACACGTGCGATCGGCCTCCCCGTTGCTGCCGCTGCCCGCAATCTGCCCAGCCTCCCCTCTGGCCCCGGGAAGCACCTCGGCCTTGCGCACACGCGCGATCGGCCTCTCCGTTGCTGCCGCTGCCCGCAATCTGCCCAGCCTCCACTCTGGCCCCGGGAAGCACCTCGGCCTCGCGCACATGCGCGATCGGCCTCCCCGTTGCTGCCACTGCCCGCAATCTGCCCAGCCTCCACTCTGGCCCCGGGCAGCACCTCGGCCTCGCGCACACGCGCGATCGGCCTCCCCGTTGCTGCCGCTGCCCGCAATCTGCCCAGCCTCCCCTCTGGCCCCGGGCAGCACCTCGGCCTTGCGCACATGCGCGATCGGCCTCCCTGTTGCTGCCGCTGCCCGCAATCTGCCCAGCCTCCCCTCTGGCCCCGGGCAGCACATCTGCCTCGCGCAGACGCACGATCGGCCTCCGCGCTGCCATCACCCGCAATCTGCAGCTGCAGCTCCTCCTGGCCCACCTGCGCCCGCCGTTAACCCTCCCGCCACCATGCAGGGTAAGGTTGGTGCCCCCGCCCCCACCCAGATGCCCTCGCCTCCCCCAAGCATTTTTTTACTCACCTGCTTTCAGCAGCATTCCCTTTCTCCTGTCCTTCTCGGCCTTCCCCCTGTGTTTGTGAGACAAAAAAAAAAGTTCCATGAGACTTTCTAACTTCTCGCGAAGTTTGAAATACAAAGAAAAAGAAATTGTAGTCCTCAAACAAATTCCTAGGAGAATAAGAGAATCCTGAAGAGAATACCAGTTTCTAACTAGGAAATTAATTGAAAAAGGAGTGAATTTCAGATGGCTGATTCCAGAAGGGATTTTAATTTACTGGGATACGAAAAAATGTAGACTGGATATGCCACTTAATGCAATGAAATTCTTTAACAACCATAGAGCATTCTTGGAAAGAGGTGACTCTGAATCCGGTACAAAGAGAGAAACAAAGAAACAGGAAGAAATGGCAGTAGAAGGAGCAGTCAAACCAAGAGAGGAGGAAGAAATTAAAAACACATATACAGAAGAAGAAGCAAGACCAAGAGATCAGAGACAGATAAGATCGACTAGAAGATTAAGACCTAGATATAACTGTTACAAATGATGCAGGAAACAATGACGAAAACCCAAGAAGCAATAGCAAATAATCATGAAGAAACAAAAACTCACCACAAAGAAATCAAAAATGAAATTAAAAACATGAATGACAAGATAGAGAGTATACAACAAACAATGATGAAGAACGAACAAAGAATTCAAAAAGTTGAAACAAAAATAGATCAAGTTGATGGCAAAATAGAAAAGATGGATCAGATATCCAAACAAGCAAACAGAGAGCTGACCCAATCTATTACCTTCTTGGAAATGGAAAAAGCTGCGTTCTTCCTAAGATTTCAAAATATCGTAGAGGAAAAAGAAGAAGATTTGGGAGAGAAGATGGCGGAGATATTGGCCGAGATATTAGGAAAGGACAAACAGGACGCAAGAAGAGACATAGATGAAATTTATCGAGTATATACAAATTATGCACGTAGGCACAGACTGGCGAGAGAGGTACATATAAGGTTGACTAGAAGATCAATAAGGGATGAAATATATAAAAAAACAAGAGACAAACAGATAGTATATAAGGGTAAAGAAATAATTGTATTAAAGCAAATACCACGTAGAATACGAAATCAGAGACGAGAATACCAATTTCTAACAACCCAATTAACTAAATATAAAGTTATGTTTCGATGGTTAGTACCTGAAGGCATATTTGTAACATGGCAAGAAAAAAAATATAAGATAGACACACTCGAGAAAGCGCAGGATTTTTATGAATGTCACTTTGCGCAGGGAGAAGAACAAGAAAGTAGGGAAGAGCCAGAGAGTAAAAGTCAGGAGGAAGACCTAATAGAAGAATTTGAACGAGAAAGAGAAAAGCAAAAGAAACAAGAAAGAGAAAGGTTAGAAAGAGAAGGAGCAAAAGGAAGGGTAATAGAGACAAGAAGCACAAAAAAACCAGATCAAGTAAAAAACGGGAGAGGAAATTAAGCTCTTTTCTGTAAACATTAATGGTTTAAACATACCAAGAAAAAGAGTACAAACGTTTAATAAATTAAGGAAATTGGATGCAGACGTGATATGTCTACAGGAAGTTCATATAAAAAAGGATTATAGAAAACTACTAGAGAATGTAAAATTAGGAACACTATACAGAACACTAGCACAAAACAAGAAAGGAGGAATTGCTATATATGTTAAAGAAAAAATAAAATCAAAATTAATATATTCGGATGAAGAGGGGAGAATTTTAATGTTGGAAATAGAATTAGGGCAAAAACAAACTTTATTAACGGCAGTATATGCACCAAATAATAATCAATATGAATTTTTTAAAAAGGTACATAAGAAACTAGTGGATCTGGACTATGAAAATATTTGTATGATTGGGGATCTAAATGCAATAGTCGATGTTAAGAAAGACTATAAAAGTAGTAAAAAGAGCAAAAAGAAGAAAAATATATTACCAAAATCATTCTTTAACATGGTAACAGAACTCAACCTTTGGGATATATGGAGAGAGACACACAGATCAGACAAACAATACACATTTTATTCGTATCCGCATCAATCCTGGTCCAGGATCGATATGGCCTGGGTAACAACAGAAATACAGAACGGGATAGAGGAAATTGAAATAGGACTTAATGACTGGGCAGATCACAACCCAATAACAATAAAATGGAAAGGCCAGAAACAGAGAAAAAGATGGTCAATGAATCAAAGACTATGTAAAGACAAACAATATATACAGATGCTAGAAAAGGAACTGACATTATTTTTTCAGGTAAATAAAAAGGAAGAGACATCAACACAAAATTTGTGGGATACCACAAAAGCCTACATTCGAGGATTGACAATTGCATACAACTCTAAGAAAAATAAAGATAGGAGACTTCAACAAGAAAAACTGCAAGAAGAACTTAAAGAAACAGAAAGTGACCTACAGAAGGATCCACAAAACAAAAAGATAAAGGAAAAATGGAATATTATAAAACACAAGATTAATCTGACAACACAAAAAGAAATGGCACAGAAAATTAGGATGGCGAAACAAAATTACTTTGAAAACGCGAATAAAACCGGTCGATGGTTGGCCTATAAATTAAAAAAAGAAAAAGGTAAAAGAGCAATACATCAACTACAAGATGAAAGTGGAACAGTACAATATAGACGGGAAGAGAAAAAGAACATAATACAAAATTTCTTCTCAAAGCTATACTATCAGGAAGATATAGCAGATGATAAAGTTAAACAATATATAGAGGCAGCAAAAATGAGCAAAATCACAGAAGAACAAAAGGAAATGTTGAATAGACCAATAACCGCAATAGAACTAGAAACAGCATTGAAAAAACAAAAAAATAATAAATCACCAGGACCAGATGGAATTCCGGTTGAGTTCTATAAAAATATACAAGAGTCACTACAATGGATAATGTTGGAGATTTGTAATGAGGTGCTGGAGGAGGCGAAGATACCGCCATCTTGGACTGAAGCAATTATTACTCTCATCCCTAAGGAAGATTCAGACCTGCAACAAATTCAAAACTATAGGCCGATTTCTTTACTGAATACAGATTATAAAACATTTGCAACAATAATAGCAGAAAGGATTAAAAAAATCTTGAATAACTACATCCACCCAGACCAAAATGGATTTCTACCAGGACGACAGATAAAAAACAATATGAGGATAATAATGAACACCTTAGAATTTTATGAAGTCCACTCTGAAAGACAAGCTACACTGGTTTTCCTTGATGCCCAGAAGGCATTTGATAATTTGAACTGGAAATTTATTATAACACAACTGAACTACATGGAATTTGGGACAAAATTTGAAAAGATGGTTGAGAAAATATATACTAAACAAACAGCTAGGATAATTATGAATGACGAAATGACAGAAAAAATTGAGATAACTAAAGGAATAAGACAAGGGTGCCCACTCTCTCCTCTTCTATTTATTTTATCATTAGAAATACTCTTGACAAAAATCAGAGAGGACCACAGCCGGCTTCCGGTCTTGGAACGCGGCACGCGCAGTCGCACGGAGAGAGCCGTCTCTCCCACCGGCTGCTTTCCCTTCGCCGGTAGACCCTTAACCGGGTCGAAAGTCGCCCCGTAGAGGCGACCACCGCTTGAGGAGGCTCCTGCTTGACTGGGGAAGAGCGGCAGCTCTCCTCAGTTCAAGCTTTTCTCCTTAGGGCCGCCGGAGGAAAAGATCGCCCAGTAAAATGGACGATCACTTCGTCGCACCAGCTGAAAGCCAGAAGAACAACTAAGCGTAAAGAACCCCCGTGGAGAACCCGGGTGAGACCTTTCCTACCCCTTCTTTCCCTAATTACTCTCCTGTCAAAAGCTTTTGTGTTTAAATTACTTCCCTGCTGTGAGGGAGCAGCGTTTGAGCATTCGGGAAAAACAGCTTTGGGAAAAAAAAAAAAAACCAGTTAATTTGTATGGACTATTTAAATTTTGGAATACTGAGGGGACCTGAAAACATTTTATTCTTGATTATCATTGCTATAATTACGCATCTATTACTCTGAGAGGCATTTCTTTCTTCTTTTTTTTCAACACGAAAAATAAAAAATCTATTAATTTGGAAACAAAGAAAAAAGATTTGATGGTCTGCTGAGGACATCTGGTGTCGAAAAGTGGTACTGCAACTGTATATTTTTTTTTATTATGGCTGGGAATGGCTATGACCTTTAAAAGATGATAAGCGTAAGGATAAGACACAGCTGGTATTGAAAATTGGAGCTGAACATTTGTTTGATTTCTACGAAATAGAGCCTTCTCTAAAAGATTAAAAAATCTTTCTATTACTGATATGGAACCTAACACACAGCTGGACTATGAGCTCATATTGGAAAAGATTCTGGAAGCCACAGAGGATATGAACTCTTACTTTCAAACTTGGACAGATCAAATTATAAACCGAAAGACAGCACAGAAGAAGCAACAATATGAACAACCTAAAGAGGAACCATGTCAACAACTCAACTATGAAACTACACTGAGAGAAACTGTGGAAACCAAAGAACAAACTAACTTTATACAACTCCAAACGCAATCTATGGAGAAGCCTGAGGATCAAAGAATAATTTTAACGGAGATGTCTGAAGCATTAACATCAACAGAGACTGATACTCAGATACAAGTTATTGAAAATCGTGAAAAGGTGGATAAACAACTGGCAAATATAACATGGAATAAAACGGCTTTTACCATCCAAAGACTACTAAAAGAAAGGAAAGAGAACTTTGACCAATTTGAAGCGTTAAAGAATATGGACCCTTTAACATTGTGGTTTGATGATACAGGAATTTTATTATGGAAACCATTATGGCATAGAAGGAAACCTAGAATTAGATTTAAAAATGTATTTTAAAGCTTTACTTAATGGGTTTAAAAAGGCTTTGATTCTTTGACTGAGTTAATAACTAATGGAACATGTGAAATTTCTAAGAGGATACCCTTTGTAACAATACTTTGTTTTAGACATGAGAATTACTGGAGAAGTAAACTTTATTTACTGGTTTAAAAAGATTTTTATAGATATAGATGAACTGATAGAATATATACTTAAATTAGATAGAAATTTATTTGTTTATTTGTTGGTTTGATATTTTTACTTTAAGATAATTAGTTTGAAATAGAAGGAGAACAAGAGGGATGGGTGACAAGAGAAGAAATGGTATTAATGAAGAAAATATAAGAATATTACTGCGGAAATAATATACCAGATATAATTACTATCTAAAAAAAAAGGATACCCAAAGTGTTAATAATATGTCTATTTAAGGCCAATTGGAATATGGTAATTGTAAGTTAGTAAAGCTTAAAACAGGACTTGGATTTTTAGAATTGAAATGTGAGTGATATTTGATAGGATTCTTTGAAGCATATATAAAAATGTATTAATTTGAATATGCAGGACTAAATGAGGGAATTAGGGAATTTTAAATGAATTGATTTGGGCTATATATTTGTGATTGTTTTTCTCTTTTTTTGGATGTTCAATATACCCACCTCCACGGTGGTTCCTAAGCACTTTGATGTAACCCCTATACCCTTATAAAATCTAATAAAATATATATTAAAAAAAAAAAAAATCAGAGAGGACCAAGAAATAAAGGGTTTAAAAATTAAGAAGGAAGAATATAAGGTCCAAGCCTTCGCTGATGATTTGGTATTTATTTTGGAAGACCCATTAGAAACCGGCCCTAAATTAATTCAAAAAATAGAAGAATTTGGTGAGGTAGCCGGACTTAAGATTAATAAGAATAAATCCAAATTAATAACCAAAAATCTTACAAAGGCACAGGAAAGCGAATTGGAAGATAAAACAAAAATAAGTGTAACAAAAAAAATAAAATATTTAGGGATTTGGCTTACAGCGAAGTGCTCCTCAATTAAGGAGGATAATTATGATAAAATACTACACCAGATAAAAAAAGATTTAGAAAATTGGGAAAACCTACAAATTTCATTTTTAGGGAGGATTGCAACGATCAAAATGAATATATTGCCAAAAATATTATTCCTGTTCCAAGTTATTCCAATAAAACTAGGGAAAACATTCTTTCAAGAATTAAATAAATTGGTTACTAAATTTATATGGCAAAGGAAAAAACCTAGGATTAAATTAAAACTCTTGCAAGATACGAAAGATAAAGGGGGATTGGCATTACCAGAGTGGGAAATATATTACCAAGCATCAAGCCTAACTTGGCTAAAAGAATGGATGAAATTGGAAAATACCAGAATTTTAACACTTGAAGGACACGACTTGCAAGCGGGGTGGCATGCATTTCTATGGGACGAAAAATATAAAGTACATAGATACTTTCGAAGACATATACTTAGGGATGCATTGCTACAGACTTGGGAAAAGATAAAACAAAAACATTACATAAGAATTCCAATGTGGTTATCCCCAACAGAAGCTCTGAAACACCCAAACCTACTAGACATAAATAAGATAATTAGATACAAGGAATTGGTAAATGAACAGGGAAATCTGAAAACAAAACAAGAATTGGAACATGATGTAGGCAGAGAGATTGATTGGTGGACATACACACAAATCCAATCTAAATATACAGAGGACAAAAAATTATACAAAAATACAAAAAGAATCGCAAGAATTGGATAAAATTATACATGGAACAGAAATAAAATTAATTAGTAATATATATAAATATCTACTGAGATATAAAATGGAAGATGAGGTTGTCAAAGACACAATGATTAGATGGGCAAAAAATTTCGGATACAACATAGAATTGGCGAAATGGGAAAAAATATGGGAAACAAACATAAAATTGACTATGTCTGCGGCATTCAAGGAAAATCAGTTGAAGATGTTTTACAGATGGCATCTTCCACCAGCAAAGCTTGCTAAGATGTTCCAGAACAACTCACCGACATGCTGGAAATGTAAAAAGGTACATGGAACATATTACCATCTATGGTGGACATGCCCCGTTGCAAAAAAATACTGGACTAAAATAAGAAGATGGATGGTAGAAATAATAGATCAACCTATAGATTGGAAACCAGAGATCTTCCTGCTGGGTATCTTAAATAGAAAATACAGTAAAGAAATACGGTACTTAATCTTACATATAACAACGGCAGCAAGAATAATCTACGCACAGTTCTGGAAAAATGAGAATACACCATCAGAGGAAGAAGTGATAAGGAAAATCTTAGACTGTGCGGAGATGGACAAATTAACAAAAGAGATAAAAGAAAGGGAAGACACAGAGTACTATGTAATATGGAATAAGTGGTATGATTGGTTGGAGACTAGAAATAACAAATGAAAATAAATGCAGAAAGGTCAAGAAAGGGAAAATGTGTATATAATAATGTATAATAATGTATAGTAATAATATGTATTATTCTTAATATGAAATATAGTATGAATGAAGAAAATGGAAATAAGAAACAATGGGACAACAAGGACAAATATTTTTTAAAAAAAGAAGAATAAAGGGGGAAAATGTAAATAATAGAAGATCACAGTTACGAAATTGCTGTTTAAAAAAAAAAAGGAGTATACATTCTATGTTTATGTGTGTTATGTTTTGTTGTTTTAAAAAAATAAAAATATATTAAAAAAAAAGAAAAAAAAAAAAGACCTAGATATAACTGAAAGAGATGGAGGAGAGTGGGATTTTGTCAATGAATATAAATGGACTAAATTCTCTTTCAAAAAGGAGAAAAATCTTTACACGATTACAAAAATTAAAAATGGATATAATTTGTCTTCAAGAAACACACATTAAGAGACAACATTATAAGTTATTAGAACAACTGAAAATTGGTAAACTTCACTTTGCATTAGCACTTCAAAAGAAAAGAGGAATAGCTCTATATATTAAAGAAATGATGAACCTCAAACAAATTTATACAGATGAAGAGGGGAGAATATTAATAGTGGAAATAATGATGGATCAAAAACAGATACTGATGGTAGCAATATATGCACCAAATGATAAACAAGAACAATTTTACCAAAAATTATATAAAAAAATATTAGATTTAAACTATCAAAATCTTTGTATAATGGGAGATTTTAATGCAATAACAGATGGAACTTTGGACTACAGAAGCGTCAAACAAGGGAGAAAAGGAGGAAATATATTACCTAAAGCATTTTTAAAACTGACAGAAGAACTCTGTATCCAAGATATATGGAGAGAAAAAATCCAAAGAAATTACAATATACATTCTACTCAAATAGACATAAATCTGGTCTAGAATTGATATGATATGGACATCTTTGGAACTTAATACGATGATACAAGAAATTGAGAGAGAAACTAATGTTTGGGCAGATCATAACCCAATAAAGATGACTTGCAGAGGAACTAAGAAAAAAATTAAGATGGTCCTTGAATAAATCTATATTGAAAGAAAAAGAATTTCTACAACTAGCGACAAAGGAAATGGATTTTTTCTTCAAAATAAACAAGAAAGAAGAAACATCGCTTCAAAATTTGTGGGATATGGCTAAAGCATATTTCAGAGGGTTGGCTATAACTTATATTGCTAAAAAGAATAAAGAAAAGAAACAACAGTTAAAGTTGAAGGAAGAATTCAGAAAGTTAGAATCAGAATTGCAAATACATCCACAAAAGAAAATACTTAAGAAACAAATTGAGATAATAAAACATAAATTAAAGCAACAGGGAGAAAGCAGAACTATTTAACTCGTTTTTTGCATCTGTCTTTACACAAAGGGAAAAAACAGACCCAACCTATCAAAAATAGTGCCATAAAAAACAGAATGGAAACACAAGTTAAGATAGGCAAGAAAATGGTAAGTGAGCACCTGTCCAGCCTAGACGAGTTCAAATCACCAGGACCAGATGGATTACACCCAAAGGTTCTGAAAGAACTGGCAGATGTGATCTCAGAACCACTAAACTATATCTTTCAAAGATCCTAGAGCACTGGGGAATTACCAGAGGACTGGAAAAGAGCTGATGTAGTTCCCATCTTCAAAAAAGGGGAAAAAATGGATCCAGGAAACTGCAGACCTATCAGCCTGACCTTAATACCTGGGAAGATTCTGGAAAAGATAATCAAGCAACGAATCAGCAAACACCTAGAGGCAAACAAAGTCATTACCAAAAGCCAACATGGGTTTGTCAAAAACAGATCATGCCAGACAAATCTTATTGCATTCTTTGACCAAGTGACAAAATTAGTGGACCAGAGGAATGCCATGGATATAATTTACCTTGACTTCAGTAAGGCATTTGATAAAGTAGACCACAACCTATTACTTGATAAGATAGAAAAATGTGGGTTAGACAGCATCACCACCAGATGGATTCGTAGCTGGCTGACTGGCCGTACTCAGTGTGTGGTCCTCAATGGAACTGCATCTACATGGAGGGAAGTGTGTAGTGGGGTGCCCCAAGGCTCTGTTCTGGGCCCAGTTCTCTTCAACATCTTCATCAATGATTTGGATGAGGGGATAAATGGGGAACTCATCAAATTTACAGACGACACCAAGCTGGCAGGAATAGCCAACACTCCAGAAGACAGGCTTAAGATACAGAAGGATCTGGACAGACTTTGAACACTGGGCGCTATCTAACAAAATGAAATCCAATGGTGAAAAAAGCAAGGTTTTTCATTTAGGCAAGAAAAACCAAATGCACAGGTATAGTATAGGTGGTACCTTGCTCAATAGTAGTAACTATGAGAGGGATATAGGAGTCCTAGTGGACAATCACTTAAATAGGAGCCAGCACTGTGTTGCAGCTGCCAAAAAAGCCAACACAGTGCTAGGCTACATTAACAGAGGTATATAATCAAGATCACATGAAGTGTTAATACTACTTTACAATGCCTTGGTAAGGCCACACTTGGAATAATGCATCCAGTTTTGGTCACCACAATGTAAAAAAGATGTTGAGACTCTAGAAAGAGTACAGAGAAGAGCAACAAAGATGATTAGGGGGCTGGAGGCTAAAACATAAAAGGAACGGTTGATGGAATTGGGTATGTCTAGTTTAAGGAAGAGAAGGAAGAGGGGTGACATGATAGCAGTGTTCCAATATCTCAGGGGTTGTCACAAGGAAGAGGGAGTCAAACTATTCTCCAAAGCACCTGAAGGCAAGACAAGAAGCAATGGATGGAAACTAACCAAAGAGAGAAGCAACCTAGAACTAAGGAGAAACTTCCTGACAGTTAGAACAATTAACCAGTGGAACAACCTGCCTCAGGAAGCTGTGAATGTTCCAACACTGGGAGTTTTTTAGAAGAGATCGGACAGCCATTTATCTGAAATGGTATAGGGCAGTGGTGGCGAACCTTCTCTGTGGGCACACGTGCTGTCACCCCAGCCCCGCCTCCTCCCATGGCCCCCTCCTCACCAGCAGTCCCCCCAGAGGAGAGTTACCCCTGGGCGCAGCCCACGTGAAGCAGCACAGCCAAGGACATGGTAGCTGGGCAGCAGGGACAAGACTCTGCCTTTGCGCCCCGTCATGCGCAGATGATGTTGTGGGACATGGGCGGAGGGCGTGGCCGCCATGGTGCTGCTGGGCCGCTTGGATGATCTGTGGCAGGCCATGTAGGTGGTGGGTGGCCCAGCGGGCAAGGTGGAGGGTGACGGGGGTGGGGGGCAGGTTTGGGGCACTCGGTCTCTAAAAGGTTCGCCATCACTGGTATAGGGTTTCCTGCCTGAGCAGTGGGTTGGACTAGATGACCTCCAAGGTCCCTTCCAACTTTATTATTATTATTATTATTATTATTATTATTATTATTATTATTATTATTATTATTATTATTATTATTATTATTATTATTATTATTATTATTATTATTATTATTATTATTATTATTATTATTATTATTATTATTATTATTATTATTATTATGGAGACAAGATACAATGTTGAAGAACAGCAAAAGTCAGTTCCCTAGATTTTGAATTACATTCTTCTCTCAACACTCTCTGGACATGTCCTGACAGGAAGAACAATAACCACTACAAAACAGTGCCTCTAAGGTGTATCTGTGATTTTTCATTAACATGTTTTTTCTCCAGCTACCCCTCTGCACATGCAACATTGGTAGAAGTTCAAGATATCCAGGGGAGATGTTGCTTCTTATAGTAATTATACCATTCCTGTCTCTGAGACTTCTTCTGCTCTTTCTCCAGTGACTGCCTTTGATGTAAACATCAGACTAGAGCAACTTGGAAAGGATCTTGCATCAGAAAAGGATAAATGTCTCAGGTTACACTCTGTGTGGCACAGGTTTTGGGACAGGCCGGTGCTATGTCCTTGAATGTACACTCTCTCCTTTCCAAGTGAAGCTCAGTTTGTCTCTGTTTGAATCAGGAAAGCTACTGGCATTTTCATCTTGTGGTGGTGCTTTGAATTCTTCTAACTCTTCTTCTTATTCCTTTTAGGAATGGGAAAGGAATTGATTTAGCCCCGTGAATTATGGACTTTCTGCTTCCACTTCTGATGCTGTTGGTATCCTGGACAGTCTCTGGGAAGGTTAGAATGAAGTGCCCACTGAATTTGGAGAATCAGGATGGGGAAAAAACATGGAGCTATTACAGCCCAGGAGACCATCTTATTAGTATGATCATCAGTGCAACAAGAATATTGCATATAAAGCTGCCTTTCAACATGGCTCCGTCTCGTCAGTCTCACTCGTAAGTCATTCAGAGTGATGGAGTTCCTTTCCCTCCTTTTGCTGTTCTAACACTTCTTCTTTTTTCACTTACATCTATCTTGCAGGAGTATTTCTAATTTCTTGTATCATTTTGATTTCCATGGCTTCTCTTTTTTGTCTTATTTTGTGGAAGAGACTCAAATCCAAACATGGGCAGAAAAGAAAAACCTGAAAGAGGTCCACATTATTTTCCTCTCCTCATCCAATCTTGAGTTCATCACTCAAACACTGACTTTTGTTTAGTTATTGAAATGGTTGTAGTTTCCACTGCCCTGGTCATTTCATTATTTTTATAACATTGATATTCATTGTCTGATCCTTGTAGGAATGACTTGTTTTTAGAATGACTTTCTGGGTCACTTAAGAAACATCCTCTTTCTTTTATGATGGTCTGACTTTAATGATTGAGTGATTTTGAATCCTGATTACTGGGAAGATGAAAATTTAATACCGCTACAAATAATGGTATATTTCTGATTCTTAAACATGGTGGGGGACTATTTCTATCCAAGCTTCCCAACACTCGTGAAAATTCAATGGTAAAGGGTGACTATCATTTGCCTCTGGTTTTGGATCAGTATTGATTTAAGACTTAATAGTCTCTAGAGACAAGTAGGAATGAATTCAAGAAAGGAATTTGTTGTTGATTCTGATGGTGATCATGATGATGATAAAATGAACATTATTTTACAGTAGTTCATCTTTTGATCCATCAAGAATCATTATCTTCATTTTTGCCATTCAAGAGGTCAACAGGAAATCTCAGCTCCTGCACAATCTCACACTTGGCTACAACATCCATGATGACTATTTCAGCCCCCTTGGCACTTCAGATGCCTTGCTGAACATGCTCTCTACTGGAGAAGCCAATGTTCCCAACTACAGCTGTGGAAGGAAGGACAACATTTTGGCTCTTCTTGATGGAGCTGACAGTGATGTCTCCATTCAGATGTCAACATTAGTGCAACCCTACAAAGTCCCACAGGTTGGTTTGTGTATTTATCTGTTAAAGTGAATGCAGTGGTGGTAAGTGTGTGACAGATCTAACCATATCTTCTCTGTAGTATTCAAGAGCTACTTTTCACTATGGTTACTGTAGGTGCCATGGCTAAGAATCCACAGTGGGAAGTTGTCAAGGATCAAAATACCTATATCCCCTCATAACACCACCCTCATTGCTTAAGAGGCTTCTGTTGCACAGTTGTGAAGGTGAAGGGGGGCTCTGTTTCCAGTCAAAAGATCTTCCATATAAAAGGAAGATACAGCAGTGATGGGGAGCTCATATTTTTCACATTATCTTAGACAAAATAATGATATTATTAATGGAAAACAAATGTTAGATTCATGAAAAAATATCTTAATGGATTATCTTAACTATAGATGATAAAACATATACAGTATCTCATGGATTCATAGTGACCACTTATATTAAGTAACCACATTTTAAAAATTATAAGCATAATAGCCAACATGTTAACTATTTTAACCCTAATCTATTCCTGATCAATTTGATCATAAAAATCTTGAAGATCAATACAACCTCTGGGAAGGGTTTTCTATTGGTTGAACTATTCAAAAAATATCTCAGCCTGTTGGGCTTTTATTGGCAAGTTCATTTACACATATAAATAATAGTTGTCATATCCAGTTGGCAACTATAGTTGCAAAAGGTGGCAAAAATAGTTGCAAAAGGGAAGATGGCAAAAATAGTTGCAAAAGGGAATAAAATTATTAGTTACTACTAGCCCATTAAGCTAATAAATATTGTGGATAAAATATATGCTAGGTTCTTCTTGATGACAGGTGAGAGCTGAATAGATGATGTGTATCATCTGAATAGATGATGCATATCATTGCAGAAGAACAAGAGTCAATCCACTGTTGGCATTTGCTTTTTCTTGAAACATCTAATTACAAAATATATTAATCAGATGAAATAATGGTTTGCTGCCTTTGTAGACCTCAGTGCAGTTTTGACACAGTAAATAGAGAAATATTATGGAGGAAATTGATTCCCTTAAAATGGATCCAAGAATATCGGCCCTGATCAAAGCCATTTTACTTGTTTGGCAGTGCAGACTGGCATCAATGGAGCTGTGAAAAGAAGGACTGATACTTATCAAGGGGTAAAAGAAGGACGTATACTTCAACCATTGTTACTCAGTCTAGACATTAATAACTTACAAGCACTAATGAAGGATTCTCAAATACACAGGCCTAGGGACCTTAAATACATATAGTAACACCTTATTATACACTGACAATATATTATTGTCATAACTCACAACTTGTATAAGCTATTACATACTTATAATAATTCTCTGATTATTGATAAATCAAAGACAAAAGCCATGGTCTTTGGAAAATGACATTATAGCAATATATGGCTATTCAGAATCAGAATAGAGCTGGAAGGGACCTTGGAGGTCTTCTAGTCCAGCCCCCTGCTCCAACAGAAGACCCTATACCATTTCAGACAAGTGACTGTCCAGTCTCTTCTTAAAAGCCTACAGTGATGGAGCACCCACAACTTCTTTATTTTTTTTATATAACAAGTTTTATTGAATTTTTTTTGTTTTACAGCCAAGTGCTTAGGACTCATCGTGGAGATAGGGCACTCCATAGAACAGAATAGAAAATATAATCATACATAAGCAATTTAAATTATTTCTTTAAAATTTCCCTCTCTATTTTATCAATCAAGAAAACAAAACAAAAAAAACAAAAAAAAGTATTGATAATATTTCCACCCATTTTCAAGCTTAATTAACTATTAACATATTCCAATTTGTCATTACATAAAGATATAGTATACAATTTGGGTATCCATATAATACAAATTATTCCTAACCTATACATATTACTCCAATTATTCACTTTATACTTCTCAGTTAAATTTTATCTCTTATGCTATTCTATTTCACATACATATTTTATAAATGAAGATAACTTTAAGTGTTGATTTTTTTAAACCATTTTACGTTAGCCTAAATTATTTCTAATTATTTCTAAAGTAAACATATAATATAACTATTATATATATATATATATATATATATATATATATATATATATATATATGTTTTCTGAGGTTTTACGGGGTTTGTATGTAGGTCTTTGGTAATTCGGGTTTTCTCCCGTGTAAAATTGAAAGTGTTGCCAAGACACTTTCAATTTTACACGGGAGAAAACCCGAATTACCAAAGACCTACATATATATATATATATATATATATATATATATATATATATTATATATATATATATATATATATATATATATATATATATATTAATATTTCTCCACTATATTCTATTTCCTATACTCTATCAAACATTTTTATAAATCAGTCCAACCTTCAATCATTGCAAGTAAAAATATCAGTAATATTTCACCAATCTCAATACAACTCCTTTAATTTTAACTTTTCCAATTTTCCATAATTGCCATTCCAGACCATAATCAAATCCATAATTTACCTCAATATTAACTCAGACTAAAATCTTAGACCTTAGAAATCTCAAAAATATTAGCTCACTTGAAGTCTCTAAAAACCATTTTACCCGTCAAATAAAGTTTTAACACTCATTTTTAAACCTAATTCTAGCTTTCTTTTTATGCCAAGCAGGTTTCCACAATAGGGCCTTTAGCTCCTCCCATCTTAATATTTGACTATACATATTTTCCCACAGTTGCGTCTGATCATAGTCTTCTTCTCTTTTTCCCAATATTGTCTGCACTATATAATCAGTCTTAGTCAGTATGGTGATTATTCGTTGTTTGTATATATTGTCAGCATTTTTAATGTCTCGTGTTTGAAAGTCCATTTCTGTTGTTTTTAAAGCTGTAGCTGTTTTAGTTGAATTCTGCCTTTGGTCCTCAGAAATCTCCATCTTTTGTATATAAGGTGTAATGTCTTCCTCTTCAATAGGTTGTAGATATAAATCCTCAATCTCATTAAGTTGTAAATCTAGTTGTGTGTCATGATCAGTTGAAGTTTGAAATTCAATTTTTAACTCTGAAGCCACCTCTTTCCTGAGTGTCCTGAAGTGCTCTCTTAATTCTTCTTTCGTTTCCAGATTTTTTTCTAGTATAAGTCCATAGTTAAGCTGTGAGTGAAATTCCATTCTTCTTCTCTTTTTTTTTAATGAAAGTTCAACAGTGTCTGGGCGTGACGCCAAGTTCAGTAGTTCAGCTGCAAATAGTTAAATTGTTACGATAAGGCTTTCTGGGCTTCACGCCAAGTTCCGAGCTACATTGTAACCATGCAATCCACATAAATCCACCCCGAGAGCCAAAGAGATTTTTTTTTCCTTTTTAAAGTAGATAAGAATGTTCAGAAGGGGGAGGGAGGAAGAGAAACACTCCACCCCCCTCCCTAAAATCTTCAACTTAAGCTGAAAACAAGCAGACAGAGAAAGAGAATCACAGTAAGGCTTTTTCTTCTTCTTCTTCTTCTTTTTTCAGGATCCCCCGAATTCCAACAGTTCCAATACACAATAAAAAGTAGTTATTTTTTCCCCCAAGTATTCGAACGCTGCTTTTCCAAGGGAGGGAATAATTTCTAGAAGATTTTCACAGGGAAGTAAATAAAACAACAAGAGGGAAGGAAAGGTCTCACCCGGATCTTCCACAGTGGTTCTTTATGCTTAGATGTTGCTGTGACTTTCGGCTGGAGCAGCTAAGTGATCGGCCATGTTACTGGCCGATCTTTTCCCCGTCGGCCCAAAGGTGATTTCTCGGATTGCAGAGGGAGCTGCCACTCTCTCCGCAATCAGATGAGTGTCCTCCTCCATGGTGGTCACCTCTCCGGGGTGACTTTCGACCCTATCCAGGGTCTACCGGCGGGGGGAAATCGGTCGGCAAAGAGAGCATACTCTTTGCCTGACCGCAGGCACTGTTACCGGAACCGGAAGTCGAGCACCCACAACTTCTGAAGGCAAGCTATTCCACTGGTTAATTGTTCTCCCTGTTAGGAGGTTTCTCCTTAATTCCAGGTTGCTTTTCTCCTTGATTACTTTCCATCCATTGTTTCTTGTCTTATCCTCTGGTGCTTTAGAAAATAAGTTGACCTCCCTCTTCTTTGTAGCAGTCCCTCAAATACTGGAATACTGCTATCATGTCACCCCTAGTCCTTCTTTTCCCTAGACTGGCCATACCCATTTCCTGCAACTGTTCTTCATATGTTTTTGTCTCCAGGCCCTTAATCTTCTTAGTTACTCTTTTTTGCACTTTTTCCAAAGTTTCAACATCTTTTTTGTAATGTGGTGACCAAAACTGGATGCAGTATTCCAGGTGTGGTTTTACTAAGGATTTATAAAGCAGTTCTAATACTTCACATGATTTTGATTCTATGCCTCTGTTTATACAACTAAGAATTGTATTAGCTTTTTTGGCTGCTACTGCATTCTGCTGGCTCATGTTTAACTGATCGTCCACTAGGACTCAAAGGTCCCTGTTTTTGAGCCAGGTTTCACCTAATCTGAATTTGTACCTTTGGTTTTCCCTGCTTAAGTATTCTTCAACTTTATTTTTATTATTTTATTATATGTTTATTTTTATACATGAATGTACTGCTTAAATTTTAAAAATTATTTATCCAACTTCCCTATCTCCAGTTATTAAAGCACTGTATAATTCCAAGATTTGGAAATTAAAATATATTGTTAGAAGAAATTTCCAATCTATTCTGGGGCCAGGTAAATGAGCACAGGACACCTGCTTGAAGTGCAGGGAGAATTTGTTTGACAGCAAAATAAACCCACAATTAATCTCTCGAAGGTGTCCACATTTTGAAGGCAGGTTTGGGAAATATTTAAAGAGGGGTCTAGGTTTTGTTGCTACTTATGGATATGATCTGGCTCACAGGTTTGTACTAGGCCTGGGAGGAAATGCCATCTTCTCACCATGCTGGGTAAGGTGATCTTCATATCTTTTGTCTGTCTTTGATATCAGCTGTGAGTTATGGTTCTGAGTCTTGAGAGTCTTTAGTATTCATAAAGGATTTTTCTGTTTTGAGAGGATTTCTTATGCTTTTGTTTGTGTTGCTGATATCAGCTTATTTCCTTGATGAGACATGCTTCATCAATTTCAGCCTAAGTGTGAAAATGAACCAAAATGTTTAAGCTGTTTCTTTGTATTTCTCTTTGGAATTCACTGATGGGTTGAGGGGTGATTGAGATGGATGTATTGCCTGGCTAGCAGAGGTATCATAGAGGTTTTTAATCTTTCAACAGTATCACTGCTAGAATGAACCTGATCACAGCATCTGAGAAATATTGTGGAGTTGGATAAAAGGACCTCAGTTTCTTCAGCAAGAGCTGAATTGAGAATTTATACCATTTGTTCTTTTTCTAAAATTAGGACATATAATTATTGGTATAAAATTAAAGCTATGAAAACTGATTAACTCCCCGAATTCTGTGTGGTGGAACAGACAAAATGTCAATTAAAGACCTCTTGGATTGTACAATTAAGAATTTATATTGGGTGGTGTGGTCTCCCTCTCTCTTGAATAACTGGAGTTCAAAAGATGGTTTCACAAAGAATCCAGAGTACCAAAGCAGAGAAACATACAGCTATCCTCATTATATTTGGCACATTGAAATGGATGAGTTGTTACAAACATACCTTCCAAGTTGCGAAGAATTTAACTGTAGAAATGCCAAAATATTTTATGTCATTATTTATTTGAGCAAGATTTCAGTAGCTGAACATAATGGTTAAATATGAAAGACTTAACTAAGTCCCATTAAATGAAAAATATTTGTGGCTCCAGAGATAGAATAATAGAACAACAGAATAACAGATAACAAAGGTCTTCTAGTCCAACCCCCTGCTCAAGCAAAAGACCCTGTACTATTTCAGATAAATGGCTATCCAGTCTCTTCTTAAAAACCTCCAGTGATGGAGCACCCACAACTTCTGAAGGCAACTGATTCCGTCCATTAATTGTTCTCCCTGTCAGGAAATTTCTCCTTAGCTCAAGGTTGCTTCCCTCCTTGATTAGTTTCCATCCATTGTTTCTTGTCCTGCCTTCTGGTGCTTTAAAAAATAGGTTGACTCCCTCTTCTTTGTGGCAGCCCTGCAAATAATAACATGTAAGATATCTATTATTTGAATGTCAATTGTGTAAGGAAGAGACAGAGCATGTTTTGGAGTGCAGGTTTGACTTACAGGCATCCTTTAATTAAACAACATATTTCCTGTTTGATCAGAATTCAAAAATTACTTATAATACAGTCTTTTATTTCAAGCAAATAATTCATTTGAATTGTGCATATGTGGGTCAGATTGTAATAAATTATATGTCTGGTACAGAAATATGATTTGCATTCTTTCCTCTTTTTTTTACTTAATTTCAGTATTTTATTCTTTCTTTGTATGTGGTGTTCTTAATATTTTCTGTTGTACATTCTGTATCTTGATATGAGCTAATGACTATTTAACAATATTCTAGTATGTGCTCTAGAATCAAGATTTATTTATTCAAATTAATATTTTCAACTTGATCTCAGTCCAAATATAACCCAGGATTCTTCATTGTGTTTACAGATAAGTGGAAGAATGTCTTCAGCAGATCTCAGTGATAAAAGTAAATTTCCCTTTTTTTACCGGATGTTCACCAAATTAGGATTCCATTACCCAAGAATTGTCCAACTGCTCCTCCATTTCAGTTGGACCTTGGTTGGTCTGTTTGCTTCAGACACAGAGGGAGGAGAGCATTTCATGAGAATTTTGACTCCTATGCTTTTAAGGAATGGAATTTGTATTGTTATATCACAACAATTCTCAATGACTGGGCATACAGCACTCCTCAAGGACAGCATCTCTAAGTGGAGACAGGTCAATGTTTTTATTCACTTTATGGATTACATTTCCCTTTTGGACAAAATAATTCCTGTCCTTTTAATACTTGAAGGTTTCTCAGGATCCATTGAAGGGAAAGTCTGGATTATCTCAGCCTTTGGGGACTTGAAAGTAGAAAGGAACAGACTTTTCAGATATGTCCATAGTGTTTCAACCTTTAAGTTCCAGGGGAAAAAAATGTTTAAAGAAGATTATGACTTTAAACCCAATCTCTTTGTGGAACACCAGTTTAAATATATGACCTTTAACTGTTCTTTTTCAAAGCACACCTTTTCTGTCAAAGTCCGGAGAAGGTGCACCCAGAATAGGCTACTGGAGAGCCACAAGAAAAGTAACAGTATCTGGATCCAAAATATGCACCATATTTATGCTCTCATTAAGACTCTGGTCCATGCCTTGAATACTGCGTATTACTCCAGATCAATGAGGAGAAGAAAGGAGGGCACAGAGAGGTTGCAGCCATGGAAGGTATGGGATCACAACATATGCATTAAAAAAAAAAAATCCTGCATGTATGGGCTTGTGATTACTATTGTAGAATTTTGTATTCATAAATTTGAAACAGATGCTGAGACCATCTATTCCAACCCCTCCTCTCTGCAGCCTTTCTGGCTGAGGACTGCTCGATGTTTGCATTAAGACCATCACTGAAGGGGAAACTTCTCTACTTTATTGGTTCAGCTCTAAAACTGCTCCTCTTTTTAGGATGTTTTTCCTTTCATTTAGCCAGAATTTCTTCTCTTGTAACTAAGTTCATTTTTCCATCTCTGAAACTCTAGAATAACAGTGAACAGATAGAGTTTAAGCTTTTCTTTATTTGTTTTCGGTTACTAGAAGTATGTTGTATGCTCCCTTTGCCAACCAAGAGATTGTGTTAGTTAGAAAAGGTGCTCCCAGAGGTCTGATTTTCTGCTCCCTTAGATTTGTTAAAATATTTTTTTCCTGGGTCCCTTTTTCCAAACCCAGAGAACATGGGCAAATAAGACATGAGGCATGCTGCTGTGGAAAGAAGGTGGTCCATTTATTTCCCAATAACAAAGGGATTTGTTCTTAGGGGCAGCTATAGAGAAAATGGGGTATAGAGACCTTTTTTATAGGGGCATCTGGTTCTTGGTTTGGGCTTGGGAGATGTGGCTTGTATATGTGCTAGTTCGTGTGTGTGTGTGTGTGTGTGTGTGTGTGTGTGTGTGTCCTTCCTGGTGTCTGTTGGCTTGTCTTTTGTTGTGTAGATGGTGTTTGGGCAGCCTATTTGTGGGTGTGAGGAAGTGTGATCGAACAGGATCTTTGTCTGGTTAATTACTCTTGCCCAGGTACTTGGTTTTGGTATTTGGTTTTGCTATTGTCAGCTGAGAGCTTAGCAGAAGTGCAGTTTAGCAATCTATTCCTACAAAGTATCTCCCATAGTTTCCTGTCTCAGTGGATCATGGATTTCTGTTAATGGTTAAGGGAAAGCTGAGACAGTGAGAGAAATAAAGTTAATTTGGAATAAAGAATCTCCTTTGATTATTAAAATGAAATACTTTCCACAGACCAAAATGGCTCTCCTCCTAGTTGTCTTTCCTCAAGGCAGTTCCATTGAATAGAATAGAATAGAATAGAATAGAATAGAATAGAATAGAATAGAATAGAATAGAATAGAATAGAATAGAATAGAATAGAGCTGGAAGGGACCTTGGAGGTCTTCTAGTCCAGCCCCCTGCTCAAGCAGGAGAACCTATACCATTTCAGACAAGTGACTGTCCAGTCTCTTCTTAAAAGCCTACAGTGATGGAGTACCCACAACTTCTTTATTTTTTTTTATATAACAAGTTTTATTGAATTTTTTTTGTTTTACAGCCAAGTGCTTAGGACTCATCGTGGAGATAGGGCACTCCATAGAACAGAATAGAAAATATAATCATACATAAGCAATTTAAATTACTTCTTTAAAATTTCCCTCTCTATTTTATCAATCAAGAAAACAAGCAGGAGAACCTATACCATTTCAGACAAGTGACTGTCCAGTCTCTTCTTAAAAAACTCCAGTGATGGAGTGCCCATGATTTCTGAAGGCAAGCTGTACCACTGATCACTTCCTTGCCTTCCTTGTCATTCCCTAAAGCTGAACCAGGTTTTGTGCAATGTCTTCTCCAAACATTGTGCCTTCAAGGGGAGCTGGTACTTGGAAGGGAATCTCCTCAAACCATAATGTTCACTCCTGAGATTCTTATGGATGCATTTGATTTCTTTCTATCAGCATCACACTGCCCATTAACATATGATTTACAATCAACTACACTTTTGAGATCATTTTGACAAATATTTTGACAAGTACCAATACAAGTTCATCATACTGAATGGGCATTTATTTTTTCTTCTGTTAGTGGAGAACTTTGCACTTTTTTCTGTCTTAAATTTTATTTTTTTTATTTTTTAAAGTATCAAGAAGTGTTTTGAATTGTGTATCTTTATAAATTTTATACATTGACACCCAATTTGATATCAGCTACAAATTGAATGCCATTTTATTCCTTTTTGTCCAATCATTAATGACATTGTCATTAAACATATATGATTGCTACCAAATCATGCTTCTACTAATTTATTATAATCAATTACCAGAATTCATATATAATAATGTGAGAAAAAGTACAAATGCAATCTGAATGAAAGATCTACATCCTTTTGTTGTAATACTGGATCTCATCGTTTGTCAAGTCCTGGTTGTTAAAAATCAAATATGCACCTCTTTAAGATTTAAAAAATATTTTTTTAAAAAAATCAGATGAAAATAGCTTTGTCTAAGAGTTGATATAAACCCTGCAGTTTTTGTTTTGTTTTTAATAATTTTATTTATTTTACTACATAATCTACACATAAAAATAATATACACTAACAATCAGGAAAATAAATAAAGAGGAAGATGAAAAAAAGAACAGAGGGAGAAGTGCAAAAAGATATAAAGGAAAAGAAAGCAAAATGAAAATATGTACAAAGGATGACTTCCGAACTCTGCTTCCAAGGATATGAAGAACTTTTACATTCAATTCTTAGCTTAACACTGTAAGGTAGCATCCATTTTCCTCAAAAAAGAACATTTCTTTTTTGAATTTAACAATCATCAAATCCATATGTCAAAATTTGATTCCCCCCCCCCCCGTCACCTATGAATATTCCACAAAGGTCTTCCAATTGAAGATGAGTTTCTTCAGGTATTTTTCTCTAACAAGAGCTGCTAATTTAGCAATTGTTGCCAGTTCCATCATCTTTATTAACCATTCATCCATCTTGTGGATATAAGATCTTTCTAACTCTGAGTATATAAAAGTTGTGCTACTGTTATCATATTTAAAAGTAAAATGCCGTGTTTTTTTTCATTTTTGACCATTTCCCCCCAATTTTTTTATCCATAAACCCTAATAGAAAAGTTTCTCATGTGTTTTGAATATTAATTTTCAAGGTTTTTTGTAAACCTTGGACAGTACAAGAAGTAATGGGTGACAACTTGTTAAGGAGAGATCTGACCTAGAAGTAAGGAGAAATGTTCTGACAGTGAGAACAATTAATCAATGGAATAGGTTGTCTCCTGAGGTTATAGGATAAGTGCTCCATTACTGGAGGTTTTAAAAAATAGACTGGACAACTATTTGATCAGGATGGTATAAGGTCTCCTGCCTTGGAGGAGGTTGGACTAGAATACCTCCAAGGTTCCTTTCATCCCTATCAATTGGAAGTGTTCTTCTCTTGTTATTTTCCATACAAAGTACACCAAGTCGTCTCTTGGAACTTTTCTTATTCATCATATCAAGAGTTGTTTCTATATATTTTGTCAATTTCTTCTTGTAAATCATCCATTTACCAGTCAAGAAAATTTGCCAGGGTTTGGCTAATCTTTTTTGAAATGTTTTAATCTGGGGTTTCTGGGATAGCTCATCTAAGTCATAAACAAGTTCAACAATGTTGAACTTTCGAGGGCAACAAGCTGTCTAGATTTCTCTCGACCTTTTTGATCATAATTCCTGATTTATTCTACAAAATTTCTAGTTAATCATTAGTTAATTTTATTTTTAATACATTTGTTTCATCTCTTAAATAATTTCTTTTTGAAAACTGTCCATCCTTTCATTTATTTTTCAATCATTTTTTTCAAAGAATGAAAATTTTGTATCCAGTATATCATTTTAAAATTGGATCAGTTTAGATCCTAATTCATTTAACTTAGATTTAACTAAACTAGGAGTAAAGGGCATCTCCTTGTAGTTTCTCTCCACTTATTTATCATACCATCAATTTCACTTAACTAGGGTTCCAATCAACACATCAGAAAGTACTTTGTTAATACTTTTCTGAAATTGAATTATACAACCAGCATTTGCACAACCTCTTAAGGTTGTTTAATGATATGTGGGAATGACCTTATGGGATTGGGGTAAGTAAGAGGAGCAGGGAGGAGCCTGCAACTTCATAATGGGCAGAGAAAGACAACAACAACAACAACAACAACAACAACAACAACAACAACAACAACAACAACAATAATAATAATAATAATAATAATAATAATAATAATAATAATAATAATAATAATAATAATAATAATAATAATAATAATAATAATAATAATAATAATAATAATAATAATAATAATAATAATAATAAAGTTGGAAGGGACCTTGGAGGTCATCTAGTCCAGCTCCCTGCTCAGGCAGGAAACCCTATACCATTTCAGACAAATGGCTGTCCAGTCTCTTCTTAAAAACTTCCAGTGTTGGAACATTCACCACTTCTGGAGGCAGGTTGTTCCACTGGTTAATTGTACTAACTGTCAGGAAATTACTAACTGTAATGAAGAGAAGGATTAGGGGTGATATGATAGTAGTGTTCCAATATCTCAGGGGTTGCCACAAAGAAGAGGGAGTCAAGCTATTCTCCAAGGTGCCTGAGGGCAGGACAAGAAGTAATGGATGGAAACTAGTCAAGGAGAGAAGCAACCTGGAACTGAGGAGAAACTTCCTGACAGTTAGAACAATTAACCAGTGGAACAACCTGCCTGCAGAAGCGGTGAATGCTCCAACACTGGAAGTTTTTAAGAAGAGACTGGACAGCCATTTGTCTGAAATGGTATAGGGTTTCCTGCCTGAGCAGGGGGTTGGACTCGATGACCTCCACGGTCCCTTCCAACTTTATTATTATTATTATTAAATTTCTCCTTCTCTCTTGATTAGTTTCCATCCATCAGGCACTTTGGAGAATAGCTTGACTCCCTCTTCTTTGTGGCAGCCCCTGAGATATTGGAACACTGCTATCATATCACCCCTAATCCTTCTCTTCATTAAACTAGACATACCCAATTCCAGCAACCGTTCCTTATATGTTTTAGCCTCCAGTCCCCTAATCATCTTTGTTGCTCTTCTCTGTACTCTTTCTAGAGTCTCAACATCTTTTTTACATCATGGTGACCGAAACTGGATGCAGTATTCCAAGTGTGGCCTTACCAAGACACTGTAAAGTGGTATTAACACTTCACATGATCTTGATTCTATCCCTCTGTTAATGCAGCCTAGCACTGTGATGGCTTTTTTGGCAGCTGCAACACACTGCTGGCTCATATTTAAGTGATTCTCCACTAGGACCCCAAGATCCCTCTCACAGTTACTAAGAAACTCAGAAAGGATCTTCAATAACTTTTCTGGCTGTACAAAAGAATAATTGGATATTTGTATTTTCAGACTTATAAACTTCTCTTAATGTAGTCTTACAATAAAGCACAATTAGCTTCTCAGGTCATGTTTTCCATCTTGGTGAAGATTAGCCAGGCAAATTTCTTCTTTTTTCAGTAATCTCCCTGCTGTTTTCAATGATATTATGAATATTTTTTTATTTTGTTCAGTTTGCTTCTGATTAGTTCTAGAATGTTTCCTAAACTGGAAAATTTCTGTCAATTACATTTTGTCAATATGATTGAAACATTTTGCTGAACTTTTATTTTTCACTTTTGAAGATAGTGGAAAGACTTGTTCTCCCAACTCAGGCTGTTTTCAAGTTAGAAAACTGCAGAAGAAAAGTTCAAATTTGAAAATATCTCATGCGATAAGAAACTAAGGTTTCTGTTTTTCAAATTCCTGATTATTTCCATTCCAGTTTCATCCCTTTCTGGAGAAGAATGAGTTTTGCAATTTTTCCTGGAAGGATCTCTACTTGGACAAAAATGGAGATATTACAGCAGACCCAAAAATCAAGAGCTGGGTGTTTCGCCCCAACATGGATCCCATCATAGAGCAACTGGGGAGTTTTGAAAGAGAGAGTCTTATTATCAACCAAGATGCTCTTTCACAGCTAAAGTTGCTCAACAAGGTGGGGAAAATGTGGATGTCTTTTCTCTGTTTACAGAAGACTTAGGACCCATTTCAAGTGGGTTAACTCTAGTCACCATGGTGGATGACCTTCACTGAGAGTTGAATGTGGTGAGTAGAACCCTTATGGTTTGGGAGGTATCAGCTGTCCCATCTCAGTCAGTTAGAAAAGAAAGACTCTCAGGCCCTTGGTTAGTCAAAGGTATACTTTACTAAAGCTAAGGGGTTACAAAAGAAGTAAAGCTGGATCTGAGGTTTTTGTGCCCAATGTAAATGGTTAACCCATCCCTGTTCCCTTCCACTCCCCTGTTTATCAAGAAGAGTCCAATTAGGCATTAACAAATTGTTTTGGGAAACAATTCCTGTCTTCTCAGCTGGGTGCATTCTTTTGCTGACCTTGGAACAGCTGGCTTTTCTCACAGGACAGTGTGAGGTTGGTTTCATTTCCTCATGGCAACCCCTGGTAACCCTCTCTCCTGTCCCACTCCAGAGCTCCCTCTTGCCATTTCTATAGCAGGCTGCCAGCAGCAAGCAGTACACAGTGTAACTGAATGGCAGCTCTGAGAGGAGGCTTCACTACTGCTGAAAATGGTATCCTTCATATGCTATAATATGGAACATTGTTTTAAAGTGATTCAGCCTTGTCCATCATGCTGGGTGACTATACTTTAAGACATAGATCATGGCCCTTTCTCCATAAAACTGGTGAGGCCCTCAACTGGGGATTGTGACGCTGATAGCCTCAACTTTGCTTGTCCTCATATAGCAAACAAGAAAGCAATTCTGTTGACAAGTTAAGATTTGGACTGAATCCGATGGAATTTAATCAAGACTGGACAGATATCCTCTGGGTCCAAATAAACTTTGAAGTTGTCCTTGTTGGGGACAGTCACCCCTGAAAGGGAAAGTCCATATTCTGTAAAGTTTTAAAGCAGCCCAGACCTGGTTAGAGTTAGCTATAGCTACTGTAACTTTCACTCAATAGGGAGGAGGTCTATGTTTTTCAGTTCACATGACATCAGAATGACTAGCCTGATATAGGATAATGCCTACATGTAGGATAATGCCCTGTGCCAAAAACTGAAGCACTGAAAGAAGACTTCCTTCCTTATATCAGAAATAATGAGTGACAGTTTGAAAGGAAATGCTACTCAGATTTGGTCTTTGGCTTCAAAGAAGGTACTTGAAAACCCTTGAATGCCATTATTTATCTTGTTGTTAGCTACATTAAGTCTCTCTGGGGAAAAAAATAAAGCTCCAAATTTAACTAATCATTAACGTCATTTTGTCTTCCCATGTCAGTTGGTGACAGCTAATTGTAATTCTTCAACAGAAAGTATTTTGCTTTGAACACCTAGCTGGGCCTTAGAAATCCCTTTCTGACAGGGTTTATTGCAATAGTGGTGAATATCTGTAGCTCGGGTGTAGGATGAGGGTGGAGGTTCGTTCTCCGAGCTTGTGGGTTGGTTTCCAAATCCTTAATCGCTACCCACATCGACACCAAACAACCCCAATTCAATTGGAGCAACAGTAAAATCATTGGCCACACTACCACCCGCCATGCTCATGAGTTCATCGAAGCCTGGCACTTCAGAAGCAATTCCATCAACAGACACATTGATCTGCAACCAGCCTACAAACCCCTCAGAATCCAAATCAATCGAACAGCTAACTGGAGACAGCATCAAACCTCAACCAATCCACGCAAGCCCCGATCCCCCTCCCAGCAGTTCACCTTCCAATGACCCTGACCTGAGGTAATTTCCCCATCATAAGACCCATCACCAGCCTCTCACTGATACTGTAACTCATCCCTGACCCTGTGAACAACCGGTTCTCTGTGTGGATACTGCTTCTGGAAGTCCATTCTGGGCCTGGGCAACCAAAAAGTAGCTACCGGTTCTGCTGAAGTGGTGCGAACCAGCTGAATCCCATCACTAAAACCAACGCACAAGCTTGGTGAATGAACCTTCACCCTCACAGGGTTCATTCTCATGTCCCATGTGCTGCAGTAAAATATGCCTTACCCTTTTTGATACATTGGTACATTCACATGTCCTCATCTCCATCCAATCTCAGTACAGTTCTAGAAACTATATGGTCAGTTTTAGTCTTATTTCATCAGTATGGCAGCCCTATACATTTAACATATAAATAAACAGACAACACCTCCTCTAAAGTTGACAGTCCTAATTTGTAAGAAATTTTCCTTTGGTATCTAACTGGGAGATTATTTCAAACTTCTTTCTATGGAAAGCAGCTTTACAATGTTTTATGGAGCCCAGAAGATTCCTGTCCACAGCCTACTGGTCAGAAGTTTCTTTCTTCATTATATTTTTATTCTATTTTAATAAATAGAATAGAATAAACATTTAACAAAACCTTTACAATACATTTTATTCTAAATTTTTTTATTATTATTTAATATTTTTATTTTTTTAAGACAACAAAACATAACACACATAGACATACAATGTATACTCCTTTTTTTTTTAAACAGCAATTTCGTAACTGTAATCTTCTATTATTTACATTTTCCCCCTTTATTCTTCTTTTTAAAAAAATATTTGTCCTTGTTGTCCCATTGTTTCTTATTTCCATTTTCTTCGTTCATACTATATTTCATACTAAGAATAATACATATTATTACTATACAATATTATACATTATTATACACACATTTTCCCTTTCTTGACCTTTCTGCATTTATTTTCATTTATTATTTCTAGTCTCCAACCAATCATACCACTTATTCCATATTACATAGTATTCTGTGTCTTCCTTTTCTTTTATCTCTTTTGTTAATTTGTCCATCTCCGCACAGTCTAAGATTTTCCTTATCACTTCTTCCTCTGATGGTATATTCTCATTTTTCCAGAACTGTGCGTAGACTATTCTTGCTGCCGTTGTTATATGTAAGATTAAGTACCGTATTTCTTTACTGTATTTTCTTTTTAAGATACCCAGCAGGAAGATCTCTGGTTTCCAATCTACAGGTTGATCTATTATTTCTTCCATCCATCTTCTTATTTTAGTCCAGTATTTTTTTGCAACGGGGCATGTCCACCATAGATGATAATATGTTCCATGTACCTTTTTGCATTTCCAGCATGTTGGTGAGTTGTTCTGGAACATCTTAGCAAGCTTTGCTGGTGGAAGATGCCATCTGTAAAACATCTTCAACTGATTTTCCTTGAATGCCGCAGACATAGTCAGTTTTATGTTTATTTCCCATATTTTTTCCCATTTCTCCAATTCTATGTTGTATCCGAAATTTTTTGCCCATCTAATCATTGTGTCTTTGACAACCTCATCTTCCATTTTATATCTCAGTAAATATTTATATATATTACTAATTAATTTTATTTCTGTTCCATGTATAATTTTATCCAATTCTTGCGATTCTTTTTGTATTTCATATATTTTTTTGTCCTCTGTATATTTAGATTGGATTTGTGTGAATGTCCACCAATCAATCTCTCTGCCTACATCTTGTTCCAATTCTTGTTTTGTTTTCAGATTTCCCTGTTCATTTACCAATTCTTTGTATCTAATTATCTTATTTATGTCCAGTAGGTTTGGGTGTTTCAGAGCTTCTGTTGGGGATAACCACATTGGAATTCTTATATAATGTTTTTGTTTTATCTTTTCCCAAGTCTGTAGCAATGCATCCCTAACTATATGTCTTCGAAAGTATCTATGTACTTTATATTTTTCGTCCCATAGAAGTGCATGCCACCCCGCTTGCAAGTCGTGTCCTTCAAGTGTTAAAATTCTGGTATTTTCCAATTTCATCCATTCTTTTAGCCAAGTTAGGCTTGATGCTTGGTAATATATTTCCCACTCTGGTAATGCCAATCCCCCTTAATCTTTCGTATCTTGCAAGAGTTTTAATTTAATCCTAGGTTTTTTCCTTTGCCATATAAATTTAGTAACCAATTTATTTAATTCTTGAAAGAATGTTTTCCCTAGTTTTATTGGAATAACTTGGAACAGGAATAATATTTTTGGCAATATATTCATTTTGATCGTTGCAATCCTCCCTAAAAATGAAATTTGTAGGTTTTCCCAATTTTCTAAATCTTTTTTTATCTGGTGTAGTATTTTATCATAATTATCCTCCTTAATCGAGGAGCACTTCGCTGTAAGCCAAATCCCTAAATATTTTATTTTTTTAGTTACGCTTATTTTTGTTTTATCTTCCAATTCGCTTTCATGTGCCTTTGTAAGATTTTTGGTTATTAATTTGGATTTATTCTTATTAATCTTAAGTCCGGCTACCTCACCAAATTCTTCTATTTTTTGAATTAATTTAGGGCCGGTTTCTAATGGGTTTTCCAAAATAAATACCAAATCATCAGCGAAGGCTTGGACCTTATATTCTTCCTTCTTAATTTTTAAACCCTTTATTTCTTGATCCTCTCTGATTTTTGTCAGAAGTATTTCTAATGATAAAATAAATAGAAGAGGAGAAAGTGGGCACCCTTGTCTTACTCCTTTAGTTATATCAATTTTTTCTGTCATTTCGTCATTCATAATTACCCTAGCTGTTTCTTTAGTATATATTTTCTCAACCATCTTTCCAAATTTTGTCCCAAATTCCATGTAGTTCAATTGTGTTATAATAAACTTCCAATTCAAATTATCAAATGCCTTCTGGGCATCAAGGAAAACCAGTGTAGCTTGTCTTTCAGAATGGACTTCATAGAATTCTAAGGTGTTCATTATTATCCTCATATTATTTTTTATCTGTCGTCCTAGTAGAAATCCATTTTGATCTGGGTGGATGTAGTTATTCAAAATTTTTTTAATCCTTTCTGCTATTATTGTTGCAAATGTCTTATAGTCTGTATTCAGTAAAGAAATCGGCCTATAATTTTGAATTTGTTGCAAGTCTGAGTCTTCCTTAGGGATGAGAGTAATAATTGCTTCAGTCCAAGATGCCGGTATCTTCGCCTCCTCCAGCACCTCATTACAAATCTCCAACATTATCCATTGTAGTGACTCTTGTGTATTTTTATAAAACTCAACCGGAATTCCATCTGGGCCTGGTGATTTATTATTTTTTTGTTTTTCAATGCTGTTTCTAGTTCTATTGCGGTTATTGGTCTATTCAACATTTCCTTTTGTTCTTCTGTGATTTTGCTCATTTTTGCTGCCTCTATATATTGTTTAACTTTATCATCTGCTATATCTTCCTGATAGTATAGCTTTGAGAAGAAATTTTGTATTATGTTCTTTTTCTCTTCCCGTCTATATTGTACTGTTCCACTTTCATCTTGTAGTTGATGTATTGTTCTTTTACCTTTTTCTTTTTTTAATTTATAGGCCAACCATCGACCGGTTTTATTCGCATTTTCAAAGTAATTTTGTTTCGCCATCCTAATTTTCTGTGCCATTTCTTTTTGTGTTGTCAGATTAATCTTGTGTTTTATAATATTCCATTTTTCTTTTATCTTTTTGTTTTGTGGATCCTTCTGTAGGTCACTTTCTGTTTCTTTAAGTTCTTCTTGCAGTTTTTCTTGTTGAAGTCTCCTATCTTTATTTTTCTTAGAGTTGTATGCAATTGTCAATCCCCAAATGTAGGCTTTTGTAGTATCCCACAGATTTTGTGTTGATGTCTCTTCCTTTTTATTTACCTGAAAAAATAATGTCAGTTCCTTTTCTAGCATCTGTATATATTGTTTGTCTTTACATAGTCTTTGATTCATTGACCATCTTTTTCTCTGTTTCTGGCCTTTCCATTTTATTGTTATTGGGTTGTGATCTGCCCAGTCATTAAGTCCTATTTCAATTTCCTCTATCCCGTTCTGTATTTCTGTTGTTACCCAGGCCATATCGATCCTGGACCAGGATTGATGCGGATACGAATAAAATGTGTATTGTTGTCTGATCTGTGTGTCTCTCTCCATATATCCCGAAGGTTAAGTTCTTTTACCATGTTAAAGAATGATTTTAGTAATATATTTTTCTTCTTTTTGCTCTTTTTACTACTTTTATAGTCTTTCTTAACATCAACTATTGCATTTAGATCCCCAATCATACAAATATTTTCATAGTCCAGATCCACTAGTTTCTTATGTACCTTTTAAAAAAATTCATGTTGGTTATTATTTGGTGCATATACTGCCGTTAATAAAGTTTGTTTTTGCCCTAATTCTATTTCCAACATTAAAATTCTCCCCTCTTCATCCGAATATATTAATTTTGATTTTATTTTTTCTTTAACATATATAGCAATTCCTCCTTTCTTGTTTTGTGCTAGTGTTGTGTATAGTGTTCCTAATTTTACATTCTCTAGTAGTTTTCTATAATCCTTTTTTATATGAACTTCCTGGAGACATATCACGTCTGCATCCAATTTCCTTAATTTATTAAACGTTTGTACTCTTTTTCTTGGTATGTTTAAACCATTAATGTTTACAGAAAAGAGCTTAATTGCCTCTCCCGTTTTTTACTTGATCTGTTTTTTTTGTGCTTCTTGTCTCTATTACCCTTCCTTTTGCTCCTTCTCTTTCTAACCTTTCTCTTTCTTGTTTCTTTTGCGTTTCTCTTTCTCGTTCAAATTCTTCTAATAGGTCTTCCTCCTGGCTTTTACTCTCTGGCTCTTCCCTACTTTCTTGTTCTTCTCCCTGCGCAAAGTGACATTCATAGAAATCCTGCGCTTTCTCAAGAGTGTCTATCTTATATTTTTTTTCTTGCCATGTTACAAATATGCCTTCAGGTACTAACCATCGAAACATAACTTTGTATTTAGTTAATTGGGTTGTTAGAAATTGGTATTCTCGTCTCTGATTTCGTATTCTACGTGGTATTTGCTTTAATACAATTATTTCTTTACCCTTATAAACTATCTGTTCTTCTCTTGTTTTTTGTATATTTCATCCCTTATTGATCTTCTAGTAAACCTTATATGCACCTCTCTCGCCAATCTGTGCCTTCGTGCATAATTTGTATATACTCGATATATTTCATCTATGTCTCTTCTTGTTTCCTGTTTGTCCTTTCCTAATATCTCAGCCAATATCTCCGCCATCTTCTCTCCCAAATCTTCTTCTTTTTCCTCTACGATATTTTGAAATCTTAGGAAGAACTAAGCTTTTTCCATTTCCAAGAAGGTAACAGAATTAGTCAACTCTCTGTTTACTTGTTTGGATATCTGATCCATCTTTTCTATTTTGCCATCAACTTGATCTATTTTTGTTTCAACTTTTTGAATTCTTTGTTCGTTCTTCATCATTGTTTGTTGTATACTCTCTATCTTGTCATTCATGTTTTTAATTTCATTTTTGATTTCTTTATGATGAATTTTTGTTTCTTCATGATTATTTGCTATTGCCTCTTGGGTCTTTGTCATTGTTTCCTGCATCATTTGTAGCATTATCTGTATACTCTGTGGGTTCATCGCCAATTCTACTTTTTCTTTTTCTTTCCCCAACATGGTTCCTATCGTTCTTTGACCTATAGGAGATGCCATTATAGGTGTGGGATTTGTAGCTGGTTTTTTACTTATTTTAGTTGTTGTTGCGGTACTTGTCATTTTTATTACTTGGATAATGTTTTTGCACACTTGCATATATCAATTTTATATAACGTTATTCTTAGGGTTAACCTTAAAAATAAGATTACAAATAGAGTTATACCTTTTCTTATCCCACTATTATATAATATAATTTATAATACTCTTAACACCTCTTTTATATATTTCTGTAATACTACACACAATGCATATACATATACTATTCTCAAAATATTATCACCACTCTTAATTTCATTCGCTATCACTCTTGTTTAAATAATCACCTTTCTCTCTATGATCCCTGCTTGTTAACAGGTGCTGCAATATTGCATCAGCCTTTTTTCTCTCTGTCTCAGTTTAATGTGTCCACAGATCCACTAAATGTCACCTTATTTCTACTTCTGTATATCCAATAAATCCAAAACGTCCACTAGTCACTTTGTCCAGATATATGTCAGTTAAGATTCAAATTTCAATGGTATTTGTTCTTCAAAAACTAGTCACTTTGTCCAGATATATGTCAGTTAAGATTCAAATTTCAATGGTATTTGTTCTTCAAAAATAAGATCCAGTAATTGGTATTGAGTTTCTCCGTTGTCTCACTTCAACTTTTAATCCTTATGTTGATTTTTTCAAAGTCTCTTAATCACCCTTTGTTGCCTCTGGCCGTCTCCAGTCCTTTCTCTAGTTTCAATCTCTGCTTCTTGCAGCTTTTAAATTCCAGCCTTTCACGTTTTATAAACTTTACTGTGGGCTCTCTGCTTCTTCTCGCTGCTCTCGTTCTGCTCTAAGGCTCCCTTCTCCGCTCTATTCAATTTCAGTTGCCGCTGTGTCTCTCTCCTTATCGCTTTGCTTTTTCCGCGCCTTCTATCAAATATTCCTCACCTCCTTCAGGGGTTTCCTCCTCTCCCGTACGAAGCTGTCAGTTCTACTTTTCACTTCCCTCTCAGGCTGTCGCCATTGCTCCCAGCCGGCCTTAAAGACCGGCTTCTTCTCCGCCAATTTTAAGAGTGCTGCTCCTGTCTGCTCGGGTGTTTGCTTTCCACCCGGCTTCTCTGAAGCTTCCTCTTTAATTTACCGGTCTCTCCGGGATCGGTAAAGCCCTTACCGGGCTCTTAGCGAAGAATTTCCCGGGATTTAGGAACAGAGATCTGTTCCTTCACCCGCTCCACGATGACGTCACAGCCGGAAGTCCCCATTTTATTCTAAAAATTAATGTGAATAGATCATAATATTTTCGGATGATAGATACATGAAGAATGGAGGAATGAATGTTAATACAGCCAAGAGGACGAACCCACTGGTTGTCACCTAATGCTTAAATCTTGTCTCAGTTTCATCACTCTAGACTTGATAAAACGAAGATGTCCATGATTGTAATGTGATCTGCCAGAAACAAAAGGGAGGAACTAAATGAAGAAGCTGCTGTAATTGTATCTCTTACAAATATTTTAAACTAATTAAAGATTTCTTATTTACCTAAGTGAAGCCCAGAGGCTACTTGGCTAATGTTCCTATCAACCTCCCTTTTCAATATATGGTGAATCCTAACGTTGTTGTTTTTTTGTCATTCCATGTTTTTCTGCTTAGTCTTTACCTCAGTCCAGATGTACAGAGAATTGTCATCCTGGATTTGTTAAGAGGGCTCAGAAAGGAGAGCCAGTTTGCTGCTATGACTGTATTCCTTGTCCAGAAGGGACTATCTCCACTCAGGAAGGTGGGTGATACCAGTGGAAAAGGTACTGGTTTCATCCAGATCATTTTGACCAATGTGCATAATACGAGGACAATTTGGAAATAAACCTCAGTTTGGTTATCAATGACATATACTCACAGATACGGAACTTTTATTATACACATTAGAAAGCTATAACATTACATTACTTTTTGACATAATCACCATTCAAATTGAGGCACTTGTCATAACATCTTACAAGGTTTGAAATTCTTTAGTAGTAGTCGCTCGGCGCCAAATCTGGGCTATGGGGGGGGGTTGCTCAGAAACATCCCACTTCAAAAGTTCTTGGGTGCATCTAGCAGTGTGTGGGTGAGCATTATCATGAACCAACACCACACCAGAAGTGGTGCCATAGAAAATCCTGCCAAATGTGAAGATGCCAAAGGAGTACTACTAGTGAAGTTCATGAAGCATGGTTCAACCGTCAGTTCAGACATCTACTGTGAAACGTTACAAAAACTGAAGACAAGCCATCCATAACAAGCACCGGGGCATGCTGACTTCCGGTGTGGTGTTGGTTCACGATAATGCTAGCCCGCACACCGCTGGACACACCCAAGAACTTTTGAAGCAGTTTCGTTGAGGTGTTTTTGATCACCCCCCCCCCCATAGCCCAGATTTGGCACTGAGCAACTACTACTAAGGAATTTCAAACCTTGTCAGACGTTATGACAAGTGCCTCAATTTGAATGGTGATTATGTCAAAAAGTAATGTAATGTTGTAGTTTTCTAATGTGTATAATAAAAGTTCTATATCTGCAAGTGTCTGTCATTGATATAAACAGAGGTTTATTTCCAAATTGCCCTCATAGCATTTAACAATAGCATTTAGGCTTATATACTGTCTCATAACACTTTACAGCACTCTCTGGGAGGTTTACAATGTAAAGCATGTTTTACATATTGCTCCCAACAATTTGGGTCCTCATTTTACTAATCTCAGAAGGATAGAACTCCAGGCTGTTAAGGAGTCAATCTTGAGCTCAGAATTGAACTCCAGGCTGTGGGCAGAGTTTGCCTACAATACTGCAACTTAACTGAGCCACCAGGGCTAATATTAATGACACATCTATGTTTGACCATTTTTTTCAACATGTCCAACTTCTTCCATATTTTGAAGATAGAAGAAAAAAATCTTGAAGGATGAGGTAGGAAGAGATAGAAGGACATGGTGGGTTAGGCAAGGTTACCTCAGTCAATCTCTCTTTTATTTGTCAGTTTGGAAGTTGCACGAGCTCCCAGTTTCTTTCAAATGAAATTAAATTCACCTTTAAAGTCCTACTTTACATAGGACCAGGGTATTGGTGGGACTTCCTCTCTCTTCAGTTATCTGCTTTTCTCAACAGAGCGGTTATAATAGATATGTTCCAGATATATTCCCTAAAACATTTCCACCTTGTAGAGTCCTTGGAATCTGCCTTTTTTGTTGAAACTCCTGCCCTATTGAACACTGTCCCTCTTGAATTCCAATAGCCCCCCCCCTTCTAAAATTATGGAGACCTGATTCTTCTTCTAGAAATTAGAATATGATGTTAGAATGAGAATGGGTGGGTTGCATCAGTGTAAGTTACTTTGGCACCAGTTATTTCTCTTTTGGGCTTCCCTTTTTTGGGCTTCTTGTTTTTATAGTTATATAAATTGAGGGTTTGTTCTGGGTTGTAGATGACCAAAGTTTTCTTTAGGACGGACTGCCAAATAAATGTCCTACATATGTATACAGGTTCCTATTTCCCATTTACTATGACTTTCCTGTCGCACAGTGTCAGCTGTCATCCAAATATCTTTCTTGAAATGTGGAAGGAGAGATTATATAAGAAAGAGTATTTTCTGTTTTTTTAGATACTGAAAAATGCACCAAGTGCCCAGATGATCAATATCCAACTAAGAACCGAGTCCAATGTATCCCCAAAAGAATAACTTTCCTATCCTATGAAGAATATCTGGGCATCATCCTTGTCTCCTTTGCCCTGTTCTTATTCCTAACCACAGGCTTTGTTTTAATCATATTCCTTCAATACCTAGAAACTCCCATTGTCAAAGCCAACAACCGGGACCTTTCCTATATCCTCCTAGTCTCCTTCCTGCTTTGTTTCTTGTCTCCTCTTCTCTTCATTGGTCAACCAAGGAAAGCCACCTGCCTTCTCCGACAAACAGTGTTCAGCATTGTCTTCTCAGTAGCTGTGTCTTCTGTGTTGGCCAAAACGATCATGGTGGTACTGGCGTTCCTTGCCACAAAACCAGGGAACAGTGTGAGAAGATGGTTGGGGAAGAGCTTGGCCAACTCCATCATCCTTTCTTGTTCTGCTGTCCAAATTATCATCTGTTCCATCTGGGTGGGAGTTTCTCCCCCATTCCCTGACTCTGACTTGCACTCCCAACCTGGAGAGATCATCGTTCAATGCAATGAAGGCTCTGCCACCATGTTTTATATTGTCCTTGGCTATATGTGTTTCCTAGCAGCCATTTGCTTCACTGTAGCTTTCCTGGCCAGGAACCTGCCTGGGGCCTTCAACGAAGCCAAGCTGATCACCTTCAGCATGCTGGTCTTCTGCAGCGTCTGGGTCTCCTTCCTGCCCACTTACCTTAGCACCAAGGGGAAATATATGGTGGCTGTTCAGGTCTTCTCCATCTTGGCCTCCAGTGCTGGTCTGCTGGGTTGCATCTTCTTCCCCAAGTGCTACATTATCATTGTGAGGCCAGATCTGAATACTAAGGAACATCTAATGATAAAAGTTGGGAAGTAATATTAAAATTGTTTCTTAGGTTCATAGTATTTGTTTTTTTTATTGCAGTTATTGTTGGGCTTGTATGCTTCCTCTGCATCAATTTAACAATTAAAATTATTTAAAACTAAAGGAAATAAACTTATGAAGTGTGTAAAACTAATACAATTAAATTCCACAACATAATAATCAAACAATAAAATAAATTAATTAATAATTAATATTGTCATGTAGATAGTGAAGGACAGGATAGGAAATGAGATAGTTATATTAACATAAGACAGCTGCAGAAGAGAGAAGACTCCCCCAAAAGAGGGGGAAGGAGTCTTTTTCCTTAGGTGGGATGAATATGGAAATCTACATCTGTGTAAACCTGTGCTCTTTCTCTCTATGACTTATTTTTGAAATTACATGAAGGTAGTAGAATGGATATCAAGAACATGCAGCTGACCCCCAGTTGCACCACTCAGGATGACCTTCCCCAGTTATTTCTGCAGTTGTTAGGTGACCTCATAATCCACAGATTGAGCCCCAGAATTCCAGGACTTTAGTGTTGAGTCATCCCTCTCCCAACACCCTTTCTGGACATGCTCCAAAAGGAATCACTTGATCCAGGAAAGAAGGAAGGAAACAGCCTGAGCACATTAGACTCTTATACAAATAAGTCACATGATCTACTGGCCTCCAAGTGGGAAATAGAAACCTTCATTATATTTAAAATATGTAGTGGTCAGGCAGAGGTCCAGCAAGGCATATATATGGTCTGGGATGATATTGGTTCTGTCACCTAATGTTCTATCTTACAGCAGTTGTTTCTTCACTACCATGACAGCTTTTAAATACAATGAAGATTTCTACAGATAAAAATACGGCTGCAACATGGCCTCACCTGTGCCCCTCATTGTGGTCAATCTCTACATGTAGGAGGTAGAAACAAAAGCCCTAATTTCCTTCACAGGAATTCTACCCACTCATTGATATAAGTATGTGGACAATACATGGGTCAAGATCAAAACATTGGAAGCTTTCTTCAAACACATCGACTTTGTGGAAAGATACATTAAGTTCAACAGGAAAGATGTTAAGGAAAATAGTCTGGCCTTCCTGACTGTGAAGTACATATTAAAGAAGACATAAGCCTTAACACTGAAGGTTGCAGAAACCATCCCCCCCCCCATAGATCAATATCTACATTTTGATTCTCACCACCCACTGGAGCACAAAATGGGAGTGATCAGGACCCTATACCACCAGGCTGAAAATTTACCTACCAGCAAAGATGGAAAAGAAAAAGAACTAAAATATGTCAAAGAAGCTCTGAGAACTTGTGGCTATCCCAACTGGGCCTTCATCAAATCTCCCCTTCCCCCCCCCCAAAAAAAAAGACCCAGCAGGATCTCCTCCATAATAGACAAAGAAGAGAACGCCAAACAAAATAATGCCATTCCATACTTTGCAGGAATATCTGAAAAGTTCAGGATACTTTTCAACCAACACAATATATATACACACTTTACATCCCAAAATATATAGAAGCTTGTCCACTCCAAAGATAAAACACCCAGATACAAACTGAGCAAAGTGATATAAGAAGTACAATGCAGTGAGACATGTACAGATCTGTATATTGGAGAAACAAAACAACCACTTCACAAAAGCATGGCACAACATAGGAGAACAAGCCCATCAGGATAAGATTCAGCAGTCCATCTACATTTGAAAGAGAAAGGTCACTCTTCTGAAGACAGCAAAGTTCACATTCTGGACAGAGAGGACCACTGGTTTGAAAGAGAGGTCAAAGAAGCCATCTACATTAAAAGTGAACAGCCCTCTCTCAACAGAGGGGGAAGGATATAACATCTCCTATCTCCTGTTTACCACACAGTACTTTCAGCAGTTCCAAGAAGGCTCAACACCCATCTGCACTATTCAGGTGAACTCTGAGGGCACAGATAAATCTCCAAGTGGCCTCAACAGTTCTCAAAATGAGTGCTAATAACCAGATGACTGCAAGGAATATAAATCCCTCCATCCACTCATCCATGAAGAAGCTTCTTGGATGTGAAACAAAACATCTTCAAGGAAAAACAAAGTCCAGTTGCCTTTGGAAAAGCACCTTTGGGACACCCTTTAACCTGGATGACTGAGAATCTCCATAGACATCAGAGCTGAATGTAGCTCCTCTTCCAATGTGTCTTCACTCATTGTTTTACACCTGGAAGTGCCTGCATGATTGCAGGTCCTGAATCCTCCTCCACTCTCCTCTGGTTCCTTCTTAGAGGCCAAAAGACAGAGCCAAGTTACCCTTGTCTGCAAAGTAGGATGGGGCTAGCAGATCAAGGGAAGGGGTGAAGGACAGAGGTTTTTTTAAAGTCCCAATTTACACTTAGACTGCCCCCAGCAGTCTTGAATCAAAAGAAGTTCCACTGTGACCACCTCTCCTCTCTTGAAAGTCATCCAGTGTATTTGTGAATTTCTCTGGACATAGGATGACTGCTTAGTTTGACTGTTTCCATTGCTGCATATATGTAACCTCATCCAGTTCTCACCAGTCTTTCATAAACTAGCAGGAGCTCCTTGTGGAGCCTCCTGCAAGACCCCACCAGGGCCTGCAAATTTCCCATTTGCCTTCTTCCCAGAGATTCTCACCTTTCCCCTTCATACTGCTTATCTGCATGATCTTTGTCCATGTCTGGAATTGGAGCCCATTCCTGGCTGGCCTTCCCTTTTCCTTCCCTGCATTGATGCTTGTGGTTCTTGGATTCACATCTCAGGCTGTTTCTCTTTCAATTTCACACAATCCCTTTCTTTCACTCCTAAAGGAAATCAACCCTGACTTTTCTTTGAAAGGACAGATACTGAAGCTGAAGTCCAAATACTGTGGCCATCAAATGAGAAGAGAGTACCTATTGGAAAAGACTCTGAAGTTAGGAAAGATTCCAGGCAAAAGGCGAAGGGGACAACAGAGGATGAGATAGTTAGACAGTGCCATTGATGCAGTGATAAGAATTTGGACAAACTTTTGGGAACAGTGGAGGACAATGTGTGTGTGTGTGTGTGTGTTTGTGCTATGTTCCATGGGGTCATAAAGAGCTGGTCATGTCTTAATGACTGAACAATAACTTTCTTTCACAGCTCATGGAGGCACAATGAGGGCAGTAGACCCACACCCAGCTTTGAGCCATAGCAGATTTATTTGAGAAACATCTATTCACCCATCACAGTCTGATTGAGCACTGTTATACACTTCCCTCCCTGCCTAGTATGAGCTTAGACAATTCATACATTAAGAAATAGGAAAAGGGGAGTTTAACCAGAGCCTTGGGGCCAGTCTTCTCTCAACTTGTTTTCTTGATATCTCTGATCCTTCCTCATTTCAGCTTACATCACGGCCAGGAGCATCTAAAAACTGAAATGGAACGGCCCACATATATTCAACAAACTTCCCCAACCAAAAGAGTCTTATAGACACAGACTGGTGGCTTACAAACACATGGAAATAATGTCCTTATGTGGCAGTGGGAAAGGATACAGGATCAATCTCACAAGGACACAGGATTAATCTCACAAAACTGCACCCCAACTGTTGTCACTGGCTGCAAATTGAAGATTGTGACTCCCATACCGACAGCAGTTTCTGTTGAATCAAATGCAGGAACAACCCTCCCCCCCAAAAAAAATCCCCAATAATCAAGGCTCACTGCAGTTGTTATTTATGCAATGTGCATTGGAATAATTTCTCTCCAGAAAATAGTAGGTAGTAATCTTAGAGACAAAAGGATACACTCATATTTATACATTTCCTGAAAGAAGGACTAAATGATAATCATACATATGGATTTTTATTAGATCATGTAAGCATTAATATTCATAATGACCAAGATGCAAGTTATTTCCCCATCCATCTACTCATTCAACTACATCTACTATCCTGAAGTAAGAGTCATAGTGTAAATAAAAAGGCCACAATGAGAGCATCAAGGTGGCCCCATGAATTCCCTTCCATTTTTTCTAATTTGTTAACATGCTCCTACTCCCACAAGAACCTATATTCCTCATTATCCCATCTTCCAGCTGCCCTTAGTCCTTGTAACCGTGTCAATAGCTACCTTAAGATCTATAAAGGCAGCGTATAATGATACAGGTCTATCTGATGCATATTTTTCAATGAAATGATGAACTAAGGACTGGTCTATGGTGCTTCTCCCCTCTCTAAACCTGGCTTGTTCTTCAGCAATCAGGTTATCAAGGTCCAGCCACTCCTTTAATTTATCTTGAAGGTGTTTTGCTGATTATATTTAGCAGACATATTGGTCTGTAGTTGGCAGGGTTGTCTCTTTCCCTTTTTATAAATTGGGACCACAATTGCCAAGCCCCAATCCTCTGGGACATGGCTGGTGGAGTCAATATAGGTGAATAATGCTGCCAGGACAGGTATCCACCACTCCATATTATTCTTTAGTAATTCGGTCAAAATGAAGTCAGCTCCTGGAGCCTTCCCGATCCTGAGTTGGCCAATGAGGGATTTGATTTCAGACTCTGAAACTGGAGGCCACTCTGGTAAATCCTTCATTATAGACCTTGTACTCTCGCTGGAGGGGTCTTCATACATTCTCCAAAGATGGAGTTCCCAGGTTATAGGAGATATATGACAGTCTAATGGGGTATAGATTCTTTCAGAGTGGCAAGCTATTAGATGCCAAAATAAAGAAGAGTTCTTTTGCTTTGCTGCCACGATGAGCTGTTCCCAGGAAGACCTTGTCTCTTGTCTCTTCTTGAATGCAATCAGTTGCTTGAATTGTTTTTTAAGTGTAAGTAACTGTTTAAGACAGACATGTCAAACACAAGGCTCACGGGCCAGAACTGGCCCACGAAGTGGTTTCATATGGCCCGCGAAGCCTTCTTGGAAACAGTGAGGGAACGGCCCCTGCTGCCTTGGCCCTGACCCAGGCCGGCCGGGAGCCAATGTACAATTTTGTGATGGCCATCTATGCTGAAATGCATTCAGTCTTAGCTCCACAAGACCGTCTGGAAACAGCGAGGGACCGGCCCTTGCCACGTCAGCCCCACCCCCTGGGCGTGCGCTGGGGAAGTGTCACCCTTTGTGAGGAATGAAGAAATGCACCATCGCCTGGAAGTGGCCAGAAAATGGCCCTTGCCTACTTCACATATCTGGCTTGATGGGCTCTGGGGGAGGGGTTTCGGCAGGCAGCAGGGCACTCTCCTCACTGCATCGAGAGGCTGAGTCGGGTGGCGCGAATCTGATGAGAAGTGCAATGCTGCCTAGCCCCCAGCCTGTCCAGTTTCAGCAGGCAGCAAGGTGCAAAGCTGGCGAGCTTTGCACTGCCCGGCTGAGCCTCTTGGCACTGTGAGGAGAGCGCCCCACTGCCTGCCAAAACCGGGCAGGTTGGGGGCTGGGCGGCGTCACACTTCTTTTTGGATTCGCACTGCCTGACTCAGCCTCTCGGCGCTGTGAGGAGAGCGCCCTGCTGCCTGCCGAAACTGGGCAGGCTGGCAGCTGGCAGCATTGCGCAGGTAACGTTGACTCTCACGCTGCTCATGGCATCCCCTCTCCCAGAGCCCACCAAGCCAGGTGTGAAGTAGGCAAGGGCCATGTGCTGGCCACTTCCAGGCGATGGTGCATTTCTTCATTCCTCATGAAGGGTGACACCTCCCCAGCTGTGTTTCTTGCCTGTTTTTCTCCCTCCCTCATCTCAAATATTTTCCCACCACTGTTCTAAGGAAGGAAGGAAGGAAGGAAGGAAGGAAGGAAGGAAGGAAGGAAGGAAGGAAGGAAGGAAGGAAGGAAGGAAGGAAGGAAGGAGAGGGAGGGTCTGAGGGAAGTCCTGCTTTAGTCCTGCCCTGCTGCCCTTTCACCATCCCCTTACCCCCTCCTCCTGGCCTATCCTGGGGGGTCTCCCATCCTATTGCTAAGGAAGCTTTGGATACAAAGCCGGGTCTCCTCCCATGGAGAGGGAGTGGGCCTCCCTCTGACTTTGCCCTCATATCCATCATGAGCAACCTGGCTAAGGAGAGCAAGCACAGCAGCAGCAGCCTTGAGGAGGAGGTAAGGGCAGCTGGGCGCCCCCTTGGGGTAGTGGGGCTGGGTTTGGTGCTGCGGGTGCTTGAGGGCAGGGCTGGGCATTTGACTTCTGCTGCCCAAGGCTCCGGGCAGCCCGTACCACCATCCAGCCCCCCCTCGCATAGCCTGAGAGGAACAGTGAGGCTTCTCCAGTGGACCATGCTTTGGCATTTGCCCCAATCCCACCCCCTTCTCAGATCTGTTCCACTCTTGCCCAGGCCCCCACAGGCACCCTTGACGCGAACGATGTAGAGCTGGTCATGCCTACCCAATAGGCCACACCTACTCCAGCCATGCCCACTCAGTAGGCCATGCCCACCCTGGCCACCCCCCTCCACCCCCCCAAAGGCAACCACAATGCTGATGCAGCCCTCAATGAAATTGAGTTTGACACCCCTGGTTTAAGAATTGCTTTATTGCCATATCCAGTCTCGCTTTTGTACTCCTTGTTTGCCGAGTTAAGGGCTTGCTTGGCTTCTATGCATTCCTTATCAAACCATGGTTTGGAGGTGGTACAGGATCTCTTAGCTGAGAAATTTCAGTCATGTGCTAATAATGGTTGTAGCTCATAAACTAAACTTTTATATAGTTCTAATAAATCTTGAGTCGGGTTGGCTGATATAAAGGCTGCATGGATTTTTTGGAAATTATCCTCTGTTAGGGCTCTGCTTACCTTCTGATCAAGTTGTCGGGTCCATTTGACCTGACATCTTGTTAGGTCGGCTGTAGAGATTGCAGGGATAAAATGGTCCTTGGAGGGTATCTGCCTGATAAAGGGCTTCATGTATATACACAGAGGAAGATGATCACTTTCTAGGTAAGGCAGGACTTCAAAATTTTCTATATAATATACTAAGTCCATAGAAGTTAAGATGTAGTCAATGGTGCTAGTTTTGGACCCTGCCATAAATGTAAACTCGCCAGGATAGCCATGAACCATTCGATATGAAGAAGTTAAATTTATTTGCCAACTTGGCAAGACAGAGGTCAGCATAGTTAGCTCTAATGTCTTTAGAGAATCGTATGAGGGGGGGTGTTGGATTGTATAGGGACCTCCAATGGTGGGTATTGATGATGTTTCATGAATAATGTACAGTCATCTGGTCCCAATCTGGCATTAAAGTCTCCCCCTAGTAGGACCCTGGCATTTAGGTGTTCCATGAGTTGTTTATTAAGGTAGTGTTCCAACTCCAGCCATACAGCAGTGGTTTCAGCTTTTCTTAGTGAAGGAGGGAGATAAACATTAATTATCAAAAACAGGACTGAGTCCCACTTGAGGAGAAGGGCCATAGCTGAATGTGTTGTAGTCCGAAGGAGGAAACAATCCTTGAAAATGGAGACATTATTCTCTGTTTTAGTTTCTTTATTTTGCATTCCTTTCCAGAAGTTTTGATACAACCCTTCGGTACATTACAAAGCAGATGCCAGAATCTGGATTTCTCTGGCTTGCGTCTGTCTTATCTTTGCTAACTCCTCCCTTACTTTACTGTCATGATTTACGTCTTCCAATTAGGCTGGAGGCCAAAGATTCCCTTCCCTTCCCAGTCTCCTGCTTTTTTCATAATTCTCCTCCCTTCATCTGTCATCTGATTTAACTCCAAAAATACTAGACAGTTCTGCATATCTTGTCAATGCAATAATATCCCATATTAACAGCGCTGACATCCGGCCCCCCTTACAAAAAGGACAGATCCTGTAATGTAAACAAAAGCATATATTAATGACCAGTCTTCGGTTTGTTGGGGTATTTCATATGAAACCTTTTGATGAGCCTGTCAGCTTTCACCTCACTGGATTTCACCCAAGTGGCTTCAGACATCGGGTATCCCTTCCATTGTACTAGGTACTGCAATTTCCCTTTAAAAATTCTAGAATCAAGAATATGTTTCACTTCATAATGGGTCTGTCCCGCAACTACGAGGGGCCCAGGTGCTTTCTTTGGGGGAGGTCTTAAAGTGGAGCCCCGATAAGGTTTTAACAAGCTACTGTGGAAGACAGGGTGAATTTTACCCAAAAGTCTAGGGAGTTTCAGTTTTACAGTGACTGGATTGATGACTTTTACGATAGGAAAAGGTCCTAAGAATTTCGGTCCTAACTTCTTGCTGGGTAATTTGAGGCGTAAATATTTGGTTGACAAATAAACCTTTTCCCCAACCTGGAACGTTCTTTGGGGAGCCCTCTTTTTGTCAGCTTGTTTTTTATAGGTTGCAAAAGTCTTTTTTAAAGCAGTTTTTGTTTTTCTCCAAACTTCCTCCCATCCCCTCACCCATTGGTCAAGTGTCTGGGAAGCGGTTGGCACTTGGGGATATTCAGGAATTGGACTGAACTCTTTGTCTGTGGCTACTCTGAAAGGTGTGTAGCCGGTGCTGCTGTGCACAGAATTGTTATACGCCACCTCTGTGAAGGGGAGGAGGTCAGTCCAGTTCGTCTGTTGATAAGACACGTAGCATCTGAGATATTGCTCCACCATTTTGTTAGCAGCTTCTGCAGCTCCGTTGGTGGCCAGATGAAAAGCAGATGACAAGCCTTGAGATGATCCAATTAATTTAAGAAAACTCTTCCAGAACTTTGCTGTGAACTGCACCCCCCCTGTCTGAGATTATTCACTTAGGGGCGCCGTGCAGTCGGTAGATATGTTTCAGGAACAATTTAGTCAGTCGTTGAGCAGATGGGAGTCCTTTGCAGGCAGATGAAATGAGCCTGCTTCGAAAACAGGTCTATTACAGTCCAGATGACAGTATTTCCTCTACTCTCAGGTAGGTCTACGATAAAGTCCATAGCTATTTCTTCCCAGGGTTGGGAAGGGTCTGCCACCGGCTGCAGTAATCCAGGGGTTTTCCCTGGTATTCTTTTCATTGTAGCACATATGGTACAACTCTTCACATACTTTTCTACATCTTGTTTCAGTCCCGGCCACCAAAATTGCCGGCGGGTGAGATGTAGTGTTTTTAGATATCCAAAGTGTCCAGCCTGCTTTACATCATGGCTGTGCTTGAGAGCATTGAGACGGAGGGATTCGGGCAAATACAGTTTCCCCCCTTTGTAAGCCAAACCATCCCGGCACGTCAAGGAGGTTTGGTTATCTTTGAACCATTGATCGGTGAGAAGCTCTTGTTTAATTTTCTTTGCTCCAGGGTCATCCGGATTTGGGACCCTGCGAGGCGTGATTTGTGCAACAGGTTATGGATTGGAGATAATTGCCTTGTTGACTTCTTCACATTCGCTTTTGTATTGGGGCAATCTCGATAGCGCATCAGCTAGGAAGTTTTTTTTTCCCTGGTATGTACTTTAGAGTAAAGTTGAAGTGGTTAAAGTACTGTGCCCACCGTACTTGCTTTGGGGACAATTTGCGAGGAGTTTTCAGTGCCTCTAGGTTTTTGTGATCTGTCCATACTTCGAATGGCACCTTGCTCCCCTCCAGGTAGTGTTGCCAGTTTAACAGCCCCCATCTAATTGCGAAGGCCTCCTTCTCCCATATTGCCCATCTCTGTTCACTTTCCGTAAGTTTTTTGGAGGTGTAGGTGCAGGGTTCCAGGACTCCCTTCTTGTTCTTTTGAAGCAATACAGCTCCAACTGCCACATCACTGGCGTCGGCTTGAATTACAAAGGGCTCCCCTATACAGGGGTGCTTTAGGACCGGTTCAGCAGCAAATAGTCTTTTTAAATTCTCAAAAGCGGTTTGACAGTTCATAGTCCATGCTAGTGGTTGGCCCGGTCGTGGCTTCCCTCCTTTTTTCCCTGTTTTTAGTAAATGTGTAAGGGGTAGGGCAATTTTGGCAAAAGAGGGGATGAATTGACGGTAGAAGTTGGCAAAACCTAGAAAGCTCTGGAGTTGTTTGCGGGTTTTGGGGGGCTGCCATTCGATTATAGTTTTCACCTTGGCTGGATCCATCTCAATGCCTTCGTTGGAGATTCTGTAGCCGAGGTAATCTAATCGGGTCTGGTGAAATTCACATTTTGACAATTTGGCATAAAGCTTGGCATTCAATAGTTTCTTTAACACTTCTCTTACCAGCTTTATGTGATCAGTCATATTCGTGCTGTATATCAGAATATCGTCAAGGTATACCAGAACCCCTTTGTACAAGTGTTCATGTAGGACTTCATTAATCAACTGCATGAATACGGCTGGGGCCCCCTGTAGTCCGAATGGCATGACTTTGAATTGATAGCTCCCCATGGGGCAGTTGAAGGCAGTTTTCCACTCATCTCCTTCTTTTATTCTCACTCGGTAGTATGCCTCTCTCAGGTCTAATTTAGTGAAGACACTCCCCTTAGCCAGATGAGTTAATAAATCCTTTAGGAGGGGGAGGGGGTATCTGTTTTCCACACTCACAGCATTGAGGCCCTTATAGTCCACGCAGAGTTGAAGAGACCCATCTTTTTTTTCTTTAAGTAACATGGGGGCTCCCACAGTAGATTTGGCCTGTTGAATGAACCCCCTTGCTAAGTTTTTATTCATGTATTGCTGCATCTCTTCCATCTCGAGGGGGGACATGGTGTACATTCTCGGGCATGGAAGTTTGGCTCCTGGCACCAGTTCGATAGAACAGTCATTGGGTCTGTGAGGGGGTAGGACATCGCATTCATTTTCACTAAATGCCTCTGCTAAGTCCCAGTATTCATTGGGGATGAGTGATTCATCTGGTGACGGTGAGGCAGCTATGAGTGCTTGCTCATTAGGTGGCCTAAAGTGTCCCGCCACATCAGTTGAATCAGTGGGAGGCTCAGGCCCTATAGGTAGTCTCACAGTTCTCATTCCTTTCTCCCACCAGATAAATGGCTTCCATTTGTCCAACCAGGCTAAGCCTAGAATCACAGTCTCAGTCATTTTTGGGGCCACCAGGAACCGAATAAATTCCCAGTGTGCCCCTATTTCTAGGCGTAAGGGCTCAGTTATTTGTGTGACTAAAGTCCCTCCCATCAGGGAGCCGTCAGCTTGCTCGAACCTCACAGAGTTGGAGAGTTGTTTTGCCCGTATGCCCATTTTCATGGCAAAGGGTAGGCTAATAATGCATCGGGTGCATCCAAAATCAATTAGTACGTTTAAGTCTATTTGTGCTCCCGACTTAGGGATTGTAAGCTTGGCGGCCAGTGAAAAAGATGGGATTTGTCGACTCACCATCGGGTCATTCTCCCCTTCATCATTGCCATCAAAGGAGGGTAGAGCAGGGGTGGGTCCACCTGGAGTCCCGGTGTTCTCTTGTGTGGGAGGTGTAATCTGGGTAACAGGTGCTTGCGTGGCCCGGTTGGATTTTTCTCTCATTAGCCACTGGGCAGGTCTCCTTCTTGTTACTGGTTCTGGACTGCTCTGCAGTTGGGGGTATGGGACCGGACAGTTTGCTGCTCGATGTCCCTTCTTTCCGCACCGGAAACACTTTATTGACGTGCTTGCAGGTAGCCCGGTTCTTTCAGTCATCGTGGTAGCTGGAGGGTCTCATAGGGGTGATTGTTGTTCGGATTGCTCTGGTTGCTGCTCAGATTCAGGTGGGGAAGGTTTTTTATAACGGGCGAGCTGAACATCTAGCTTGACCGTTGTCTGGTACCACTTGTGCAGTCAGTCAGGTACTGCTCGAATAATGTAGGCCTGAGAGAGGTGATCATCTAATCCCTCAATGAAGTGATGGATTAGGGACTGCTCTGGCCACCCCTCTATCCGACCTGCTATCTTGCGAAACTCTCGCACGTACTCCAGGGCAGGCCTGCCGGCTTGTTTTATTTTGTGGATTTGTTCTCTTGCTTTTAAGTCAAGGGATGGGTCCTCAAATCTTTATTTCAGACCCAGGAGGAAGAGGTGGGGGTCTTCCAATTCTGGGGCTTGCTCATTATATAAATTGTTCAGCCATTCGGATGCTTCTCCCTCTAGGCCGGACGCAATCACATCGACCATAGCCCCTGGGTCTGGGTAGAGATAAGCCCAGCGATTCAAGTGAGAGCGTACTTGGTTGAGGAAAAAAATCAGTTTCTCTGGGTCCCCATCGAAGGTTGCTCTGAATGGTGGAGAATGGGGCCCCCACTGTGGCTGTTGCTGCTGCTGGCCCCATCCTGGTTGCTGGTTTATGCCCAGGGGTTGCACGTTCGGGGGCTGGGGCCAATCTCCTTGTTGTGGCCGTCCTCCCTCTAGCAGCTGATCTCCTAGGCCCTGCACCATCCCAATCTGTTGCAAGGTCTCTATCAGCTGTGGTGAGCTCAGAAATTGTCTGCTCCCTGCCTGCTTCGAATGCCATACTCCCCCTTGTTGCAGAGGCCTCAGACATGGAATCCCTCTCTCTTCAGGGCTGGGGTCCCTGATAGAGAAAGACAGGGTCTGAAAGGCTGTCTGATATGAATTGGAGGGGCTGTAAGCTTCTTTTTGCAGGAGTGGCTCTCTGCTTTTCTCCCCTGGGGTTTGAGATATTTCCAGTAACTCACCCAGGTCTTGAATGGCAGTTTGCCCATTGTCTGTCCACCGGTTCTCATTCATCGGTCGAAATTCATTTTTCCACAGCATGCTGTCTGTTACTTCCCCCTCTGGGATATCAGGTGCTGCCGGGCTGTATTCAACAAACTCCCGTTTCATGATAGATTGGCCTGCTCCTGAATTCTGTCATTCTCACTCCAGGCTAGGAGAAAGAGGTGGGGTAATGTACCTCCCTGTTGTTTGAAAAGTTTTTTTTGTTTTTTTTTAGATTCTGGCATGATGTTGTAGTCCGAAGGAGGAAACAATCCTTGAAAATGGAGACATTATTCTCTGTTTTAGTTTCTTTATTTTGCATTCCTTGCCAGGAGTTTTGCTACAACCCTTCAGTACATTACAAAGCGGATGCCAGAATCTGGATTTCTCTGGCTTGCGTCTGTCTTATGTTTGCTAACTCCTCCCTTACTTTACTGTCATGATTTATGTCTTCCAATTAGGCTGGAGGCCAAAGATTCAAGTTGGTAGAAATAAATATACCCAGCCTTCCTTTCAGTCTCCCTGGGCCTCTGCCTGGCCTTGCTTCCAGCTTATATGAATAAAAGCCATTAAGCAGGAGATCATCAGTAGTCCAAGTCTCTTGCACCAATATAATATCCTTACCTTTCAGAGGATCAGAGTGATTAAGGCCTCTGAAATGATACCACCTGGCTACATTCCATGACATGATGTTTAAAGTGTTTTTCTTGCACTGGCCTTCATATAGTCAGTTCAAGTTCTTCACAAGGGCACCTGTTGGAGGACAGTTATGACAATTGTCATTTGATGCATTAGATTGAGTAGTTATTGTCAATGCTTCTTCTAAATCATTCAGTCTCTGTGTATAATTAGCTTGCTCAGGTTCTGGCAATATATCGTTAAAGTCTATCAACATTTCTTCTGGCACGCCCTCAGCAGAATCAGTGACTGTGGGTAACTGTTTGTGGATCACTTCTCTGTTTTCTCAAGGTTGATTCAGCGGCCCCGTGTTTCAAACTTATCAGTATGAGATCTGTTGCCGCTTGGATTTAAAGCAATAGTTCCCTCATGGAGAGACTGAACTAGGAGTGGGCGCAGGTTCCCTGAGCGGAAAACACGTATTGGAAATATTGAAAAAGTGCTCAGGAAGTGCTTCATTCTAAGAAGCATTGAGGGAATTATGGACTCCTTGAAGGATAGCAAAATCCGCATACATTGCCTTCTTGTGGGTAGCCACTCTGCATGTAATAAATCAATCTGCATGTACTTGCAATGGAGCAGCTGGCTCAGAGACTGCCTAACAGCTTTTCTATCACTTCAACGTCCTCTATTCCTTCTGTTATCATAGATTTGCAAGATAACCTGGTTGGTCTGTAAACTGAGGTTATAATGGTCACCTCTAAAACTATCTGATTGAGTGTTGTTTTCTTTGTGGATATTCTTTCCTCTCTCATTTATAGAAGGGAGAGAGGGGCCTATTCTAGTTTCCATTTCTGCATTAGCCATCCTATGTCTATCATTATGTGTTCTCCTGGGTCCTTCTGCAATGTTTGTTTGACTGCTGATAAACTTTGCAAAAGACTCTTTCAAGCAGTCAACCTTATTTTTGACAATTGATAAAAGTTCGTAGATTGAATTTATGGTTTGAGCTGTGAGCAAACATTGTCTGGAAAGGAGATCTGTTTCATTCTCCCTTACTAAGTTTATTACTATCCCATCCTGTGCAGGAAAAGCGGGTGCTGAATTCCAGGGAGGGGAGCTATTTTCTGTGAGAGAAACAGAAAGTTCTATATGCTGTTTGCTTTCAAGTTCAGTTTGTAAATCCCATTCCAATGAGTCACATACAGATGAGTTACTTACTGGAGCAGGCTGTCTATTTGCAGTGAAATCTTCCATTTTCTGTTGCTTCAGTGGCTTGGAAGAACTCTGTGCTGCTGAGTGAACACGCTGTCTCTTTCTCCTTTTCCCTATTCTTGGTAATCCTGGCTTGTAGAGTTGTTAAAATGTAGGTAAAACAATGGTAGCCTCTCCAGTATATATCCTTTATAAAAAGTCTTTGACTATTATAAAAAGTCAAACAAGGGTTAAAACAGATTTAAAAATAGGTTAAAAATGGGTTAAAATAGGTTAAAATAGGTTAAAAATGGGTAGGTTAAAAATGCAGTGTTAAAAGGGGTTAAAAAGTTAAAAGAAAAAGAAAAAAGAAAAGAAAAGAAAAGAAAAGAAAGCTTTTACTTTTGGAGGAGCTCTTTACAGCCTTTGCTGCCTGTCCACCATCTTGGCTCCTCCCCCCCAGTTTAACATCAATTTCATGCGTAAGGAGGGACTAGAACTCACAGACTCCTGGTTCCTAGGCCGGCACCCTCAGTACTAGACCAAACTAATTCTCTGTGACATTTCAGTTCTAGGCTGCTCAGGGCAGTCTTTTAATTGGATGACCCAGTTCACAAAGTGACTCCCTCAATCCATATGTTTCATTGCTGAAGCAATCCATTTGACCACCACATTGGCATCTGCTTTTCTAGTAGCAAAAGCTTCCATTTAACTAAAAAAGGTGCTTATGGTAACCAATAAATGTTTCTTATGTTTATATGACAGCATCTCAGTAAAGTCTATTTTCATCATCTGGAAAGGCAGTTGGGAGCAGTGTTCCTCTTCCTCTATCTGCCCCAGTGTTGCCCAGGCTCAAAGCTTCCCTTCTTCAGACTCTACAAGATTCACTCTCACCAAGCCTGAAGGAGAAGGGTTCACTTTGTCCACTTCCCTGTATATAGGGTGACCACTGAGTTTCACTGTTTCCATTGTTCCATGTGTTTAATCATTCCCAGTCAAAATTGGTGCTTCTCTCAGGAACTCTAGATTCACATAAATATACTTATCTTATTGATTGCTGCCTGTGTCCAGGATCTAGAAATACTCATTAGTGGCTTCCTTCATTTCCTCTTTTTTCTCTCTGCAATATTATTTGGTCCTTGGAGTTGCATGATAGGTTGTTCTTATCCTGGGAGGGTAATTTGTTTATGAACACTTACCTTTTCACATGCTGCTTCTCTCAAAGGGAGTCCATTTTGCAGTGCTCACCCTGCCTAGTAGCAGCTAAGGCAACTTCATTCAGTGAGACAGCAGGATAAAATTGGAGATAGAACAGAAACTCAGGGCCAGTTTCTGCTGCACACAGAAGGAACACAATCACTCCTCTAAAGCCAAAGTCCCCTCATCAGACACCTCCAGTCATTGCTCAGTTGAGCTCTCTGCAGGAAAGCTGAGAACTGGAATTAAAAAGGGGCCACACACATTTGAGAAAACTCCCCAATCAAATGCATTTTTAGACACAGAGTGTTGCCTGGTACACACACCTAAATCATGTTTTTTATTGGCAGCAAGAAAATTGGCAAAGAATCACACTCACCCCAACACTATAGGGGACCCTGCTATTGTCCGTGGTTACAAATAAAAAATTGTGAATCCCATTTCTGACACCAGTTTCTGTGGAATCAAAACACAGGACCCAAAGCAAACAATCAAGGCTCATTGCAGTGTGTATTACACACTACATGCTGGGAGTGGATCTTGCCCCAAGAATAGAGAGAAACTCCTTCAAACAAAGAGATACACTCACATCATATACTCACATCCCCGTCACATAGGGATGGGTTTTAATGAGTTTTTATGTTGTGAAGTTGTAAGCTGCCCAGCGGCACCTATAGGTGAGTGTGGCAGCCTTATAAGTTTGTTTAATAAGAATATATAAATATTTATACATTTCAGAAAGGAGGGCAAAATGATGCAAAACAGGAAGAGGACGTACATGCATAAATAACTTAAGAACACTCAGGTTATGTCTTTCCCTTCTGTTGTGAAGAAAAATAGTCTTAGTTATAAGAAGCATTTTCATCTTCAGATTCAAGAATTGCTACAGGAATATTTTGATAAAACTTCCCACAGGTCGCTATGAGCTGCAAGGCCGCATTCCTTACATCTCCATTTGCCTACCAAACAGTCCCGTAGATCTGGAAACTGATTTTACCCACATGATTGTGACTAAAAATAAGATTTGGTATTTTGTTATTGGTTTGTTTAGGAATATGGAAGAATGGGAATAGGAGCAGCTTTAGGAATAAGAGGAACACCTCTTCGCCATGTGCATCTTGCTCCCTTCCATTCTATCTTTGTCAATTTGAAACCAATTTTAGTGGTACTATTTATTGTATTAATCTTTCTTCTTCTTTCTTGATTTTAAACTGCCTACAGTCATTTCTAAGTAAGATTGGCAGGTTTAATAAACAAACAAACAAACAAACAAAAATTAAATGATCAAAACCTGTTAATCAAGCCTACTAAATGACATTTTTGAAAAATAATAGATTTGTAAAAGTCATTTTTTCTATTTTATTTTGACATCAAATGTTTTTTGGTATTCAGATCTGGCCTAAAAATAATAATGTAGCACTTGGGGATAAAGATGCAGCCCAGCAAGCCAGCACTGGAGGCCAAGATGGAGAAGACCTGAACAGCCACCATGTACTTCCCCTTGGTGCTCAGGTAGGCTGGAACAAAGGACACCCAGACACTGCAGAAGACCAGCATGCTGAAGGAGATCAGCTTGGCTTCATTGAAGGCCCCAGGGAGATTCCTGGCCAGAAAAGCTATGATGAAGCAAATAGCAGCTAGGAAACCCATGTAGCCTAAGACAACATAAAACATGGTGACAGAGCCTTCATTGCATTGTAGGATGATCTCTCTAGGTTGGGAGTGTATGTCAGAGTCAGGGAATGGGGAGAAAGTGCCCAACCAGATGCTGCAGATGACAGCTTGGAGACCAGAACAAGAAAGGACAATGGAGTTGGCCAAGCTCTTCCCCAACCAACTCTGCACTTTATTGCCTGGTTTTGTGGCCAAGAAGACTAACACCACTGTGATTGTTTTGGCCAAGATTGCAGAAATGGCAATTGAGAAGACAATGCTGAAGGCTGTTTGTCGAAGGAGGCAGGTCACTCTCCTTGGCCGGCCAATGAACAGGAAGGAGGTCAAGATGGAAAGCAGGAGGGAGACCAGGAGGATGTAGGAGAGGTCCCGGTTGTTGGCTTTGACAATTGGTGTTTCCATGAATTTAATAAAGATCCCCAAGCCAAAGCTTGTGGTTAAAGAGAGGAACAAGGCAATGGAAGTCAGGACAATCCCCAGATTTTCCTTATAAGAAAGATAGCTTTTAATCTTGGGAATACAGTGAACTCGATTGATGTTTGGATGTTGATCTTCTGGACATTTGGTACATTTTTCTGCATCTGAAAAAGAGAAAGAATAGGATCTCCCTTTAACATGTCCTTTAATCACATGCATTGTTTGGGTAAATTTGTTTTTGTTGTGAATGACTGATTATAGGTGAACTCAATATATTTCTTCATTTCTCTCCAGCTAGAATAGCTTAATATTTCTTTTCTTTTCTTTTTTACTGTTACCATTTCATCAATGAATTTGTTGAGAGAGAAGAAGGGAAGAAGAAAGGATTCAAGGAAGGAAGGCAGTTCCACCATTTTACCTTTTCACTGCTGAACCTCTTGAAAACTGGAGTCCAGCTTTTTGTCAATGCTTTAAGGCACCAGTGAGATCCAGCCTATAGTGGAATGAAGTACATGTGAAGGATCACTTAGCATAGCTTATGCTAACTGGAATGGATAAATACTACTTTTGCCAGGAGAAAGAAATATTAGGTGGAGTGGCCCTTGAAGATGAGTTAGATATGGGGTGAGGACATCAAAATTCATTCCTCATTTTTATTATCAGAAAGAGGAACATCTTCCAATAAGAACAAAAAGGAAGTTTAGCTCAAACTCAACTCATAATTCCTCTCCTCTCCTCTCCTCTCCTCTCCTCTCCTCTCCTCTCCTCTCCTCTCCTATCCTATCCTATCCTATCCTATCCTATCCTATCCTATCCTATCCTATCCTAACCTATCCTATCCTATCCCCACCTTTCCCCTACCCCTCCTCCCTTCCCCTCCCTTCCCCTCTCTTCCCCTCCCTTCCCCTCTCCTCTCCTCTCCTTTGGCCATGTAAGGCTGCCCAGTCCATCCACCACATCAGTAAGAATGAAGAGAACCGCCAAGACACTTTATGAGACTTTTTTTAAGCAAAGAAATAAATCCTTTGATTAAAGGCAGGTGGCTTCATCCTGAAATTGTGGCTGCCCAAAATACCTATCAGACATGGACACTTGCAAGAATCTATAATAATAATAATAATAATAATAATAATAATAATAATAATAATAATAATAATAATAATAATAATAATAATAATAATAATAATAATAATAATAATAATAATAATAATAATAATAATAATAATAATAATAATAATAATAATAATAATAATAATAATAATAATAATAATAACAATAACAACAACAATAATAACAATAATAACAATAACAACAACAACAACAACAACAACAATAATAATAGAGTTGGAAGGGACCTTGGAGATCTTCTAGTCCAACCCCCTGCTCAGGCAGGAAACCCTATACCATTTCAGACAAATGGCTGTCCAATCTCTTCTTAAAAACTTCCACTGTTGGAGCATTCACAACTTCTGGAGGCATCTTAAAGAAGCTGTGGTTGAGAAACACAAATCTAACATCTCTGAAGTAGGCAGCCATAGAAAGTCCTAACTCAGATTAGTTGGGTCGGGTCTGCCAACACAACAGCTGCATTTTGTAAACCCAGATTCCAGATTTGGCACAGCGTGCAACTGTTACACATGCTCTCCACAACTCATAAACCTCCTGAGCCATTTTTTTATTTTTTTTGCAGATTTCTGCTGGGAAGAGAACCTTCTGCCTCCAGCTAAAACAGGAATCAGTGTAGTTTGGTTCCCACCACACATGTATGTTAATGCTTAAAACCTCATAGCAAGCAGGTTTCTGGGCAAATCTGATCAATCCTCCTACAAAAATCCAATCAAAGTTCCATTGTTATATTCTGCAATCTGGAAACTCTCACTATTTAGAGCAATGAAGTAAATAGTAATTTGAAACATAGAAGATGTGTTGTAAAAGATAAAGATCAATACTCAGCTCTCACTTATCCTGTACCTTTATCCATGATCTCTATACCTGTTTGCTTGACTTATATACCAGATTAATGTCCAAGATATTTTCTTATAATTCACTATGACATAAATGTATATCTTGATCAAGACTGAAAGAGGTGGGACCCACTCTGGCCAAGCCTTCCTAAATGCATGTTCATAGAAAATCTCAGGATCTCTGACCCTCCCCAAAGTCTGCCCCTTTCTCCTGCTGTCACCCACCTTCCATGGTGGAGATGGTTCCTTCTGCACATGGACGACAATTGTAGCAGCAGATGGGCTTCCCTTCCTGAGCCACCTTCATGAACCCAGCAGGGCAGTTTTCCACACATCTACAAGGGGGCAGGGGCTGGGCAGAGAGAGGGAAAGAAATAACATCCACAACATGAATTAATTTATTTCCTAAAGGAGGTAAAAGGAAAAGTTTGGGGATATCCAATTCAAGGTTTAGCTTTGCTAAATTCGAAGGTTACAAGAAACTTAGAATTGATTGAACTGATTTGGTTGCTTGCTGTTTGCCTATTTATCTTCTCTTCTAATTCTTCTCCCACTACAATTTTATTTTAAATTCTCAATGTACCTACTGAAAAGAAAGTTGAATGGATTTCTACTTTGACAAAATCAATCACTTTGTCCCATGATATTAATCTGATTTCCTTGTAGAAGTTTGATAAAGTTAACTGGAATAATTAAAGATATTTTTTCTCATAGACACCTGAAAATCTAATGGGAAGATGTTTCCTCTCTCAGAGAACTGAGATGACATCCCAAGTTTGTCCCTGCTCCAGTTTTGCAATCCCCTTGGAAAGACCTACAGAAAGAGCAGAATAAAGTATGTTTCCCACCTTGTTCAGGATTTCCATCTTTGCAGTAGCATTCTGATTCATCATAAACTTGAAATCCAAGGATCCCACTCTTACTAGCCTCCCAACTGTCACTTTGCTAACAGAGAGATTGGAGAAAACCACCGTGTTCACAATGTCCAGGTCTGCTACCAGCTCTCCATTCTCATCCAAATATATCCCATTGATGGAGTTATTATAAAACTGAGAAGTTTGAAGGAAATAATGAAGCTGGAAAGGAGGAGAAAATGCCCAATGTTACACAGACATAAAAAAGCTCTCTAGCAAGACTGCTCCATTTGAGCTGGAATCTGTATGGAGGAATATAGAATAAAAATCTTCTTAGAAGGACCAAGAATGACTTGGAACATAAGAACGGTGAAGGATGTCCTTTATCCATTCCATTCATAATAGTCACTGCAGAGCTTGGAAAACCAATGGCAAGTTTAGCAAAGGATACATCCAGTGTGAACTAATGAGCTCCAAAGTTAAAGCCCAAAAGGAAATGGATATTGTGCACAACAACACAGAAGGAATTCTGCCAATGAAGCCAAAATTAAATCAGATGACCTACATAGAAACAATGCTGTAAATAAATGGTGTACAGGTCAATGGGTAGCTAGGAAGAGAAAAATCTTTGCTCACTTTGAGGATAACTATGGGGACTTTTGCTCTTCTAGTATTATTATTATTATTATTATTATTATTATTATTATTATTATTATTATTATTATTATTATTATTATTATTATTATTATTATTATTATTATTATTATTATTATTATTATTATTATTTATGAAATATTTTACAGAATATTCTTCACTCTTGCTGCTTCTTGACTTTTTCCCAGTCCAACCCTTCAATTTCTCACCTGACCTTAGCCTGCTTAGCTTCTTGACCCAAAGAGTCTTTTCCATATGCTGCTGCTTGATGAAATCCTTTGTTATCTGTGATTCTATTGAGAGTTTTCAAGTGGAAAATCAAAGGGACTCTTAGCCAAAGGATGAGACCCACTTTGGGTAAAGGCTGCCATGGAGCAGAAGGGCAGCCCAGGAAGTGAGTGGGTGTGAGAGATGTTAGACAGCTGAATATTCACAACACACTTTTTTTTAGAAAGTATGGTACCTGTTAATGGTTCTGCTTGTAAAAAAAAAAAGAGTCAAAGAAGAAAGAGGTGGAGGAAAATTATTTTTACCTAGAAGCTTGTAAAAAGCAATTGGAAAAGAATGATCAGGGTACAATGAATTGCAGAAAGGAGAGCAATGGAAAATTGGAATTTAATGTAATTTTTATATTCAGAATACAGTATAACTAGACTGGACAGCTACTTGTCTGGAATGGTATAGGGTCTCCTGCTTGAGCAGGGGGTTGGACTAGAAGACCTCCAAAGTCCCTTTCAACTTTGATGATGTTCTCTGTTCTATTGTCAGGTTCTTACACTTGTAACATAGATTCTCAACTGCTACAGAGAGCTGTGCAATAGAAAATAAATACCTGCCATGCCTTCAGCTTTGGACTTTTCACATTTTTACCAGTTTTAAATGTATTCCTGGATCTTGACAAATAAGCTGTATTTAAGGCCCTTGCCACAGCCCAGATTGTGTTGTAAATGAAATAGTTGTCCTGAGTCAGGATTGGATTCATTTCTTCTTCCTTGAAAGCCCACAGATTTTCTCTCTGCCTGCACCGTCTCCAGACTTTCACTGAAAAGGCATTGTTGGTATAGGAACACAGGAAGGAGGTTTCTGCAAAGTATCTCATAAAAGAATCCAAATACCGACCATACTTTGCAATTTGATTTTTCTTCAAAGGAAAGGAAAATATGCTATGGATGTATTGAACAGGAAAGCTTTTTTTACTCAAATAAGTAGTGAAGTCCCAGCGGATTGTAGTGATCAGGACTTTTCCTCTAGGAGGTTCAGTAAGCCTTTCAAATACCAGATCTATAAGCAAAATCCCTAGATTGAATGAAGTCAAATCTGCACCAAAAATAAAGACCTTCACCTTTCTCCAACTGAGGTATAAATGCCATTCTATATGGGCTTCCCGAGAAGCTGGAGAAAAGGTTTGTGATAAAACTGGGCAAATTCCATTCCTGATCAACATGGAAGTCAACGTCCTCATGAACCTTTGTCCATTCTCAGTGTCTGGAGCCAGGAGACCCACCAAGGTCCACCTGAAATGGAGGACCAGCTTCACCATCCCTGGGTACTGGAAACCTTCAGCAGGAAGCATTGGGTAAAAGAAAGGATTTTCATCACTCAAAACCTGGGAATCAAAACCGTGATTGATCTGAAAAGGAAAAAAAATTTTTTTTGAGAGAGATCATAAAAACAAAATCTACCCTCAATGGAGGAATTGTTCCACTCTTTACAATGAAGAACCTTTTGTAGGAAGTCTCTGGTCATTCTGCTTTTCCATTGTTTCCATTCTCACTTCAGTGCAGCATTTGGCTGTTGGAAATAGACAGCAGAGATCACAGTCTGCATTAGGAGTATGCCGGGGAGGGGATTGTCTGTTTGGATCCTTCTTTTCTGTTTGATAAAACCTTCATCCTTACTTCATCCAACTCCCACAATACAACTTTGCTCTTCATTTACAACAGGGGATGTCTGGCTGTAAGTTGCATGTCTAAAAATGGTCTTCACAACAAAGATACAACAAAGATACAACAAAGACACACAAAGACACACCTGTGGGATTTTGTAGGTTCCCAACATGGTTGAAATCTGGATGGATATGTCAGTATCAGCCCCTTCGAGAACAGCCACTGTGTTTCGCTGCCTTCCACAGCTGTAGTTGGGAACATTGGCCTCCCCCTCCGAAAGCAGGTCCAGCAAAGCTTCTGAGGTCATTTCTACTCTGAAATAATTGTCATAGATGTTGTATCCCAGGGTGACATTGAACAAAATGTTGGGATTCTTGCTGATTGCTTGCATTGCAAAAAGGAAGGATAGCATTTTCCAATACTCTGTTGATGGTTTACTGAAAGTATGAATATATCAGGACATAATCAGTGGAAGTGACACGTCATCTAACTGTTCTTTCAATAATTGTATTTTTAATCCACTTAAGGCTGAGAGGTTTGGAGGCATTTTCAAATCTCATATAAATAAATAAATAAACAAACAAATAAATAAATAATAAAAAAATCTCACCTATCTGAACGGAACTCTGAGATTCTTTCCATTTTCCTTTTATTTTTGGATACTGAATGTTTATTATTTCTGAGTTAGTCTAGTGATTGTTAGCTTTCTCTAATTCTTTTTTTAAATGTATATTTATTAATAATTGTTTAAGAAAATGAAATATTAATCAAAATAAACAAACAAACAAACAAACAAACAAATAAATAAATAAATAAAGGAAGGAAGAAAAGGTCCAAGAAATTAAAAAAGAAAAAGAAAAAAAAACCTGATTTCCCACCTTCTTTTCAACAGATAATTTTTCATTTATGCAAATTCTACAATTTTCACAATTGAGTCCTCCATTGTGAGAATTCCTTGATTCTTCCATCATTGATCAAACAATAATCTTGTCACAGTTGCCATATATAAACACTATGAATGTTATCTAATTCTTTGCTCAGAAGTCCCAGTGAAAAAGAATTCTGGTTTCTTCACAATTTTTAGCTTTTCAAGTTCTTTGCATTGTTGTGTCAATTTGTATCTAAAATTTCTGTGCTTTCTCACAAGTCTGCCCTGCATGATAAAATGTTTCCCCATGTTTTCCCCAATTCCTGCATTGGTCTGAAATATGTTTACACATTTTTTATATTTTCTCTGATATCCTGTACCAAGAAGAGATCATTTTATTTAAAAGAAAATCTCTTAACCTATGTCAGAGTGTAAACCGAATACCAGTTACCCAAATTCTCTGCATCTCTATGTAATATCCAAATTTAATAGTGCATTCAGTCATGCAAATTTAACCTATTCATCTTCTGTTTCAAATTCTTAACATTTTATACATTTTTGTTGTTACATGTTCACCATTTGTACATAATTCAGTTTCAAATTCAGTTATGGCTTATTCTTCATCTTGCCTTCATTCTATTTTAGACACTTTCAATCTCTTTCTGTCCCTTTGCCTGTTTATCTTCTCCAATGATTAATAATTTGAAGTTTGAGCTATTAGGAAATATAGAATCATTAAAGGACATACAGACAGAGACACCCACAATGACACATGAAATGAGCAACTATGACTGTTAACAAATGGAGTCAGTGCTCAATTTCTGGAGGTGTTTATGTGGCCCGTATGTCCACAATAGAGACTTAACTGACATTTAACTCATTGTATGATTAGAATGCTGGCATCCACTCAAATGAGATTCAGACATTTAAGAAAAGTCAGTTCTGAACTGAGATCCATTCATTTAATTGGTGATACAGAATAAAATTGTTGAACTAATCTCATTTTTACTTCAGAGAAAAAGTCAACATTTCTGCATTTTTCTACCCGTGCTGATGACCTTATTGGGCATGAGAGTGGTAGAAGAGAAGAACCATCCTCTGTCGTCCATCCACAGTCCAACTCTGCTGAGAGAATGTCAAGAAAAGCAGATGCCTCTTCTTCAAAGTCAAGAATAACAGAAGATCTCTACTGATTATTTATTTGAGAATTTCAGATCAAGTTCATCAGCTGAAAAGGATGAACCAAGGATGAAATGAGACAGAAAGAGAGAAAAACTAGCAGATCAAAGAGATCACAAATTGTAAGAGAGGTGGATGAAATTTCAGAACTTAGAGTGGAATGGAGAGACTCTAATTTTGTGCACAAAATTTGACGTACAGAGAAATTTGAGTCAAAGGAGATTTGTTGAAGCTTAATGGTAGAAGCAGCATCCTCGTTGCAGAGACAATGCCACCAATGAGAAATTCTCCTGGCTTGTAATGGTTCTGTGGGTGCACCTCGTTCCTCTTCAGAGTCAGGATGCATTTGGATCTGAGACTTGCCAGAACTTCTTGGGGCAGCAGAAGCAGCAGAAGCAGCAACATGACTTGGGTTCCTGATGGAGTCTCCAGCCTTGCTTTGAAGACACAGTGACATGAAGAGGTGGAAGAAAGACAGAAGCAAAATCCAGACAGAGTCTTCCAAGACAGAAGCTCTGAAGGTTTTCTAATCCAGACAGAGTCTATACAAGCCTTCATACCTGCAGCCCCTGCCTGTCTTAAAAGCCATCAAGGTTCTTTCTTTCTCCAGGGCCATTTATGCACCCAAGATTTTCCAGTGCAAAGAGATTAGCCAACAAAGGCTTTGATATGATATCAAAGTGGAAGTGTGTTATGGCTGTGTTTGTGTGATACCTGAAAGCAATCTAAAATGTCTTTTGAGATTTAGCACCAAGAGAATTAATAAATCACTATGATTTGGATAATGGCCACAATGAGAGACATCATCTCTCTAAACTCTGAATGAGTCAACAAGCAGGTACCCAATGGGAGGAGTCACAAATGAGGTGAAACTCTGAAAATGAGACAAAGAGTGAGATGGGGATCTTTTTCCCAAACATCCCTTAGAAAAATCTCTTGATACATTCCAGTCTGAAGAGAGAACTTTAGCATGAGTCTGAAATGCCAATCCTCACTATGGATACAGTTGATTCTGGTTTGCCTTTGTTAAGAAATGGGTGGCTGTTTTTGTTTATATGATATTCTTCTCTCTTACAAAGTACAAAACCAGAACAAAGTCCCTGAAAATCATTTTTATTCATTATAGTCATCAAAAGTTTGACTTTGTGCTCTACTTTTAGGACATTTCAATTTTGAAAAAAAAAAGTAGATATTTTTCTTCATGGGAGAAAAGCCATTATTTGTTTGTAAAGGTGCAACTAAATAACAGAAGAAACCAGAAGATGATTGTGATCAGGGACCAGTATATAAAGAGAGAGAAAAAATACAGTAATATATGTACATGTTTGGAGATAAATTAATGAATGGGTAAAATTAGGATAGCATAACATTTTTAGATATAAAACCTATGAAATCTAGGCAAGTAAACCTAATAAAATCCACTATCTATAAAACTTGTCTAATTTGTTTGATACTCTACAGTCCTTGCTTAAATGTGTGTGAAGAATCAGTCAGGAAATGGAGTGGCTTAAGTCACAGGGAGATTCTTGGCACCCCCTCTGTGAAACCGTATCATCTAGTTGGACCCAGGAACCAGCCCTTCTCTCTGGCATCCCTTGCCTTTTGGAAGAACCTCCCTGGAGATCCAGATGGACCCAAATACCTCAAGATTAGGCAAGGTCTATTGCTGTTGTTGATGTCAGTAAGGAAAATATTTGTAGCTCAGGGTTGAAATGAGGGCTCTTTGGTGCTGTCTGAGGTTGTTCATTTTCTTGCAGATGTTTCAGTATCTGAACAAGGTTAGATCATCAGTGCTAGTAACATCACTTAGCACTGATGAGGTTACCTAGTTTGGGTAATGAAATGTCTGCAAGAAAACAACCAAGATCAGAAAGCACCAATCTCTCCTGTTGTTGATGTGTCCTTAGTGATTTATTAATCAAATTTATACAGCCAGACATGTCACAAAAAGTGATTCTGGGTAGTGTATAACAATCCATTAAAAAAAAATATATCTGAAGGGAGCTTTGGAAAGTAGCTCAGACTGAGCTTGACCTACATGCTGTCAAAATGGTTCTGGTCAATGGAGGGTGTGAAAGGACAACAATGAGATGATCATAAAGACAATTCCATCAGGGGTTTTCTGCCTTTTTTGAGTCAGTTTCCTGGGCCTAGAATTTCCCGCTCAGCAATGGAAGACTCAGAACCTTATTTTACCATATTCAAAAGAGTTGCTACCTCTTGTAAATGGCCTGAGAGTGAATGGTTTGCCCCATGTATAATGGGAAAGGCCTTGGGAGCTTATAGTAGTTCTTCCAGCAAAAGAAGTAGTAGATTACTCTCATGTGAAAGAGATTAATCCTATATAAATATGTCACTCCCTATAGGCAGAAGTTTAGGAGCCACACTTATGACAAACACAAAGGGATTTGTGAATGTGGGCAAGGTTGGAAGATCTAAACAGGAAATGGTTGAGGCCAGAGGAAAGAAGCAAAGAAAAAGTGGTAGAGAAGATAATTTTAGAACAATTTCTACAGATACTCTCTATCAAACTGAGGGTTTGGGTGCAAGAACACAACCCAGAATCAGGTCAGTTGAATTGGCTGAGAACTTCATGGCAGCAAAAAAGTCAGAGAGTCTCAAGTCAGGAGAAATCCACAGGATAGTCATTACTTAATGCTTGGTGGAAAGTCAGAATCACAGCCTTCAACCAAAGACTGAACATAAACTATTCTTTTAATTCAGATAACAATCAACTTTTGAGAATTGGAAAAAATAATAAATCTTGCTCACTGTTCTCAACAGATAAGCACAACTGAATATGTCCTCATGGAAAGGCTAGTGGAAATCACTCAAGAAATAGGTATTTTTTGTCTTTAATGGATCACCTTACTAACAATGTTTCCGGCCTACCCCAATGTCAGCAGACTCTAGATGGGGAAAAACAAGGCAAACCAAGAAAAGTCAAATACAACATAACCTATATTCATTTTATTAATTTTATTTTCTTTGTTTAATTTCATTTAGTTTTACTGATAAAAAAAATGCCCAGATATAATTATGCATTCTTGCATTTTTGAGTGACTGTGTCCTGAAGCTGTAAGGTGAAAAGAGATTATTGAATTGTAAATAAAGTACAAGGAAAAGATTAAGGAAAAGTAAACATAATTCTGGGAATAAAAAACCAAAACCAAAAACATCTATAATACAGAGTAATATATTTTGAGGCCTATGTTTGTAAGAAAAATCATTTGGAAGAGAATTGTTCAGCCTCAATTTTGTTTTTATCACCATACCCCAAATCTAACCCAGAGTTGTATGGGGAAAGTATTGTATCCTCCCCTTTTTTTACCTTCTCCCCCTTGTGACTTTCAACTGATGCATCAAACAGGCAACAGACAGGCATTGGAATAGCAAACTGTTCTGTTCTTGCAAAGTAGACATCGAGACGAGGCAGGTTCACAACAAAGGATCTTTTTATTAGGTACATTCACAGAACAGAAGCAATAACACAATGACAACTTGCCTTTTTATACTCCCCTTGCAAGGGGATGCACAACCAATCATTGCAGGCCATTCTCCCGCCCTGCGCATGCGCGCAAGGCCGGAGACAGCCTGTCTGTGTCCCGGGCAGACACGTGGTCTGTCCGGGTCTCTGCAACCTTTCTGCAGCCTTCCTGAGCCTTGCTGAATGACTCAGCAAGGCCCAGGACATAACACCTCTCCCCTCTTGGATTAAACAATACTGTGCATATTGTTTAACATCATACACACACCATGGCTGGCCAGTTGGCCCGTTAGGCGGTCAACCTTACTCCTGGCAACCTATTTTCCTTCAGGTCCCCGTGATATCCACGATCTTTCACTCTTTGACAATATTTGCACCGCAGCACTATAGTTGTTGTTTACTTTCTCAGATGGCGTGGGCTAATAACCCTCCTGTGTAGTGAACAAGGACCTTACATATTCATTTAAATACTTAGGAGGACCCTTGACCCGCTCTGATCTTTGTGGAGCCAAATTAGGTGCAGGTGCACCTTTAGGTGTGGGATTAGGAATAGGTGCCTGGAGTGCCTGCTCCTGGTTTGCGCAAAACAAACCAGGACTTTGTTGCCCAGAAAACTCAGGGGTTTCCCCTGACTGCTGACTGGCTGGATCCACTAGACCCAAACCAGAGTTCCTTGGTGGGGTCGAGTTCCCCGAGTCCCCTGGTGGGGTGGAGTTCCCCAGAATTGCATGGGACTCCTCTTGGGAGCACTGTCCCTCGAGCCCAAGGCCAGCAGCAGGAGTACCCTGAGTAGCTGATTTACGGCCATTTGCCCCTAGCCAGGGACCTCTGCCAGAGTCAGGAGCCACCTCCATGGCAAGACCCGCATCTGGAACATTTGGATAAGCGCCCTTGTGGAGAGACTGTGGTCCACAATCGTAATTGGGGTCCCCCTTCCCCCCCGAGAGCAGAGCCAGGGGCAGAAGCATGGCCAGGAAGCCTCCAGCGCAATTGGTCTATGTGGCGTCTAAGCACACGACCATCCTCCAAGGCCACTTCGTAGGACAGTGGCCCAGAGACCTTACATACAATAGCAGGTACCCAGAGATGTCCATGCCCATAGTTTCTGGCCCAAACTGGGTCACCCACTTGGAGTCTCCTAGGTGCCCGCGGTTGTGACACCTGTGAAGCCACCTGGTCTGGGTGCAGCCTGTCCAGCTTCGTAATGAGTCTGCGACCCCAGCGGAGTTCAGCTGGGCTCTTTCCTGTAGCTGTGCAAGGTGTGGTGCAGTGTGCAAGGAGAAAATCGGCTAACCTGTGATGCCAGGGTCCTCGAGTGATTCTCTTTAATGCCTCCTTGGTGGTACACACCATGCGTTCAGCCTGACCATTGGTGGCAGGGTGAAAAGGAGCAGACGTGGCATGCCGGATCAAGTTGGCTTGAAGAAATGCCTGAAACTCAGAAGAGGTAAATTGGGGACCATTGTCTGAGACAAGGACATCAGGAAGACCATGGGAAGCGAAGATTCCTCTGAGCACCTGGATGGTCCTGGCAGTAGTAGTGGAGGATACAGGAACGAACTCTAGCCACTTGGAATGGCTATCCACGAGGAGAAGGAAGAATTGCCCCTGAAAGGGCCCAGCATAGTCAATGTGTACGCGTGACCATGGAGTGAGTGTCTCCTCCCACCTATGTACAGGGGTGTGGGGCATCTCAGGTCACGACTGCTGGCACACTTGGCACCCCTGAACCTGGGCCTCGATGTCCTTATCGAGTCCAGGCCACCACAGATTGCTGCGCACAAGCGCCTTCATCCTTACAATTCCCGGATGTCCCTCATGCAGAGAGAGCAAGACTCTGTTCCTCAATGAGGCCGGGATGATTACCCTGCTACCCCACAGGATACACCCTTTGAATGTGGAAAATTCATGTTTCCTACGCCAGAAACTTTGGAACTCTGTACCAGGACACGTGTCAGGCCATCCTGACAACACCAATGTCAGCACGCATGCAAGTGTGTGATCAGTGGCAGTTTCAGCAGCTACATCCCTAGCATTGAGGGGAGATTCAGGTAAGTCCTGAATAGAAAGAATGTGTACAGCAGGAGCAGGGTCTGCCTCTATTTGCTTTAGAGGTAACCTACTAAGGCCATCAGCGTGGCCCATCTCTGTTCCAGGTTTGTGAACCAGAGTGTAATCATAAGCTGACAAGAAAATTGACCATCTCAGCCTTCTAGGAGATATTATGTGAGGGGTTTGTTTGTTGGTGGTAAACAACCCCAGCAAAGGCTTGTGGTCAGTGTAGACCGTGAAATGGCGGCCATACAAGAAATCATGAAATTTCTTGATGCCTGAGATTATTGCCAAGGCTTCCCTGTCAATCTGCGCATAATTACGCTCTGCAGATGAGAGAGTTCTAGAATAATAGGCCACAGGGACCTGAGTCCCATCAGCCTTGAGATGACTTAACACTGCTCCTACCCCATAAGGGGAGGCATCACACACGATGCACACAGGCAATTGCTCATTGAAGTGAGCCAGTACAGCATTGGAGGATAGCAAAGCCTTGACTTCTTTGAAAGCCTTTTCATGGACCTTTGTCCATGTCCATGGAGTCTGCTTGTCCAAGAGCCGGTGTAACGGCTCAGCCACTGCAGCCTTGTGGGGGAGAAATGAATGATAAAAATTAAGTAGACCCAGAAAAGCCTGGAGTTCAGCTTTTGACTGGGGACTAGGGGCCAGTTGAATGGCCTTGAATTTAGACTCTGCAGGGTGGATGCCTTCAGCATCAATACGAAATCCTAGAAATTCGGTGGATGTTACACCAATTTTACATTTGTCTTGCTGTAACTTCAGCTCAGCTTGGCGGAACCGCAGCAAAATAGCTCTCAGCCTTTCAGCCAAGTTCCCAGATGACTCTCCTGCAATGAGGACATCATCGAAATAGGGGCAGACCCCAGGAATACCATGGAGTGTTCGCTCCATCACCCCTTGGAAGATGCCAGGGGCTACATTGACCCCAAACTGCAGCCTTTTTACTTTGAAAGCCCCTCTATGAGTAACTATAGTTTGTGCCTCAGCTGTTGCCTCATCAACAGGTAACTGTTGATAGGCCTGAGCTAAATCGAGCTTACCAAAGAGTTTTCCCCCCTTCAATGAGGCCAGAATGTGGCTCACCACAGGCACTGGATATGCATGTTGCTGCAAGGCTTTGTTTAGAGTGCATTTATAGTCTGCACAGATTCGGACTTCACCATTTGTTTTTAATGGTGTCACTATGGGGGTTTCCCATGGACTAGAATCCACAGGTTCCAGAATGGCCTCCCCCTTCACACTGACTTGTGAATTATGAAAGTCAGTGAGGATGAGATTGGAGGGCCTGAGTTTGACTCGTGAGCCACTCCTGGAACAAACCTTTTTAAAGGTGTCTGCAGAAATAATAGAAAGACCGAACCCTGTGTCCAGCTCCATGGCCAGGGGAAGTCCCTGCAACTTTATATCAATGCGCAGCTTTTTCTTAAGGGGCCGGTGAACCCCAGTTTTAAATACCCCCCTACGGGACACGCAGAAACCCACCCTGTGTTGGCTGAGGACCTTGGTACCTTTCAGAGGCAACTCTTCGGGGACCTGTTTTTCTGGCGACCAAGCAGGCTGATGCGATGTGGCCTTGCCTGCCACATGCCTGGCAAACAGCAGAACGAAAACGGCAGTCAGCTCTCCTGTGGCGACCTCCACAGTCAAAACACGGAAGGGATGCAGGTGTCTGTCCTCTGCATTCTTGCAGTCTTCTCTCTGCCAACGGTTGAAGTCTGTCCACCTCTTCTTCCTCGGACTCTTCTCCGGAGGCCTCTTGCATGACTTCCTGATGGACAGGGACTGCTGCTGGAGGGTTCTTTGTCGACCGCAAGGCCTTCACCGTGCCGCCGGCTGCTTCTTCAGCTGCAACTTTTCTCAGGGCATCTTGGAAGGAAAGATCAGCTCTAGCAAACAACTTTTGTTGCATCTCCCAGCTTCGCAATCCGCAGACGAGTTGATCTCGGAGCCGCTCTTCCAAATCTTGGAACGCACATGGCCTAGCAGCCTGCCTCAGAGCCGCGATGAAGTCCGCAGCTGATTCTCCTGGCTGCTGGTCCCGCTGCTCGAATTGGTGCCTCCAAGCTATTACAGACAGCTTGGGCTCAAAATGCTCGCACAGCATTTTCTTTAGATCGGCATATGCGATTGATTCCAGTGGTGCTGGGGCTACAAGTTTCTCGGCAATGTCAAAAGTCTCTTGCCCACAGACACACAGCAAGGTAGCAGCTTTCAGTCCATCTTCTTGGATCTTGTTCACTCTGAAGTAGTTCTCAACGCGAGCTGTGTAAGAGCTCCAGCATTCTGGGTGCGAAGTATTGAACTCTCCAAGATGGCCCAGCTTGGACATCGTTGTGACCGATAGCCTCTTCAATGTCTCTCGCCACAAGGAAGGAGAAGGGGTCCCACGAAGCCAAGCCCACCTCCAGCGTCTTCGTACTGGTAGGCGGTTGCTTCTTCTGGATGCCGCGCTTCTCTTCGCTTCAGGCCTTCAGGTGAGTTGGCCCTAGCTTCTTCTGATTAGGCTTCCTATGCAGTGAATCCCACCCTCGTCGCCAATGTTCTGTTCTTGCAAAGTAGACTTCGAGACAAGGTAGGTTCACAACAAAGGATCTTTTTATTAGGTACATTCACAGAACAGAAGCAATAACACAATGACAACTTGCCTTTTTATACTCCCCTTGCAAGGGGATGCACAACCAATCATTGCAGGCCATTCTCCCGCCCTGTGCATGCGCGCAAGGCCGGAGACAGCCTGTCTGGGTCCCGGGCAGACACATGGTCTGTCCGGGTCTCTGCAACCTTTCTGCAGCCTTCCTGAGCCTTGCTAAATGACTCAGCAAGGCCCAGGACATAACACAAACCTTACAGAATCTGGAGGGAGGTGGCTTTGAGCCTGGGACAGGCTAAAGCAGGGGTGTCAAACTGCCGGCCCATGGGCCGGATGCGTCGTGCTGAAACCACACCCACCCCATTGCCAGCAATGGAACAAAAGTCACAATACGTTGTGAAACGTCACGTAACATTGCAAGTTTGACACCCCTGGGCTAAAGCAAATAGGAATGAGATTATTATTATTTTAAAAAAAAAAAACTTCTCTCACACTTCAAATAATGAAAGTGGGATAACAGAAAAGTAGCATATACCTCTTAGCTTTCTTAATTTCTCAGAAAACTCACACAGACCAGAATAAATGGGGGATGTGGGTATGGCCAGTGCCCACATTCACCACAGAAAGAAATCCAGGTTTTTAAAGGGGCCATTTTTTAATTTCCAACCTTTTCCTGTATAATTGAACAGGTTTCCAATCTGACATTTTGTTTTATGCACATGCACACAGAAGGTTATACAAATAAACAAACAAAACCCACCAGTGCCTAAATATTGATAATAGTTAGGGCACCAGGTTAGAAAGACCATGAGTTCAAGTCCTTTTCAGTAATTCATCCTCTCAACTTCCCAGCTGATAGAAAATAATGGTTCAGGTGGAATCCAATTGACAGGGAGACAGATGGATGAAAGAATGATGCTCTGTTTCTTAAATATGTAATGGCATGATAGTATTTGCATGATTGCCATTAGCTTTCATGGTTTTAAATAACAGTCTTGCAATGTAATAGCAAATTAATTCACAAAAAGAAAACTACTATAGCTTTAAAAATCTTCAGTGTCATTTTTAGTACTAAACTGGGTATGCTTCAAAATTCTTTCAATGCTTGATGTAAAATGCATCATGAATTTCATCAGAGCTCTGAACAATGGTGTTTCTTCGAGATCTCTTAATAGGGTTGATTTTGCTTCCTGACCAAATTACAAGGAAAAAGTCTTAAGACAATGTTACAATTGGCTGTGACATGCAGGGACAAATTTGATTTGAAAATTGTGCCCAAAAATGTCAGTAGCCCAGTTTTATTTTATTATATGTTCTTATTTTCACACACACACAAAATCCAAATGTTTTAGGTTGCAACAATCAAAAGTTCCCCATTCTGGCCAATTTATTATAATTATCCAAAAATCTCTGCCAATTAAAAATATGTCTGTTATTAAAGGGCTGGAGGCTAATACATATGAAGAACACTTGCAGGAATTGGATACATCTAGTCTTCTGAAAAGAAGGACTGGGGGTGACATGATAGCAGCCTTCCAATATTTGAGGGGCCGCCACAAAGAAGAGGGAGTCAACCTATTATCCAAAGTACCTGAGGGCAGTACAAGAAGCAATGGTGGAAATTAAGCAAGGAGAGAAGCAACCTGAAACTAAGGAGAAACTTTCTAATAGTGAGGACAATTAACCAGTGGAACAGCTTGCCTTCAGAAGTTGTGGGTGCTCCATCACTGGAGGCTTTTAAGAAGACACAGAACAGATACTTCTCTGAAATGGTATAGAATTTCCTGCTTGAGCAGGGGGTTGGACTAGAAGACCTTCAAGGTCCCTTCGAACTCTATTATATTGTTATTCTGTAAATAAGCTTATTGTATGATTTTTAAAAAGAGCAGTTTTGCTGTTTCTGTGGTGGTGTCGGCCATTTTAAATTGTGCTAGCTCTTTGTGTTGCTTTTTGTGATTTCATTGCCTGAGGTCTGCTTGATTTCTCTTACAAAGTGGGAACCCTCTGAGGCTTCCCACCTCTATGGTCATTCACTCCTTCTCAAATACCTGATCTGCCCCATCACAGCTGAATGTATTTCCTTCTCCAATGGGTCTTTGTCTATCATTTTACACATGGAAGTGCCTGCATAATTGCAGGTCCCCCACTCTCCTTCAGCTCCGTCCTGGAAGCCAAAAGATGGGAGACAGGTCACCCTCATCTCAATGAAAATAAGAGGGGGCTAACAAATCAAGGGAAGGGGGAAGGGCATTTTTTAAAAAGCTTCTCAATTTGCATCAAACTGCCCCCAGCAGTCTTCAAGTCAGGAGTCCCACTGCAATCACCACTCCCCTCATGAAAGCTGTCCAGGGTGTTTGTTAATTTCCCTGCAGACAGGAAAACCACTAAGTTTTACTGTTTCCATTGCTCCTGTGGGAAGAAAAATCAGGTCCGGTTCCAAGCCGGGAGAAAGACGCTGAAATAAAATGGAGGCAGGCTGCAGGAAAGAAGCTCTCTGTTTATTGTCTATGAAGATTCTCAGTCATCCAGGTATGGTTGTCCCAAAGGTGTTTTTTTCCGGAGGCAACTGGACTTTCTTGTGTTTCTTTTGAAGATGTTTTGCTTCTCATCCAAGAAGCTTCTTCAGCTCTGACTAGATGGTCAGCTCTGACTAGAAGGCAGTAAATCCATGTTCAGACTTGGGCCACAGCGGATTAATTTTTTTATTTGGGAAACATTCATTCACCAATCACAGTCTGCCTGAGCAATGTTATACACTTCCTTCCCTGCCTAGGATCAGCTTAGGCAACTTCATTCATTAAGAAAATAGGGAAATGGGAATTTGAACAGAGCCTCAGGGTCAGTCTCCATTTGACATAGGAAAGTTATACTCACCCCACCCAAGCCAAATTCCCCCTTGCTTTCTGGGCATCTCTGGTCATTGCTCACTTAAGCTCAGAGCAGGACCGGGGATGGCTGAGAATTGGAATGAAAGTGACCAAAATCATTCAACAAACCTTATTTTAGTCTTTTAGATACAGACTGTTGCCTCACACACCCTTCTAAAGATGACAGCAATAAAAGACATGGAATCAATTAGGATCAATGGGATCAGTACCCCAGTTTTTGTCCCTGGTTGCATCACAAAGATTGTGAATCCCACAGCTGACACCACTTTCTGTAAAATCAAACTGAGGAAACAAGAAAATAATCAAGGCTCACTGCAATTATTATTTATTCAGTGCACACTGGAGCAATTTCCGTCCAGAAAATAGTGTGGGAAATCCTAAAGACAAAAGAAAAGGAGAAAAAAATGATAATTGTACATATGCATATTTAATAGATCATGTAAACATGAATATTCATAATTAGCCCATTTCAGGTTACTTCCTTGTCCATCTTCTGTTACTATTGTCAAGAAAAGGTTTTTCCCTTAATAAAAAGAAACCTTTCAATTGCATTTCCAAAGCTGTTTTGATGACATGTATTGAAGAACAAGGTCATAAAAATTGCCTCCTGCAATCCTTCTATATTTTTATCTTGTTAATACTCTTCCACTCCTCCAAGAACTTGATTTCCTCACAATACTATATTTCATCCCCCTTTATTAATTTGAAGCAAAATCGTTAGCCCAGTCATCCATGGAGAACAGTTTGGACCATTTTCTTGGTTTGGCTGGTTGGAACAAGGTGAGAATTGAAATTTGTTGCTTTATATTTCCACATTTCTCCTGGTTGTAAGCTGCTCCTTTGTATTCAGGTCTGGCCTCAGGATGATAATGTAGCACTTTGGGATGAAGATGCATCCCAGCAGACCAGCACTGGAGGACAATATGGAGAAGACCTGAACAGCCATCATGTATTTCCCTTTGGTGCTCAGATAGGTGGGCACAAAAGTCAACCAGACACTGCAGAAGACCAGCATGCTGAAGGTGATCAGCTTGGCTTCATTGAAGGCTCCAAGGAGATTCCTAGCAAGGAAAACTAATGTGAAGCAGATGGCAGCCTGGAAGCCCATGTAGCTGAGGGTGATGTAGAACATGACAATGGACCCTTCGTTGCATTGCAGGATGATCACTCCAGGCTGGGAGTGGAGGTCAGAGTCCGGGAATGGGGAAGAAGCTCCCAGCAGATGATAATTTGGGCAACAGAACAAGAAAGGATGATGGAGTTGGCCAAGTTCTTCCCCAACCATCTCTTCACTCGGTTTCCTGGTTTGTGGCTAGGAAAGCCAGAACCACTGTGATTGTTTTGGCCAAGAGAGAAGAAATGGCAACTGAGAAGATGATGCTGAAAACCATTTGTCGGAGTAGGCAAGTGGCTTTCTTTGGTGGACTAATGAAGAGAAAAGGAGACAAAAAGCAAAGCAGGAAGGAGACCAAGAGGATGTAATAGAGGTCCCGGTTGTTGGCTTTAACAATGGGAGTTTCTAGGTATTGTATGATTAAAATGAGCCCTGTTATTAGGGAAAAGAGTAGGTCAAAAGAGACCAAGATGTTGCCCAGATAGTCTTCATAAGATAGGAAGGTTATAACTTTAGGGATACATTGTGCTCGGTCCTTATTTGCATATTTGTCATCTGGACATTTGGTGCATTTTTCTGTGTCTGAGAAAACAAAAAAGCAATATTTCTTTAAAATGATATCCTTTCACTTATCAAGGAATCTGCCACACTCTCCTATTTATTCCCAGCCCCGCCTTCAAGGTCTTTTTGGTATTAATCCCTTTAGATAACAAATCATGCAGTTTGAAAATAAATAGTTGCACTTCAATTTGTCTTTTAACTTGCACCTTCATGAAAATATTCTGGATGAATCCACTTCCACTTTCTTCTTGCCCCTTTCTTTGGTGCCACTCACTTTCCTGAGTTGAGATGGTCCCCTCTGGACAAGGAACACAGTCGTAGCAGCAAACTGGCTCTCCTTCTCAAGCCTTCTTGACAAATCCAGGAGGACAATTTCCAATACATTTGTACTGAGGCAGGGTTTAAGCAAAAAATCAAGAAATGCCAAAGAAAATATGTCAGGACTAGCCATCAATCAAAACTGGAAAAGGACAGGAATATTAGCCCAGGCTTCAGTTAGGTAAATGTTCTGGACCAACAAGTAGCTAAGAAGTGTATGTTAGGATGTTTAGCATTTATAGGGTTAAGCGCTGTTTCCTTAGGAGATGGCTTATGGGTAATGTAGTTCAGCAGTCAGTTTATCTAGTCAGTGGGAGGAGTTCAAAAGTTTAGGACTGTACTTCCTGGCTCTGTGCCATTGTTTGATTCTCTTCACTTTGGGACCCAGCCTCATGGCTCGGACATCATTCAACATGTGATTAGCATTTATTCAACACGTATGTTATAATACAGGACAGGAGGACATCACTGTCTTTCAACCTAATGATATGGATTCAGATTAATATTGCATTCCAGACGTATTTCATCTTAATCGTGAGTTGTTGATTATCTCTGCGAATAAAGTATTCTTCTTTGATCTGTTCATTCGAGTAAAAGCTACCTGTCTACACGGGAGTAAGGCACTCACGACGATGAAATCACTGACTCATTCCCAATAGATGAAGGAGATATAACTACTGGTACATCCTTCATTTTGTTACTCTCTTTTGTTTCTGGCATATCACATTACAAAAAATGACTATTGTATTTAATAAACTCTGGAGGGATGGAATTGAGAAAAGATTTAAGCACTGAGTGACAAGCATTGGGTTCCTCTCAAAGGTCATATTAATAATCATTCCTCCATTGTTAATATATCCAAAACTTGTTGTAAACAATTCATTAAAGTTTTATTCTGTTAGATTTATTAAAATAGAATAAAATTGTGATGAAGAAAGAAAGTAACCTCTGGAAAGGTTTCTTCTGGATTACATAAAGCACTGCAAAGCTGCTCCACTTTGAAAATAGTCCAAAACTGTGTCACAGTTTACAAATTAGGAGTAATAAAGGAGAATATTTGTAGCTCAGGGTTGAAATGAGGGGTCCGTGGTGATCTCTGAACTTGCTTGTTTTCTTGTAGACATTTCATTACCCAAACTAGGTAACATCATCAGTGCTAGATTAGGTCTGCCAACCTTAAAGGAAATGTTGTTTATTTTTATATTTACTCCTTCAATTCATATGGATGAGATGCAATAACACTAAAATAGACTTTCTAGTTTCAAGAACTGTAGTGAAGGGAGATGGAAGTGAGGTCATGAGAACATGTCCCTCAAAAAGGCTAAGTCAGGAATCTTTGCTGCAGCCAATGGGACATAAATATGAGCCCTTTGTCAGGATTGGATATTTCTGAGGCCAAGCTAGGTATCCAAGAAAATTTCCTTTCTTTTGAAGAACTACAATTAGGTGACACTATCTGGCATGGAAAGACAGACCCACATTTATTAATAGTTAAATGTGGAGCCTCCTTTTTAGTCAGAGAGACATAAGGTGGCTAACAATTGGCATTCCAGGGGTTTTCAGATGAAGTGCCTTCTTACAAGCCAAAGGCCACATCTCAGTAACATTTCCTTTCAGATTGTCCCTCTGTACTTCCAGTATGAGGAAGTACTTTTCTTTGGATCAAAGTCATTTTTCAAGGCTTCAGTTTTCTGGGTCAGGACATTATCTCACATCAAAACAGTTTTTATGATTACATATATACTGAAAGCCTCAGTCTTCCTAGGAGAAGGTGGCCTTTGCATTCTCCCTATGGGGTGAAATAGAAGCAGGCACAACACTGCTTAAAAATATCATAGACCATAGACCTGCCATTTCAGGGGCACTTTCCCCAACCAGGACAATGTAAAGTTTATTTCCCAATGAGACCATCAGGTACTCCATCCAGACATGAGTCAATTACATCAAGTTCAGTCGAAACCCAAATTCAAGAACCAGTCAATACTATTGCTGCCTTCTTTCTTCTTCAATATCTCCATAAATGATGTATATGAGGGTATAGATGATGACTAGGCTTAGCCCACTTGAAATGGGGCCTAGGTCTTTGGGAAACAGAGAAAACAGCAATATTTAACCCACCTTGTTGAGCAACTTTAGCTGTGACAGAGCATTTTGTTTGATAATAAGTCTCTGTCTTTCAAAAGTCCCCAGTCTCACTCGGATGGCATCCTTCTTGGAGACAACAACCATGTTCATGATGTCCATATCTGCTGTTATATCTCCATTTTGGTCCAAATACAGTTTCCAACTGGAAAGATTGCAAAATTCATTGTTTTGCAGATATGGATGAAACTAGAATAGAAATATCCATGAATTTAAAAAAGCTGTTACAGTTGGTTTCTTATCCCATGCAACCTTTTCATATTTTAATCTTTCTTCTAAAGTTGCATAACCTCCAAATATGCTTATTTGGAACAGGTGCAGCCACAATCTTCACAAGTGAATAAAAAAGGTTCAGCAAAATTTGTCAATCATATATTGACAAAATATATATTGACAAAATTAGTCAATTGTGGAGAACATAAGCAGCTGACAAATAAATTGAACAACATAAAAAAGAGATTGTTTATAAACTCCTTGAAAGCAACAGGGTGAATTTATTTGTCATGGTGTGACCTGTTTGAAAAATTATCCCCAGAGCAATTAGATTGGCCAAATATGTTGGCCTTTTGTAGAATAAGGAGGTTGAGAGTTTCTTCTCCTTTGGATTCCTGCTCAGAAATAATTAACTCTGATGGATATGTGTTGGGACCCCATACCAGCCATAGATGCAGTTTTAGAAGCTGCAGCCTCTTGTCACCCTCCTTCTTTCTTTTCCTGGATCTGGAGGAATACACATCATTCAAGATGTGAGCCAGAGTCAGAATGATAGTGTGGACCTATTGGATATTAGCGATCGGTCTCCTGTTTCTTCCCATTTGGGTCTCCAGTGGTGCTTTCTGGGTGCATCTTTTCTGGCCTTTGACAGAAAAGCCATGATTTGAAAAAGAACAGTCAAAATACTGATCTTCAGACTGGGGATCAACAAAGAGAGTGGGTTGGATATGAGACAGTCCCCAGTCTCTCACCTGAATTTCAAGGGCCCATATAATATGGACATATTTGTAAAGTCTGTGCTTGTTTCTATTCACTCGCCAAAATCCTGCAATGATCCAGACTTTCTCTTCAATGGGTTCTGGCAAACACATAAGTGTTAAATGAAAGGGAAGAATTCTGTCCAAAAGAGGAACATGTTCTATGAAGTGAACAAAGGCATTGACTTGTCTCCATTTAGAGAGGCCATCCCTGATAGATGCTGTATATCCAGTCGCTGAGAATCGTTCTGATATAACAACACAAATTCTGTTCCTGACAAGCATAGGAGTGAAAATCCTCATGAAATTCTCTCCCTCCTCTGTGTCTGAAGCAGAGACCAATCAAGGTCCATCTGAAATGGAGGAACAGTTAGATGATTGCTGAGTACTGGATCCTCTCTTTGGGGGACATTTGGTGAAGAAAGGGGAATTGATTTTTATCACTCAGAGTCTCTGAAGAAGTTATATAACCAATCTGAAAAAGCAATGAAAAAGGCTGGGGTCAGACAAAGTCTAAAATACTAGCTTTTAAGAAATCCAACTTAGTTTTCATGAACATATTAGAACAGTTTACTGTTGATTAGACATTAGGCCCTAATAGGATACAGAAGACTGTATATAAAAATAGAATAAAAGAAACAAATCACATAAAAAATAAAAATAAAATATACAAATCATAATTCTGCATCATCCCTACTATTTATTGCAAATACAATCACACATGCAGATGTCAACTGAACTGTTTTGTTCTAATATTTATTTTTTAAAATTTTTACCACATAGAGTATATGTTGTTTCAATATCCCCAAATGATGTTGATCTTAGGTACTGTATAGTCTTAGCTACAGCCATTTGTTTGAAATGGTATAGGGTTTCCTGTTTGAGTAGCCATTTGTTTGAAATGGTATAGGGTTTCCTGTTTGAGCAGAAGATCTCTAAGGTCCCTTCCAATTATATTATTCTGTTATTCTGTTGCAGTAAAAAATACTGATCTCTATCTTTTTTATAAAATTCAATTTGTAGACAGATTGTGTCTTCTACCTCTGCAAATACAAGTGTGTTCATTATAAAGGACTTGGTTAAATCCTCCATATTTAACCAGTGTTTGAATCTTGCTCAAGTAGTCCCAAAGGTGCTCAATTTTGACATAGATGGCCTCTTTGACTCCTCTTTCAAACCAGCAGTCCTCTCTGTCCAAAATGTGGGCCTTGCTGTCTTCAAAAGTGTGGCCTTTGTCTTTTAAATCCAGATGGACAGCTGAATCTTGTTCTGATGGGTTTTGAACAGAGAGGATCACTGGTTTGAAAGAGGGGTCAAAGAGGCCATCTATGTCAAAACTGAATAGCCGTCTCTCAACAGAGGGGGAGGGATACAACACCATCTATCTTCAATCTACAACACAGTCCTTTCAACAGTTCCAGGAAGGCTCCACACACATTTGCACTACTCAGGTGACCTTGAGGATACAGATAAACCTCCAAGTGGCCTCAACAACTCTCTAAAAGAAGGCAAATAACCAGCTGTCTGCAAGGAGTATAAATCCTTCCATTCCCCACCATCCAGTCAGAGCTGAAGAAGCTTCTTGGATGAGAAGCAAAACATCTTCAAAGAAAACAAGAAAGTCCAGTTGCCTCTTGCAAAAGCACCTTTGGGACAACCGTGATCTGGATGACTGAGAGTTTCCACAGACATCTTGCTCAAGTAAATACTGCCCAAAGATATATAGGGATTTCTGTGTTAAAAAAACTTTGAATTGGGAAGATACTTTTCTACAACTCATCAGTTTCAATATGCCATCTTTACTGAGGATGTTATAGCTTTCTCTGCTTTGATATCCTGGAATCTTTGCACAACAAACTTTTTAGCTTCTTCTTTAATTGTACAAGAGACAAGGACACTAGACTCTTGATATAGTTGTACAATCTAAGAAATTTTTACTTGAAAATTTGTCTCCTCTAACAGGGAGAATTTGGGGAGTCTGTCAGTTTCCACAGCTTTAATGTAACATCGATAATTATATGCCCTGACTTTACATAAAGAACAATTTGTATTATTTCCCAATTCAGCTTTGAGAGCAGCAGTTGAAATCCTTTTATCTACTCATAAAATACTTCTCAGATGATGTGATTGGGTGTGTAATATTAGTGATATATTTTAAGTGCCAAAGACCGTTTGATTGGACACAGAGCCTCTCCTCAATTTCACAAGTCTGCAGCAGAAGCACACAAAACAATGGGATGTTGTTATGACAGAATATGTCTTCCTTGATCCTTTACCCCCTCCCCACACTGGATCCCAATTCCTAGCCCTGACACCTAAAATGACAATTCTGAAAAGCAGCTCTTCAAATCCATAAGGAAGTTATGGTTAGATCTATTACTTCTATCATTACCACCCTCACTTTACCAGATAGTGAAACACGCACACAAACCTGTGGGACTTTGTAGGCACTGACTAATGTTGACATCTGCATGGAAATGTCCATTTTAGCTCCATCCAGAAGAGCCAAAAGGTTGTCATTGTTTCCACAGCTGTAGTTGGAAACATTGGCTTCTCCACGTGAGAACATGTCCAGCAAGGCATCTGAGGTGCCAAGAGTGTTCAAATAGTTGTCATGGATGTTGTAGCCAAATGTGAAATTGTGCAGGACCCATGTATTATTGTTGACCAGTTGAATGGCAAAAATATAGCGTAAGAGATATAATTCTTCAAAAAATAAATCACTGTAAAAATGTTAATATTATTATAATCAATAATAAAATATTGTTTTCAATTTTGTCTTTTTTGTTTCCACAATCCTACTGAATCTTTGCAAATGATAGTTAGCCATTACCATTTAATGTTTTGACTGTTGAGAAGAAAGGATGGATTCAAAATCGTTCAATTATTAAAGTAGAACTATCATAAAAGGAAAAAGGATGTTTCATAAATGGCCCACAAATTCTAAAAAGAAGTCAGCCTCTATTCCTATAAGGATCAGATATATAGAATAGAATAGAATAGAATAGAATAGAATAGAATAGAATAGAATAGAATAGAATAGAATAGAATAGAATCTGGAAGGGACCTTGGAGGTCTAATCTAATCTAATCTAATCTAATCTAATCTAATCTAATCTAATCTAATCTAATCTAATCTAATCTAATCTAATCTAATCTAATCTAATCTAATCTAATCTAATCCAGGGCTTTTCAACCGGTGGTACGCATACCACTAGTGGTATGTTGGCACCTGGCAGGTGGTACACTTATGATGGGTTGAACAGCACTGTAAAAAAAAGTATTAAAAAAGTGTAAAAGTGCATCCAGGTGAAGCAGCGACAGTGCCGCACAGGCTTGTGGGAAAGTCAGCTGGAACTGTGCAAGGCCTTACCTGGGTCATACTGAGAGCCCAGGATTGACGCATGCACTCCAGCTGATTGGTGGCGGCCTTGGGGGTGGCAGGCAGCCTCACGAAGTCTTCAGGCAGAGATTGAGCTGGAGCTGTGTGAGGCATTGCCTGGGTCCTGCTGAAGGGGAGAGAAGAGAGGATATAAAGGGGGGAGAGAAGAGAGGATATAAAAGGGGAGAGAGAAGAGAGGATATAAAAGGGGGGAGAGAAGAGAGGATATAAAAGGGGGGAGAAGATATAAAGGGGGGAGAGAAGAGAGGATATAAAAGGGGGGAGAGAAGAGAGGATATAAAAGGGGGGAGAAGAGAGGATATAAAGGGGGGGAGAAGAGAGGATATAAAAGGAGGGGTGAGAAATTTGTTAAATGAGTTTTGCCCTATTTTATGACTTTTCTTGCCACAGTTGTTAAGTGAATCACTTCAGTTGTTAAATTAGTAACATGGTTGTTAAGTGAATCTGGTTACCCCACTGACTTTGCTTGTCAGAAGGTTGCAAAAGGGGATCACATGACCCTGGGACAATGTGACCATCATAAATATGAATCGGTTGCCAAACATCCGAATGTAAATCACGTGACCCTGGGGATGCTGCAACTGTCATAAGTGTGAAAAATGGTCATAAGTCACTTTTTTCACTGCTGTTGTAACTTTGAACAGTTACTAAGCAAACTGTTGTAAATCAAGGACTACCTGTACTTTATCACTTTTTTGCCTTTTGGGGGGGGTCATCAAGTTTTTAACACCTTGCTAGTTGACTGGTGGTACTCTAATATTGCCATATTCTAAAAGTGGTACAATTGGTGAAAAGGTTGAAACGTCCTGAGTTAGAGGAATGTAAAATACTCTCACAAGATGGAAATACCAGCGGTTTTCCTGATTCTGACAGAGACAAACCACCTTCACTTGGAAAGGATACAAAGGTACATTCAAGAGCACAGCCCCTGACTGTCCTAAAAAATTGTTGAAAGCACTCAGCACGGCTAGAGATATTTATTCTTTTTCTGTTGCAAGATCTCTTCCATGTTGGCTCAGTCTGATATTTACATCAAAGGCAGTTACTGGAGAAGTAGTCAAAGAGGTCTCAAATACTAGGATGTTTATAATTACAGTGAGAAGCATCTTCTCTTGGGATGCTGAACTTCTTTGGGTCTCCATGTGCAGGGTAGATGGAGAAAACTATGTTAGTGAAAAATTACAGATATACCCCTGGGGGAAACTGTTCTTTAGTGGTTGTGGTCCTTCCTATCAGGACATGTCCAGAAAGAGATGCTGGAAGAAGATAGTTCAACCCCCAGGGAATTAACTTCTGTTGTCTCATTCAATGTGATCCCTTGTCTCCAGAGACTGAGAGGGAAAAATCACTTAGAGCTAAGAAACGTAGTGACACTTTACTCTAGTTCTGCCTCTCTTCTGACTCCAAATAAGCAATCAGTCCCCTTCAACTCTGATTAATATTAAGAGTAGTGCCTTTTTATGATTTCTTTTTCTGTAAGATCTCTATGCATTAATCCTAAATTGGAACTGATTTTGAAATTGCTGGTGCCTGAAGTGAAATTCCATTTCCTATCATGTCTAGAAATACTGTATGAATGTTTGCATCAAAGAAGAGACAGATAAGTAACAGCCACAAGTGGACTGTATCATTGAGTAAATAGGGAGAAAGTTATAAAGTGGATAGAAGTTTTTCTTTTCTTTTTCCAATAGACTCTGCATATTGTCCTTCTGCATTCATGTAAAACACAGAGGTCCTTTACATTTTGAAGTTTCTTACTTTATTAAATAAACAGAGGACTGTGAGGTCTGCAACTGAGATGGTAGCTGCGCCCACAGCGGGGGGTTGGTGCAACCTGATTAGTTTGCCACATCCACTAAGAAACTTGTTTTGGGACACTTGGTGGCCCTTCTTCTGGTTGTTTGGATGTACTTGGTAGGGTGGGACCACTTTTGACATTTCCATCTCTGAGACTTTGTGTGATTCCACCCCCCCAAGAGATCTCTGAATGCTTGGAAGGTTTAGTTGGGAGTCTCTGTATTCCTGTGTAGATGAGTTGATTGTTGAGGGGATTATTTTTCTTATTTTGATAGTGGGCACATTGATATATTTACCTTGAAAGCAGAATTGGAAGTTTGAATGAGAAGATGGATTTTAGGAGATAGGCAGGACCATCAGATGCTGCTGGGCAGAGGATGGCCCATACCTGAGGACATCAGGTCCAGTATTTGGAAGTGGTCCCAATGCACATCCATGGGCTTCTACTGTAATTGCTTGGCTATCAGGTCTCTGGTGGCTCTAGGTTCTAGTCATTTTTTTTTTTTGAATGCCAGGTTGGTGTAACAAGGCTACTCTCATCCATGATGTTATCTGCCATGTCTCACTGAAGCCTGTTTGTGCCTAGAGGGTAGTAATCCCCTTCTCTGTCAACAATGTGCCTAATCCAGTTTGTGGTTGTGCCCGAGTTTAGACCCCAAGTTACAGGAAAAGGGGTGGCTCTTGTCATCTGTAGTTTGTTAGGGTTCACCTAGACCTGTTTTTTTGTTTGTTTGTTTGTTTGTTTTTGTTTCAGGGTAATTGAGACATGATCTGCCATGGAGACATAAATATCAGTCTCCTGCTATGGACAGATTGCTCCAGGTTCCTTTCAGCTCAGTGCAGGGAGACAGTGCCTATTTGATTAGTCTGCCCCAGATATTGGATTAGTGAAAAGTGCTCTATATGGGGCTATCCTTGAAAACCATCTGAAAATTAGAACTGGTCCAGAATGCAGTGAGGTGTGCAGTTTTGGGCTTCCCTTGGTTAATCCATATTATGTGATTGTTGTGCAAACTTGTAGGTGCAATTCAAGGTTCTGGTTATCACCTTTAAAGCTGTATATGAGACAGGGACGGATTATTTCCCCCTGTCCCTGAAGGTATCCATCTATTCCACCATGCTGTCCCTTCTCTCAAATGTTGACATCTAGCAGGAACGAGGAAGGACAACACTCCCTTCTGCTCCACCTCCTTTTTTACTGTTGCTGTGAGCTTGGGAGACTGTGTTGGTCCCCCTTCTTTTTCTTGGAACACAGTGGGTAGAGAGGCCTTCCAATCTCTGAGATTGTGATTAAACTCTCCCCAAAATACTGTCAATTGGTTGGTAGGTGTGGTTGGGAGTCCTTATATTCCTGATGCATCTAGTCAGGGGAGAATAATACTGACACTTCTGTCTTACCCTTAAGTGCTTTGGAGAATTGGTGCTCTCCATCTTCTTTGTGGCAGCCCCTTAAATATTGGAAGATTCTAGTTTTTCTGTTTGTTAGAGTAGACATGCCAAGTTCCTGACATTCATCATATGTTTTAGCCTCCAGCCATGTTTGTTGCACATCTCTGGACTCTTTCTAGAGTCTTAACATCCTTTTTGTATCACAGTGACTAAATCTGGATTCAGTATTCCAAGTGTGGTCTTACCAGTGCAATATAAAGAGGTACTAGCACTACATGATCTTGATACTATCCCTTTCTTATTGCAGCCTAGGACTACATTGGCTTTTTTGGCAGGTGCAGCACACTGTTGGTTGATATTTAGGTGGTTGTCCACTAGGTCTCCAAGATATTTCTCACCATTACTGCTTTTGAGTCATGTACCAGTTAGCTTGGGGCACCAATGGGAGAGCATCATAGTGGAGGTAATTGAGAGATTAACAACAGATCTCACCTCCCTGCATCCTGCTCCACCCTTCCCATCTTGTAAATGGGCTGCAGTATTTGACTTTGCATATTATTGTATTTATGTATTTTGGCTTTGTACAGTTTTTATCGTTTATGATTGTTAGTCGCCCACAGTTACCCTGAGATAAGATGGGTGGCCAATAATTTTTTATAAATAAGTAAATAATAAAACAATAAAACTAATAAATAAAAGCAATTGGAAGGATTATGAAGATAAAGTGAATCATACCCTCTGTGATGTAAATAATGATGCCAAATGATTACTTCACTTGTGGAAAAGATCAGAAAGGTGGATGAAATCTGTCCTATTGATTGAGATCTTTTATGGGGAAAGCAAACAAGTTCAGTGCCTGGAGACAAGATATCACACTGAAGGACAGCAGAAGTCAGTTCCCTGGGTGTTGTCTATGGAGATTCTCAAGCATCCACACCATGGTTCTAAGGGTGCTTTTCCAAAAGACAACTGGACTTTCTTGTGTTTTTTTTCCTTGAAAACATTTCACTTCTCATCCAAGAAGCTTTTTCATTTCCAGCAAAATATTTTCAAGGCAAAAATGTTTTCAAGAAAAAAAAGAACAAGAAAGTCCAGTTGTCTTTTGGAAAAGCACCTTTGGGATTCCCTGAGTGTTACACTATTTTCCTCCAGAATCACTTTCTGGACATGTCCTGATAGGAAGGACCACAACCACTAGAGAACAGTGCCCTTAGGGATGTATCTGTGACTCTTCACTAATATGTTTTTCTCTGGCAACCCCTCAGCTCATAAAGCCCTAGAAGAACTTCAGGATCCCAAGAGAAGAAGTTGCTTCTCATTGTAATTTTCACAATTCTGATCTTTAAGATCACTTCTGCTACTTCTCCAGTGATTGCTTTTGATATAAATATCAGACTGAAGCAACATGGAAGCATCAGAAAAGGATAAATGACTCAGTTCACACTCTGTGTGGCACAACATTTAGGGCAGGCAGGTATTATGCTGTTAAATGTACTTTCTCTCCTTTCCAAGTGAAGCTCAGTTTGTCTCTGTCTGTATCAGGAAAGTCATTGGCATTTCCATCTTATGACAGTGCTTTGAATTCTTTTAACTCTTCTGTTATTGTTTAAAAACAGAAAATTCAGACCTATGAATTTGAACCTTCTGCTTCTGATGTTGCTAACGTGTTCACAAGTCTGTCTGAAGCTTAGCATGAAGTGCCTACTGAGTTTGGGTCACCAAAATGGAAAAAAACCATGGAGCTATTACAGGTCAGGAGACCATCTCATTAGTGTAGTCACCAGTGATTCAAAAATATCATATATAATATTGCCGTTCAACATGGTTCCTTACAGTCAACATAGCTAGTAAGTGTGATGGAGTTGCATTCCCTCAATTTCCAGTGAAAGTCATTACTTGGATACAGCTTTTTGTTTAAAGTAATTATTGTGGGGGAGATGGGTAGCATAATAATTTAATAAATAAATAAAAATAAAAAAAATTGAAATAGTTGTAGATGCCTTTGCCCAATTTCCATATTTTTATAACTTGACATTGAATATATGATCCTTAAAGGACTAGAGGATATTTTTTAAAGTTGTTTTTCTGGTCAGTTATGAAACATCCTCTTCCTTTTGCTTTAATAATTAATGATTTTGAATCCTAATTATTGGACAAATGAAACTACTACACTAATGCTGTGTGTGTGTGTGTGTGTGTGACTAACCCTGGTGGAGGACGATCTCTATCTTATCTTCGTAATGCTCATAAAAATTAAATGGTAATTGGTGACCATTATTTCCCTTTGCTATTGGGTTAGTATTGGTTTGAGACTCAATAGGCTTCTGGAGAGAAAGAGTAATGAATAAACAAAACATTTCATTGTTGCTGTTGATAATTTTGATTGTTATAAAATGGACATTTTTTTACAGTAAGTTATCTACTGATCAGTCTAGAATCCTCCGGTATATTTTTATAATCCAAGTGATCAACAAGAATCCACAGCTCTTGCACAATCTCACTTTTGGCTACAACATCCATGACAACTATTTTAACACAATTGGCACTTCTGATGCTTTGCTGGACATGCTCTCTACTGGAAAAGCCAATGTTCCCAACTATAACTGTGGAACAAATGACAACCTTTTGGCTCTCGTTGATGGAGCTAAAAGGGACATCTCCATCCAGGTGTCAACATTAGTAGGCCCCTACAAAGTCCCACAGGTTTGTGTTTGTATTTTTCTATCTGATAAAGGGAGTGGGGTGGTGGTGGATGAGCTATAGATCCAATGATAACTTTTCTATGGAACTCAAGAGCTGCTTTTCACCATAGCCAGTGGAGGTGTCATGGCTGGGAATTAGAATGCTGAGTGGAGAAAGGGCAAGAATTAAAGCAGCCATATCCTCTTCTGACACTGTCCCCATTGCTTTGGGGGATTCTGCTGAAACCTGTGACAGTGAGGAATAAAAACAAAAGAATATAGCAACTACTGGCCAATTCGTCTAATAGATACTGTGGCTAAATATATATGCTAGGTTCCTCTTGAATAGAACTGAGAGTGGATTATTGGAAAAGTGCATTCATTGCAGAAGAACAAGCAAGCTTTAGAGTCAATCCACTGTTCACAATGGATTTGTCTTGAACTACCCAATTACAAAATATGTCAGTCAGGGGAAACACTGATTTTGCTGCCTTTATAGATCCCACTGAAGCATCCGACACACTAAACATAGAAATACTATAGAGGATTGTCCTTAAAATGGAACTACAACTGTTGCCCCGATCCAAGATTTTTCTAGAAGCACATGTTTTGAGACTATGGTTTGGACCCAATGGACCCATGAGAAGTAGGATCAATATTTTCCAAGGGTAACTGAAATACATACTTCAACCAATGCTATTCAGTCTAGACGTTAATGATCATTACTTACCAGGCTTAATGAATGATTCTGGAATACACATGCCTAAGACACTAAATACATATGGTAGTACCTTGTTATATTCTGAGAATATGACGCCCAGAAATTGGGTTGTGTGAATTGTTAAGAAGATTTAGTTTCTACTGTCTAATAACTGTCGTATTGCAAAATGACATCATAACCATAGATGGTTATTCAGTGGTGAGCCAATAAAGCAAGTTAATACCTTTCCCTACATAGGATAGTTTTCTATAAGACTGGTTCTTGGCTCCCCCATCATCAAAGAGCCTCACTTAGACCAAGGACAATTGTTGTTGTTGTTAGTTGTGAAGTCGTGTCCAACCCATCGCGACCCCATGGACAACGTTCCTCCAGGCCTTCCTGTCCTCTACCATCTTCTGGAGCCCATTTAAGCTCACACCTACTGCTTCAGTGACTCCATCCAGCCACCTCATTCTCTGTCGTCCCCTTCTTCTATTGCCCTCAATCTTTCCCAGCATTAGGCTCTTCTCCAGTGAGTCCTTCCTTCTCATTAGGTGGCCAAAGTACTTGAGTTTCAACTTCAGGATCTGGCCTTCTAAAGAGCATTCAGAGTTGATCTCCTCTAGGACTGATGGACAATTGTTAATGTACTGCTAAAATAAAACAATAGCTATCCAGCTTCCTGAGCCCCATTTATTAAAGCATATAATGACAAGGTTACTCCCAAGCTATATATCAAGACAAAGTTAAAATATATCACTACTAGAATAAGCACAATCACATGTTCTGGGAAGTAACTTGGGATGGATAAAAGGACTTCAGCTGCTGCCCTGTGAGCTGAATTGGAACTTTATACAATTTGTTCTTTGTCTAAAATCATGGTACATATTAATTGGTATAAAATTCAAGCTATAAAAATCGATAGACTCCCAAAATCCTGTGTTTTAGAAGACAGATAATTTTAATTAAAATCCTCTTGGCTTCTAGAACTGACAAATTATATTAGTAGCTGTGCTCTCCCTTTATATTCTACTAGTGGAGAATAAGCTAAAAAGATTGCTGCACAAAGAATCCAAAATATCAAAGCATAGAAAGGTTGGCACACTGAAAAAGTACCTTCCAAATTGCCAAGTATTTCAACACAGAAATGTCTAAACATTTAAGAGCAGTATTTATTCAAGCCAAGATTTGAGCAGCTGGACACAAAGGTTAAATATGGAAGATTTCACCAAGCCCCTTATAATGAACAGACTTGTATTTATGGAGCTCTAGAGATAAAAGATGCAACAAATCTATTATTTGAATGTCAATTGTATAAGAAACAGATCTGTATTTTGGGCTGCACATTAGACAAATGATCTAATGGAATCCCTATATTAAAACAACTTATTTCCTGTACAATAATGATTCAAAAATTGCATCCTTTATTTGAACAAAACAGTTCAGCTGAGATGTACATAGGCTGGTCTGATTGTGGTAAATTGGAGATAAAGAAATATGACTTGCATTCTTTATTCTTATTTGTTTCTCTTTTTTATAAATATTTTATTGATTTTCTATTTTTACAATCAAGTGCCTAATTAAACAACGTGGTGACTGGGTCCATTAGTAATTTCATGGTACATGTAAGCTTCTTCAAACTTAATCCAATATTACACCCTCCAATACATCCTCTCTTCATCTGGTAATAGACATTTTTCCACACTATGCAAATACAATTCTTATTGTTGTAAATAGATATACAATTGCCTATCAACATTTGTTATATTTTTCTAAAGGTAAGATACCAAAGCGTATCTTAATTGCATTTACATTCATTATCCATTTATTCTATATTCTATATCTATTTTTTGCTTTTTTCAGTTCTAATTCCCTTCTAATAATAAACATTTTCCACACTAAGCAAATACAATTCTTATTTTTGTAAGTAAATATAGAATTGCCTATCGATATTTATTATATTTTTCTAAAAATGTCAATAGTATCAGTTTAAAATATCTTTTCTAACTAAAACATATCTTAATTGCATTTGCATACAATATCCGTTTATTCAGTCTAAATCCTGTTTTTGCTTTTTACAATTTTAATTCCCCGTCCATGTTCAAAATATCCCAATCATTTATAATTTCAAAACAAGTTATATTTGGGTAACCAAAAGTTTTCCCTATTCAAAATTCTTAACATATTCTTCTTTCCCTTTTTATAACAAGATATGATATTCTGATTACAAATCCTATCTAATTATAATAATACTTCTATTTCTAACAATCTGTTTTAACCATATTCAAACATCTAATTGATAATGTAATCTCCCCTCTAACAGGTCAAAGCTTCTGTTTCTTTCAATCTTACCCTTGCTTTCTTCCTTTGCCAACTAACTTTTCAAGTCAGTACATTTGGATCATCAAATAATTCTTCCTCTATTTTTGTATATATTATTTGAGTCAAGAGAATCAATTTAGTTAAGGTATTTTTGGAAGAACCGGCCCATTGATATTCATTAAACAGCCTCCCTCCTTCTCCAATTTCCCACAGTTTTATTGACAGCTTTCTCTTCCATTCCATCAGCTCTCCTTCCTTATCCTCCAGTAAGTTCTGAGACTTTGATTTGTAGAATGTCTGCTCCATTTCCAATATTCTCATTGTGTCTTCTAAGTCTTCATTTTTCTGAGTCTGGTCACGATTTTCTTCCTTTAGATCTTCAATATTTGTGTCAGCATTTTCTATTTTTCCTTCTGTTTTCTGAGTTGCTGGTTCCTTCTCTGTATTTATTTTCTGGGTTTGTAGATTAAAGTTAAAAAATTGTTCTTTTATCTCCTTTGTGTTTCTTTTAAACTCATCATGAGCTAAAGCAATTATTTCTTGTATTGATTTCAAAATGGAGAGAATTTCTTTCTGTGATTCATCAGTATTTTCTTGGTAATATGGCAAACTGTGGCTGGAGACAGGTGTTAAAGATGGTTTTTCACCATTTAGAATTAAGTAGGAAACATCCATTTTATTTTTTGTAAGTAGTCTTTATGAGTTTATCCAACCAACTAGCCATTCTAAAACCTCCCCTAAGCAGATATAAATAAAGTTCAAATTTTTCTGTCCAATGAGAAAGATATCCTTTCTGTCCAGAGAGAAAAAAAGAACCATTACAAGTTGTTTAATAATCAAGATTTATAATCCAAAGTGTTCCAAAATGTTCCATCATAACTGGAAATAGTCTATGTGTCTTCTCCAGGAGAATAGATCCACAATACAGTTCTAGAAGTCAATAACAATAACAATAACAATAACAATAACAATAACAATAACAATAACAATAACAATAACAATAACAATAACAATAACAATAACAATAACAATAACAATAACAATAACAATAACAATAACAATAACAATAACAATAACAATAACAATAAAGTTGGAAGGGACCTTGGAGGTCATCGAGTCCAACCCCCTGCTCAGGCAGGAAACCCTATACCATTTTGGACAAATGGCTGTCCAGTCTCTTCTAAAAAACTTCCAGTGTTGGAGCATTCACCGCTTCTGGAGGCAGGTTGTTCCACTGGTTAATTGTTCTAACTGTCAGGAAGTTTCTCCTCAGTTCCAGGTTGCTTCTCTCCTTGACTAGTTTCCACCCATTACTTCTTGTCCTGCCCTCAGGAGCCTTGGAGAATAGCTTGACTCCCTCTTCTTTGTGGCAACCCCTGAGATACTGGAACACTGCTATCATGTCACCCCTCATCCTTCTCTTCATTAAACTAGACACACCCAATTCCAGCAGCCGTTCCTTATATGCTTTAGCCTCCAGTCCCCTAATCATCTTTGTTGCCCTTCTCTGCACTCTTTCTAGAGTCTCAACATCTTTTTTACATCGTGGTGACCAAAACTGGATGCAGTTTCCAAGTGTGGCCTTACCAAGGCATTGTAAAGTGGTATTAATACTTCACGTGATCTTGATTCTATCCCTCTGTTAATGCAGCCTAGCACTGTGTTGGCTTTTTGGCAGCTGCAGCACACTGCTGGCTCATATTTAAGTGATTGTCCACTAGGACTCCGAGGTCCCTCTCACAGTTACTACTATTGAGCAAGGTACCCCCTATACTATACCTGTACATTTGGTTTTTCTTGCCTAAATGTAGAACTTTACTTTTTTCACCATTGAATTTCATTTTGTTAGATAGCGCCAGGGTTCAAGTCTGTCCAGGTCCTCCTGTATCTTAAGCCTGTCTTCTGGAGTGTTGGCTATTCCTGCCAGCTTGGTGTCATCCGCAAATTTGATGAGTTCCCCATCTATCCCCTCATCCAAATCGTTGATGAAGATGTTGAAGAGCACTGGGCCCAGAATATAGCCCTGGGGCACCCCACTGCACACTTCCCTCCATGTAGATGCAGTTCCATTGAGGACCACACGCTGAGTACGGCTGGTCAGCCAGCTACGAATCCATGTGCTGGTGATGCTGTCTAAGGCATGATCTGTTTTTGACAAACCCATGTTGGCTTTTAGTAGTGATTTTGTTTGCCTCTAGGTGTTCGCTGATTCGTTGTTTGATTATCTTTTCCAGAATCTTCCCAGGTATTGAGGTCAGGTTGATAGGTCTGTAATTTCCTGGATCCATTTTTTTTCCTTTTTTGAAGATGGGAACTACATCAGCTCTTTTCCAGTCCTCTGGTAGTTCCCCAGTGGTCCAGGATCTTTGAAAAATATAGTTCAGTGGTTCTGAGATCACATCTGCCAGTTCCTTGAGAACCTTGGGGTGTAATCCATATGGTCCTGGTGATTTGAACTTGTCTAGGCTGGACAGGTGCTCAGTATTTTTGTTCATAGTTCAGACAGGCCAATTTTAAAATGATATTATTGTCTCTGCCACACAGATAAGCAGTCCCAAGCCTGTTCCATTTTCTCAGCTGCAAATCTCAAAAGACAGAGCTTCAAGGCCAGCCAAAGTCTTATCTCACTCTGGGCTTCAAGCCAGGTTGCTTTTAGGCAAAAATAAATTGTAGTGCCATACATTCACCACTAGATGTCATCAATGCCGTTTTTCAGTTTTTAAAACCAAAACTTATAAGCTTTTCCACCCTTTTTTTTTAGAAAAAAAGTCTTAGAAAACACTTTTAGTCCCCAAATTTCTAAGTCATATATATGAGTTCCAAGTTAGTCTTATAGGTTTCTCCTTTTCCCCAGGTAATTAATTTGCCACTTTCCTGAGGGAATGGGGTGAAAATTCCCTTTCCCTTCTCTTTGGGAGGAGTGCTTTGGGCAGATTTTCAGGAAAAGATCTAAAATTCATAAAGAGAGGTTTAGATCTCACCCAGTTTCATCCACATTGCTGTAAACTTGCTTAGTAGTGCTTGGTGTCTTCCGTTGACAGCGGCTTCTGACTGGCTACATGAATGTAGCCAGTCTTTCCCCTGCTGATTTGGAGGGCTTCCTCAGATCAAACTGGAGGGCTGCACCCCCACATGATCAAATGAAGGTCTCCTCCTTGATTGCCACCTCTGCGCGGCGGCTTCAGGGTCCCCCAGTGGGGAGAAATCAAACACAGAAGACGGACCTCATCTTCCAGCGTCTGCCTCACCACAACACCATGTCATCAGAGCCTTTATTCTTGTTTGTTTCTTGATATGTTTCTTTATTCAATTTTTATATAAAATGTTATGTTCTTTTATATTCCGTATACAGGCTAAGGGCTAATCAACAATATATTTGCATGAGAACCAAATTAGATTTATTAAAAGCTAATATTTTGGACTTGATTTGACCTGAAATATAACACAGTATTTTCATTGCTTTTTCAGATCCGTTATAAAATTATATCAGAGGCTCTGAGTGATAAAATTCAGTTCCCTTTTTTCCACCAAATGTTGCCCAAAGAAGGAATCCAGTATACAGGAATTGTCCAAGTGCTCCTGCATTTCAGATGGGCATTGATTGGTCTCTTTGCTTCAGACACAGAGAATGGAGAGAATTTCATGAGGATTTTCACTCCTATGCTTGTCAGGAACAGAATTTGTGTTGTTATATCAGAACGATTCTCAACAACTAGATCTACAGCATCATTTAAGGATGCCATCTCTAAGTGGAGACAAGTCAATGTCTTTGTTCACTTCATGGAATATGATTCCCTTGTGGACAGAATTCTTCCTTTCCATTTAACGCTTAAAGTTTTGACAGGATCCATTGAAGGGAAAGTCTGGATCACAACAACTTTGGGAACATATTCAATTAAAAAGCACAAAGTTTTCAAATATGTCCATAGTGTTTGGTCCTTTTCTCTTCAAGCAAAAAAAAGGACAAAAGATAATGCCTATGAACCGATTCTCTTTCTGGAACCTCAGTTTCAAGATCGGTCTTTTCGCTGTTCTTTTTCAAAGCATCTCTTTTCTGTCAAAGGCCGGAGAAGATGCACCCAGAAAGCATTACTGGGGACTCAAAAGAAAAGCAACAGTATCCAGATCACAAACAACCAATATGTTTATAGTGCCATTCAGACTCTGGCCCATGCCTTAAATGCTGCCTATTCTTCCAGATGCAGGAAGAGAAGAAAGGGGGGCGAAGAGTGCTTGGAGGCTCCAAGGCTGCAGCCCTGGCAGGTATGAGCTCCTGATAAGGATCCATCAAACTTAGTTCCTTTTCAGCAGGAACCAAAAGGAGAAGGAGAACCATCTCAATTTGCCTGTATTGTAAAAGGCTAAAAAGTTTGACAAATCTAATTGGAATAACAATGAACAGATTTTAAGCTTCTGTTAAACATTTTTCAGTTATTAGAAGAGTGCTATATTCTCCCTTCTCTAACTAAGAGATTGTGTTAGTTGGAACTGTTAATCCTAGACTTCTGATTTTTTGCTTCTTTAAACCAACATAGCTCTTCTCCTTTTGTGGTCCTTAATGCTAAAATAAGCTCCTTTAATCTCTTCCTTGGATTCAAGGAAGTTAAACAATTTCTATGAGTAGCAGAGCTTTGGTGTGGAGTTAAAACAGGGATAAGCCTAGATTCCTACATTGTCACGAGCAAACTAGGTTCAACCTCCTCTTGAATTCTGTTGACATTTATGTAGCTCCAAGCAAGTGTTAAGTGCTGGTTGGGGAGATTCCTGTGCATAGGCTTGATTAGCAATACATCCATTTAATTGGACCTTCACTTAAGGACATGATCTTTTGTGCCTGACACAAGTTGGTATAAATCTTGCATCACAAAATCATTATTTGGGAATGTCTCTATTAATGACAATGTAAAAGAATAGATAATTGAGAACTAAATATTATTCAAACCTACCCACTTTTGTGAGAAACATTGAAAATTATAATAGTACAACTTTAAGACAGTTTTCATCCACTTAATTATCACATCATCCAAATCACGATGATGTTCTTGTTCACAACAGCATGAAATACTTCGCTGATATCAAGTTATATCACCACCATTCCCATAATCTATTCACGAAGTCTACGTATACATGGGATTGATCTTTGGAGATGGGGGGTGGGGAGAATGTCTCCCAGGAATCATCAGATAAGAGGATGGGAGCCCGCAGGTGCATAATGGGCAGAGAAACAAATTCAGAAATGATTCTCCCTATTTTTTCAGGCAGTAAAAAAAGTTGGAGATATGGACTTTCAGACTTGCAAGATTCTGTTAAAGTAGCCTTACAATAAAGTGGAATTAGCTCATCTGATTGTTTTCTAGTCTGGTCTGCCTGGGAGGTTGTGTTTTCTGTTTGGTCTACCTGGTAGAATATTAGCTTGGTAGCTTTCTTCTTGACAAATCCATACTTTTTGGTACTCACCATGTTGTTTTCGAGGAATTTATGAATTCATTCATTATTTCTTTGTTCAATTTATTGGTGACTTGCTTCACAATTTTCCCTATAATTGACAAATTATGTCAATTATTTATTTTGACAATACATATTTGGTCAATATATGATGGACATATTTTGCTGAACTTTTGCTTTTTACTTTTGAAGATAGTGGCAATACTTCTCTCAATTAATCATATTTGCAAATCAGACAACTGTAGAAGAATGATTTGAATGTGAGAAGACCATATGGGATAAGAAAGCAAGTTTTCTGTTTTTAAAACTGATGCATGTTCCATTCTAGTTTCATCCCTTTCTGAACAAGAATGTGTTTTGCAATATTTCCCAGAAGAAACTATACTTGGACCAAAATGGGGAGACAGCAGCAGATCTGGGCATCATGATGTGGCTGGTTCATCCCAAGAAAGAACCCATGGAAGAGATTCTGGGAAGTTTTGAAAGACAAAGGCTTATTATCAACAAAGACACTCTGTCAAGGCTGAAGATGCTCAATAAGGTGGGTGAAGTATTGCTGCATTTTTTCAGTTTTCCAATGCCTTAGGACCCATCTCCAGTGGGCTAAGACTAGTCACCAAGATGAATGAATGACTAAGAATTGAACATGGGAATATAACTGTAATGTATTGGCCACAACTGCTTTAAATCACTTGTATAATGTCTGACCTACATTGCTGTATTGTTTAACAGTTGCTGTTACTGAAAGCCAGACTGGCTGTCTCCAAGCTGATAATGAGGCTTGGGGCAGGGAACTGTTACTTTAAATCTATTGCTTGCCACCTAGAGGCTAACTGTATAAATAGCTGTGCAGCAGCCTTTAGGGCTGCTTCTGTTCTGAGTTAATAAACTTGTTGTTGTTTGAACACTCTGCCTCATTCAATGCCTAAAGAACCGAAGATATAACAGTGGTGACGAAGGTGGGATGTGCTGCTTCATTGAGAGAGCTTGAAGTTGCTAGGGGGTGAGGTCAGCACAGAGCCTGACAGGAACTACATTCCCCCCCATTGGTCTGCCAGCAAGCCACGCTGGAGACCACCGTGCCCTAAGGATCCGTCCTAGGGCCTGCACAGAAGCCAGCAGCGCAAGGCATTGAACAAAGAAACAAACCACCATGGCGAAGGTCAGGAAGCTCGAAGAATTCGATGTAACTCACCCGGAGAGAGGGGCATCCTACATCTCCCGCGTCAAAAATTACCTCCGCGCCAACCAGGTCGCCGAAGATGGATTGAAGGCTGCGACACTCTTCTGTTTGTCCAGCCCCACCACCTTTGACATTGCAGAGAACCTGGTCACCCTGGTGCCGCTCGAGTCGGTCACCTACGCGGACTTGAAAAAAAAGCTCCAAGACCACTTAGAGCCCGAGTTATCCATTATAGCATGGAGGCACGCTTTTGAGCAGCAGGAGCAACAACCTGGCGAGTCTGCAACAGAATTCATTGCCGCTCTTCATCAAGCGTCCCGACTCTGCAATTTCCCGGATTTGGAGGAGAGACTCCGAGACCGTTTAGTCTGTGGACTCCGGAATCGAGAGCTCCAACAAAAACTGTTCGCTAAGAGACTCTCTCGCTACAAGAGGCCTTGAAGGAGGTCATGGCGAATGAAGCCGCCGAAGGGGCCATTAAAGCGCTGCGGCCCTCCAAAAGCATGCCAATCACCGAAGCCATCCACCATGAGGGCGCCGAGCGGATGGAAGACACTGACTCAGACTATGAAGTCGACCAGCTATAAAAGCACCCGGAGAAGAGACCGCAGCCAGCTGGGAAGGCAGTTCCATTCCTTAAATGCATGGGCTGAGGAGGCCGCCATCAATGCACGGATTGCTGATTCCGAACTGTAATATGCCGGGCCTGTGGCAAACCAGGCCACATTGCCACCATCTGCCGAGGTCATCAGGAGGACCGCCCGAAAGAAGACGCATTCAGGAGAGGTACCGGGGCCCCGGGTCAACACCAAGTAGGGTTCTGCTCCAGCCGAAGGAGCATATTCCTCACTGGTGCCCATTGCCCCCTAAAGCAGAAGCTTAGACTACAGGTCAAGCTTCAGGGAGTTCCATGCAAGATAGACTGGACATGGGCTCAGCCATGTCCATCATTTCACAAGGAACATTCAGGCACCTATGCCATCGTAGCAACAGATGGGCCAAGCTCCAGCCGTCTAATCTACTACTCACAGACTTCCAAAACTCCCGAGTGGCAGTCAAAGGTGAAGCCATACTTCTGGTGGAATTCAAGGGGTTCAAGGGGCCACTAGATGTCATAGTGGTGGAAGGCCAATGCACGAGCCTCATAGGGCTCAATTGTTTTGATGCATTGGGCATTCAAGTAACCGGCATTCACCGAACACAAGTGGCAGATCTGCCTGCAGTCTGCCAAGAGTTTGCGGATGTTTTCAGTTCTAGTCTAGGGGAGTACAAGGGTCCTCCGATCGCCCTCAAACTTGATCCTATGGTAACTCCAATACGGATGAAGCCTCGTAGAGTGCCTTTCGCATTAAAACCCAAAATCGATGCAGAGCTGGATAAGCTAGTGGAACAAGGGGTATTGCAGCCTGTAGACAGTGGGGTGTGGGAGACCCCCATAGTAACGCCATTAAAGACCAACGGGGAAGTGCGAATATGCGCTGACTATAAGTGCACCCTCAACAGCATGCGTACCCTGTGCCAGTTGTCAGCCATATTTTGGCGTCATTGCAAGGAGGCCGCGTGTTCGCCAAATTAGATTTGGCACAGGCCTATCAACAACTGCCTGTGGACAAGGCCACGGCAGTAGCCCAGACCATTGTCACCCATAGGGGGGCTTTTAAGGTTAAGCGCCTACAGTTCGGGGTGAGTATAGCCCCAGGGCTGTTCCAGGGAGTGATGGAGTGCACGCTCAAGGGAATTCCTGGAGTTTTCCCATACTTCGATGATGTCCTCATTGCTGGGGAATCAGTTGAGATTCTGGCTGAACGGCTTAAGGCCATCCTTCAGCGGTTCCACAACGCAGGACTTAAACTAAAAAAAGAAAAGTGCAAGATTCGGGTAGAGTCAACAGAGTTCCTTGGTTTCTGCATCGATGCCAAAGGCATTCATCCAGAAGCCCTGCCGAACTCAGATGGGGCCGACGTTTGATCACCAAGCTGGACAGGCTGCACCCCGACCGGGTTGCCTTGGACTCTGCTCAGCCAAAGGCACCTCAAAATTTGCAAGTGGGCGACCGGGTTTGGACCCGGAATTACAGGCAAGGGGCTTTGTGGGTGGCAGCTGTGGTTGTTAAGGTGTCGGGACCACTCTCTTATAAGGTGGTCCTGGAAGATGGGCGAGTCATTCGCCGGTACATTGACCAGCTGCATCGGAGGCTAGTGAACCAGTCACTGGCTCAGGCTTCTCAAGAGGGCCGCATGCAAGGGCCATGTGACATCGGCCCTACAGAGGAGCTTGCATGCTCCAACAGAACTCTTACTCAAGGAGACGGGGAAAAGGCCGTAGGAGAGCTTCCCCCAGACAGACAGACAGACAGTATCCGCTGAACAGGACCAGCAAACAGCGCTGAGGGACAGCCCTGCAGACTTTGCTGCATGATTGGACTTTGGTTTGGGCCGACCAGAACTGGCCAGCCAAAGGGACCCGAGTCAACCTGACTTCACTGGACCTCAGAGCCCTGGCCTACCCAGCCAGGCAGGCGAGCGGGTAGACCGGGAGACCCCTGCAACCCCTAGACATTCAGACTGGTCAAGAAGGCCGCCTAAATATCTGCAGGACTATGGCCAGCAATTGAGAGTTTGAGCCATCTAGGGGGAAGGGGTGTAATGTATTGGCCACAACTGCTTTAAATCACTTGCTTAATGTCTGACCTACATTGCTGTATTGTTTAACAGTTGCTGTTACTGAAAGCCAGACTGGCTGTCTCCAAGCTGATAATGAGGCTTGGGGCGGGGAACTGTTACTTTAAATCTATTGGTTGCCACCTAGAGGCTAACTGTATAAATAGCTGTGCAGCAGCCTTTAGGGCTGCTTCTGTTCTAAGTTAATAAACTTGTTGTTGTTTGAACACTCTGCCTCATTCAATGCCTAAAGAACCGAAGATATAACAATAACACTTATAGTCATCTTAGGCTGCTTGGAAGGCTTCAGTAATATTGACCAAAGTCAAACATGGAATGCTGGATGACAATTCTTTAGGAAGACAGATCAGGGCTTTTTTGTATCCAATTTGTAATCTGAAATTGCTGTAAAACTGGTGAGAGAGCCATCAAGTGCTGAAGATTGTGATCCACATAGCCTCAATTCAATCTTGCCCAGAATTAGCAAAAAAAAATAAGCAATTTGATTGAGCAGTTTCCAAATTCATGTTTGGACTGAATATGATGAAACTGAATCAAGCCTGGATAGAGGTCCTGTAGGTCAATTGGGATCTCAGCTTTGGAATTAGGATTCACCTTGTCCTGATTGGAGGGAGTGTCACTTCAAGGGCAGGTCCATATTCTCTTATGGTTTTAAGCAGCCCAGATCTGGCCAAAGCTTTCCATGCCTCTCTTTCACCCCAGTGGGATATTGCAATAGGCCACCTGCTCTTTGGAAGGAGGTCCAAGGCTTTCAGTTCACATGACATCAGAATGTTGGTCTGATAATAACCTGACTCCAAAAACTGAAGCATTGTGACATGATTTTTACCTAAAGAAAAATCCTTCCTGATATGTGAACCCGCACAATTTGAAAAGAAATGCAACTTAGATTTGATCTTTGGTTTAGAGGATTCTTCTTTTGAAAATCCCATAAATATAATTGTTTCTATTGATTTTTATCTACCTTCTCTCTGAGCAAAATTTAAGTAGTAATAAATGTGGATTTGCCTTTCCATACTCGTCAGTGTCACCTAATTGTTGTTTTTCACTAGAAATGACCTTTTTATATATATACCTAGCTGGGCCTTAGAAACATCCCTTTCCCACCCAGGGATTATACTCATGACCCATGTGCTGCAGCAAAGGATTCCTGGTTTACCCTTTTACGCTCATCATTTCATCTCCATCTCATCTCACTCCAGTTTTGGAAATGAGGCAGTTAGTTTTGCTCTTGTTTGACCAGCAAGGCAGCCATATAAATGGAGGAAATGAATATAATAATAAACAAAGAACATCTCCTTTAAGATTGACCACCCTAATTTGTAGGGAATTTTTCCATTGTATCTTCACTGGGAGACTTTTTTGGACTACTTTTGAAGGGAGTAACTTTGCAATGTTTTATTAGTAAAAAAAAAAAACCTTTCCAGGTCCTGCTGATCAGAAGTTTCTTTCTTTATCAAAATTTTAATAAATTAATAAATTGTTTCAAATAAATTGTATTCCAAACTTTAGTATGAGTAGATCATCATACTTTAAAATCATGGATATATGAAGAACAGAGGAATTTATGTTAATACTGCTATGAATACAAACCCACTAGTTTTCACTTAATGCTTAAATCTTTTCTCAGTTCCATCCCTCCAGACTTTATTAAGAAGAAAAGTCCTTTATTGCAATCTGATGTGCCAGAAGCAGGCACTAAATGAAGAATCTGCCTGTATCTGTATCTCCTATAACCATTTGGAATTAATTAGAGATTTCATATTTACCTAAGTGAAGCCCAGAAACTACTTAGCTAATGTTCATGTCTACATGCATCTTTTTTGGATGTTGAGTTTTAATACATTTTCTTTGGCATTTGTTGTTTTTCTGCTTAGTCTCTGCCTCAGTCCCAATGTGTGGAAAATTGTCCTCCTGGATTTTTCAAGCAGGTTCGGGAAGGGGAGCCAGTTTGCTGCTATGACTGCATTCCTTGTCCAGAGGGGACCATCTCCACTCAGGAAGGTGGGTGACACCGAAAGAAAGGGATACTGGATTCATCCATTTATACCAACATGGGAATCATTCAATATTTAAAATTGTTACCAAATCTATAATGGAAATAGATTGCTTTATCTTCTCACTTCCAGAAACTAAATGCAAAGATGGATAAAAACTCAATTTATCTTCTTTAATTCCATTAGGAATTAATGTTAATTATTTTATTTATTTATTTATCAAATTTATACAGCCACCCATCTCACAGAAAGTGTTTCTTGGCAGCATACAATAAAACAAACAATTAAACCTTTTTACAGAACTAATTACAGAAATAAAACTTTAAAAAGTGCAAGATTATGAGAGTGGAATCTATAGTATCAAGGTGTTACACAAGATGCAATCACTGAACAGGGTCCCTCTTACTGGGTGATCCCCAGCTTCTTGAAAGATGTTTGGGCTAAGCCCAAATTTGGAATAGAAATGCCTCTTTTAAGGTAAGAGTGGTTTTGTCATCTAGTTTGAATGAGGGGGCAGTGAACACCATTTTCAGAAGTCTCTATATGGACCAAACTGTGTTAGACAACTTTCATCTAGTCTCCAAAAATTTTCAGAGGTTTGTTGAAGGCATGCTTGGTACTGTACTTAGGTACAAAACCCATTGATTGAGGTACAGTACTGAGACTGAACTGGTTCCTCTTGAAGATGACCTCTGAAGGGCTCTGGTTGAGGATGTGCAAACATCTTGGCCCCTCTGGATCTCTCAGTGTTTTTGACACCATCAACCAAGGTGTCCTTCCAGAATATCTTCAGGGATTGGAGTGGGAAGCAGTGGTTTCCAATGGTTATCCTTTCTTCATTAATGATTTCATATTATTGAGGGGCAGAGTACAGGCCCTAGGTTCCTGCAATAGACCATCTCTTAGGTCTTGAGTCTCTCTTCTTTTCTCTTTATCACTGACATAAAACTGCTAGATGATGTCATTTGGAACCATGACATGTGGTATTATCAGTACACCATCCATATCTGGGCAGGTGTTGCTATTGTGATGCTGGCCCAGCACATTGAGGTAGCATGGATCTGGATGGGAAGAACCAACTTTGAGTCGACTCTGGTAAGATGGTCTTCTCTTTTTGTCCATGCAGGGTCTAGTCATAAGCCATCTCTCATTCTCAATGGGGTAACATTCCCCTAGATGGAAATGGTGCAAAATTTGGGGGTCCTGCTAGATTCTCGGCTTCAGCTTGATGTGCTGGGGGCAGCCTTGTCTAGTGGAGTCTTTAAGCAGATTCTACTTGTGCTCCATCTGTGCCCTTTCCTGAACTTAGGAGGCTTACTTATGCTTTAGTCACTTCCTGTTTCCTGTGGTGAGTTCTCTGAGTGAAGGATGGTTGTGACGCCAGCATCTCTCTTTTTGGGGGGTTGCATTTTTTGTTGTTGTTTTTATCGTTGTATATATTGGGGTTTCTTTGCTAGACTAAAAACTGCCTAAAGCTTGGGTTAAGATGAGAAGTCAGAGAAATATTATATATACTTACCTTTTGCTATGTCTTTCCTGTCTCTCAGTATCAGCTCTCATCCAAAGAAGATTTAATTGAAATATGAAAAGAGATATAAAAGAAACATTCCTTTCATTTTTTTTCTCAGATACCGAAAAATGCACAAAGTGCCCAGATGATCAATTTCCAACCAAGAACCAAGTACAATGTATCACCAAAACAAGACACTTTCTTTCCTATGAGGAACATCTGGGCCTTATCCTGGTCTCCTTTGCACTATTCTTGTTCTTAACAACAGGCTTTGTTCTTATCATATTCCTTAAATACCGAGAAACTCCCATTGTCAAAACCAATAACCGGGACCTGTCCTACATCTTGCTGGTCTCCCTCCTGCTTTGTTTTTTGTCCTCCTTTTTTTTCATTGGACAACCAAGGAAAGTTACATGTCTTCTCCGACAACCGGTGTTCACCATTGTCTTCTCAGTAGCTGTGTCTTCTATGTTGGCGAAAACAATCACAGTGGTGCTGGCCTTCCTGGCCACAAAACCAGGGAACAGGGTGAGAAGATGGTTGAGGAAGAGCTTAGCCAACTCCATCATCCTTTCTTGTTCTGGTGTCCAAATTATCATCTGTTCCATCTGGTTGGGAGTTTGTCCCCCATTCCCTGACTCTGACCTGCACTCCCAGCCTGGAGAGATCATACTTCAGTGCAATGAAGGCTCTGTCACTATGTTTTATATTGTCCTTGGCTATATGTGTTTCCTAGTTTCCATTTGCTTCATTGTAGCTTTCCTGGCCAGGAATCTGCCTGGGGCCTTCAATGAAGCCAAGCTGATCACCTTCAGCATGCTGGTCTTCTGCAGTGTCTGGGTCTCCTTCCTGCCCACCTATCTGAGCACCAAGGGAAAATACATGGTGACTGTTCAGGTCTTCTCCATCTTGGCCTCCAGTGCTGGTCTGCTGGGCTGTATCTTCTTCCCCAAGTGCTACATTATTATCCTGAGGCCAGATCTAAACTCTAAGGAACATCTAATAGTAAAAATAAGGAAGTAATATTAAAATTGTTTCTTAGGTTCATGACATTTATTTTTCCATTGCAGTTATTATTGGGCTCCCTCTGCATCAGTTTGACAATTAAATGTATTTAATACCAAAGGAAATAAACTTATATATAGTGTAAAACTAATGAAATTAAATTCTAACATAATCATCAAACAGCAAAATAAACCAATTAATAATTAAAATTGTCATGCAACTAGTGAAAGACAGGATAAGAAATGAGATAGTTATATTAACATAAGACAGCTGCACAAGAGACGAGACTCCCCCATAAGAGGGAGAAGGATTCTTTTTCCTTAGGTGGAATGAATATGGAAATCTAAATCTGTGTGAACATGCTCTCTTTATCTCTATGACTTATTCTTGAAAGTAGATGAGGGTAGTAGAGCTGGATATTAAGAACATGCAGATGACCTTCCCTAGTTTTTTCTCAAATGGAGCCTCAGAATTCCATGACTTCAGTGTTGACTCACCACTGTCTCAACACCCTTTCTGGGCATGTTCCAAAAGGACTGACCCTACTACAAAAACAGCACCTGGAACACTCAACACCTCTGTGGAAACCTGATCTAGGAAAGAAGGTAGTAAACAGACTGAGACCACATTGATTTCTTATCTAAATAAGCCACATGATCCGCTGGCCTTCAAATGTGAAGGTTTCAGAAATCTGCCGTATGAATGGGAAAAGAATCTATAATGGAAAATGTCAGGAGCTCATCCCAAAGGCTTTACTATTCAGACTTATCTAGGGAGCTGCAGGAAGAGCCCACCTTCTCTGAAAGCTGCCTAGAGGCCAAGATTCTTTGCATCATCCTAATGTAGGGAAAAGGTGGGAGCTAAAACCCAAAGAGGAGAGGAAGTAAAGCTGATGGTCCATTCCCTGATCTTCCCTCCTTTCCTTCAAGAAACAACTCAAAGCAGAAGGTAGAAATGGAAAGATAGAACATAGAACAATAGGATTGGAAGGGATCTTGAAGGTCTTCTAGTTCAAACCCCTGTTCCAGCAGGAACCCCTATACCATTTCAAATAAATGGTTGTCCAGTCTTTTTTTTTTTTGAAAGCCTCCAGTGATGGAGCACCCACAACATCTGAAGGAAAGCTGTTCCATTGGCTGATTGCTCCATGTGCCACTTTACTCATAGCTGGAGCCCTATTTGTAATAAAGCTTGTCTGAGGATTCAGATGGTTTATGCAAGACGTCTGGTCTCTTTGTATCCATTCCCTCTTCTCTCCCCATCCCCCTTCCTTCAAGTAACAACTCTAAGCAGAAGGGAGAAATGGAAAGATCCCTTCATCTGCCACTTTACTCATAGCTGGGGCTGTATTTGGAATAAAGCTTGTCTGAGTACTGAGATGATTTATTCAAGACATCTCTCTTTGTTGATTTTCCATCAAGGGTTTCCCTCAGGGCCAAGATCTATTCAGAATACTTTGAAATTTGGGATAAGGTGACCAAATAATTTAGACAGGCTTCACTAGTTTCAAGGCCATGGATTTAACTGAAAAAGAATCCATTGCCTGAAATCTCCATTTTTTAAAAAAACTCTAGGCCAGTATTTTTTCTCAGTTAAGCTCTTCACCCAGTTCACTCTCTGTGTTCACTTTCCTCAGTGAGAGAAATCTTCTTCCCATTTCTTATATTGAGAAACTAGTTACTTCAACACAGAACCGTAGGGAAATAAATAAATAAATAAATAAATAAATAAATAAATAAATAAATAAATAAATAAATAAATAAATAAATAAATAAATAAATAAATAAATAAATAAATAAATAAATAAATAAATAAATAAATAAATAAATAAATAAATAAATAAATAAATAAATAAATAAATAATAAAGTTGGAAGGGACCTTGGAGGTCATCGAGTCCAACCCCCTGCTCAGGCAGGAAACCCTATACCATTTCAGACAAATGGCTGTCCAGTCTCTTCTTAAAAACTTCCTGGAGCATTCACCACTTCTGGAGGCAGGTTGTTCCACTGGTTAATTGTTCTAACTGTCAGGAAGTTTCTCCTCAGTTCCAGGTTGCTTCTTTCCTTGACTAGTTTTCCATCCATTACTTCTTGTCCTGCCCTAATGCGCCTTGGAGAATAGCTTGACGACTCCCTCTTCTTTGTGGCAGCACTGAGATTGGAATACTGCTATATGTACACCCCTAGTCCTTCTTTCATTAAACTAGACAACCCAATTCCAGCAAACGTTCTGATAGCTTAGCCTCAGTCCCCTAATCATCTTTTGTTGCCCTTCTCGCACTCTTTCTAAGAGTCTCAACATCTTTTTTTACATCGTGTGACCAAACTGGAGGATGCAGTATTCAAAGTGGGCCTTACCAAGGCATTGTAAAGTGGTTATAATAACTTCACGTGCATCTGATTCTATCCCTCTGTTAAGGCAAGCCAGCACGTGTTGCTTTTTTTGGCAGCTGCAGCACACTGTGGCTCATATTAAGTGATTGTCCACTAGGACTCCGAGATCCCTCTCACCGTTACTACTATTGAGCATAGGCACCCCCTATACTATTACCCTGTACATGTGGTTTTTCTTGCCTAAATGTAGAACCTTACTTTTTTCACCATTGAATTCATTTTGTTAGGATAGCGCCCAATCTTCAAGTCTGTCAGGTCCCCTGTATCTTAAATAAATAAATAAATAAATAAATAAATAAAAAATAAATAAATAAATAAATAATGAATGAATGAATGAAGGAAGGAATGAATGAATGAATGAATGAATGAATGAATAATAAATAAAAAAATAATAAATACATAATAAATAAATAAATAAATAAATAAATAAATAAATAAATAAATAAATAAATAAATAAATAAATAAATAAATAAATAAATAAATAAATAAATAAATAAATAAATAAATAAATAAATAAATAAATTTCCACGAAGCTGGGTAGCCAGTCAGGTCAGGTTCCAATTCAACCTGACCCAGAAATCTGTTCGGCCACCCCCGATATGCCCTCCGATATCAATGGTGCAGGAAGGGAAATTTATCAAATACAGGTCTGACCACAGAAGGCCTGACTGAATTTTGGTAAGAAGAACCTGAGTTGTCTGGAACTCGTTTTGGGAGAGGGGTGTAGTTGAAGCAGATTTTGCACCATTTAGCAGCTTCTCTTGCTGAACCTTCACTTGTCTGAAAGAGTCAAAATGGATCCTCATGAGAGACATTGTTCCTGGCTGCCAACGAGCCAGCTGCAGGGCCTCCCTTCCTCAAAACAAATGAACTGAACTAAACAAGAAAAGAAAAGGTACCACCAAGTACAGAAAGGAAAAGGCACCACCAAATGTAGGAATAGGCAACAAATCTGAATATTTTCTATTCCACCAGTGGACACAAATCGGTGTCTTTGTTTACTCTGTGGAAATTGATTCCTCCATGATGGGAATAATCATTATGCAGAAGATAATTGAAACCTGCACACAAAAGCCACAATTGGAAAGGTCTGGATCACTTCATCTTTGTGGGATTTTACTTGGCAATAACAGTGTATGTCATGGATTTTTCCATCTGTCTATGGTTTTCTTTCCTTTTTGATCCAGATGGGCAGAAATGCCAAATATGGTGACGTTCGATCTATTTACTATTCTACCATAGACTTTATGCAGAGAATGTTTCCATTGTTCCTATTGCAACCATGGCTTGTCCGTGAAAGGCTGGACAAGATGCCCAGAGGAAGTAGACCTGGAAGTTCTGCCCCAAGAGAAGATTGAAGGGATCCTGTCTCTTGACAGCTACATCACTTATCGCTCCATCTGGATTGTGGCTAGGGCCTTAAATGCTGCATAGTCATCTAGATCCAAGAGGAAAGTGAAGGATGACAAAGATTGGTGGGTTGTTCACCAATTGCATTTGTGGCACGTATTCCCTCTGCCTAACCCTGTGGAGTCCCTCTTTCCTTTTTTTTAAAAAAATGTAAACGTATCTATGAAGATCATTATTTTCTTCAGAGATTTAGCATTCTTGACTATGGGGTTATGTACTTTTCCATAGTAGCGTATTTTTCTTTCCATCAAGTATTTATTTCCCACCTTCTTTTATTTTTCAGATCCTCATTAAACTTTCCCACTGTTCGCCTTATTTGAGATTTCTTTGTAATGTCATCTTTTTAAATGTTACACTTCTTAACATCATTGTATCATTCATCTTCAGCATCCCCCCCATTAATTTAGTGTTATTGAGCTTGGCTCAAGTCAAATGCTTAATCCTGAAATTTGAGATAGGAATTTATAATTCATTCAGGGTTAGAATGAATTCAATGAATTCAGTCAAATATTTATATTTTGAATTCCAAGACAAATTTGATAGTTACTAAAATCAAGTACCTCCTTCATGGATTACTGCCTTGGCATGGTGAAGGGGCTTATGTAACTCAATGAAGCTATGAGCTATGCTATGCAGGGCCACCCAAGATGGACAGGTCATAGCAGAGAGTTCTGACAAAATGTCAGAATCCACTGGAGAAGAAATGGCAATCCACTCCAGTATCTTTGCCATGAAAACCCCATGGACAGTACCAAAAGGCAAAAAGATATGATGCTGGAAGATGAGCCCTTCAGGTCAGAAGGTGTCCAATATGCTATTGGGGAAGAGCAGAGGGCTAGTACTAGTAGCACCAGAAAGAGTGAAGCGACTGGGCCAAAGCCGAAAGGACGCTCAGCTGTGGATGCATCTGGTGGTGAAAGGAAAGTCTGATGCTGTAAAGATCTTTTCTCCATAGGAACCTGGAATGTAAGATCCATGAATCAAGGCAAACTGGACATGGTCAAACAAGAGATGACAAGACTGAACATCGACATCTTAGGAATCAGCGAACTAAAATGGACAGGAATGGGTGAATTTAATTCAGAGGACCATCAGGTATACTACTGCGGGCAAGAATCCCTCAGAAGAAATGGAGTAGCCTTCATAGTCAATAAAAGAGTAGGAAAAGCAGTACTGGGATACAATTCCCAAAATGACAGAATGATCTCAGTGCGAATCCAAGGCAAACCATTCAATATCACAGTAGTCCAAGTCTATGCCACAACCACTGGTGCTGAAGAGGATGAAATTGAACAGTTCTATTGAGGCAGATGGAAAAATACCAAAACAGAAGGCATAAACCACAAGTTATAGACATATCAAAATTATTGCTAAATGTATGACCAATGTGCTGGATAAAATTATGTTATGAAACATGTTCCAAGAGGTGGTAACCGAAAGCAACAGATGGTGTAAGATAGCATCCGTAGATGAAGTAAGACGCCCAGTTACATGTACTTCTCCTATTGCTGTCATGGTCAAGTTGATATAAACTTCTTCTTTTGCTGTGTTAAAGGTAGATAAGAAGTCACCCCGTGGGCGAAGCGAGGGTGACAGATTGTATAAAACCGACACCCTGGGCGTAACCCAGGGTTCAGAATTTGCCATGCTAATGCTCTGAACCTTTGCGCAAATAAACCTGTTTTCTCCAACCCTTCGTGGTCTTGTCTTCTGAATTCAAAACGTAAGTTTCTACTACATGTAACTGGCGAGCCAGCCAGGAGATAAGGAGTCTTGGGGCTCACTGGAGGGCCCACCCCGGTGCGAAGGGCCTGTCGTGTTGGGGGAAACCTCCCAGGCGCCATCGGACTGTTTATTCCGAGGGATTTCCCTGTAGCACAGGGCTCCGGTAACGGCGGTCGGCCTCTCCAAGAACCACTGGTGAAGGGGACGGAGACCAGGACACGCTCCAGCTGGCCACGGGACGGTGGATTCGCCTGCAGGCAAGTATTGGATGGGGACAGGATCCTCCCTGTAAACAGGGACGGAGGAGAGGATTGATCACCCTCTCTTTGGAATAAGGTGGGAGTAGTGTTGTGTGTGTGTTGAGGTGAGTGGCTACTGCGGTTCCCAAAGGTGGCTGTGAGTCTCCAGCACCCTGGGCCAGTAGAGTGTGAGTGGCGTTCGCAGTTCCCATCGGAGACCGTGTCCAACCGGCTCCCTGGGTCGAGCGTGAACGTGTGACAAACCCTACTGTTACCCCGAGTGGAAGGACCCCTTACCATCCGCTCATCCCTTTCCTATATTGCCTTGTCTGGTGCCCCGGGAGGGTCATGGGGGGAGGTAAAAGTGTACCCCTTACCCCATTGAGGTGTATGTTGAAGAATTTCAAGTCAGCCTATGCAACTCAGGACTATGGTATTAAATGGAGCAGGCAGAGGTTGAGAATCCTCTGCGAGGTAGAATGGCCAAGCTTTAACTTAGGATGGCCAGATACAGGAACCTTGGATCCCGCGGTTGCTTTGAGGGTCCATCAGTTAGTGTTTCACCCCACGTTAGGACACCCAGACCAGGCACCCTATATTGATGTGTGGCTCGGCTTGTTGCAAAAACCTCCACCTTGGATTCAGACGTGCAAAACAGAACAATGTAGGCTCCTAGTTTCACGCACCTTGCCACCCCAGAAGATAAGGAAAATCATCCCAGTACTACCCAGTTGTCCGGCAGAATTGCCGCATCCACCGCCGTATGTACCCCTACAGGGGTTAGGAGGGGCCTCCTTACCATCAGCCTCATCCTCAGCCTCTGGGTCCATGTGGCGTTTGGATCAACTATCCCCTATGATGAAGAGTCCTACAGATAGGAAGTGCCAGGGGCCAGCCGTAACCCCCCACGATGCCCGAGATTACGAAGCCGGACCATCTCCCAAAGGGGCAGAAGGGGGTGTCGAGGAAGAAAGGGAGAAGGCAGTGCTACGTATCGTGGATAGAGAAGAAGAGGAACCAATAGCGGAACGGACAAGGGCCAAAACTGAGCAGGCATCGTTGAATGCTCCTCTTAGGCAGGTTGATCAATTAGTTGTCAGTAAAGACAATCCAGCGGATACGGTGACTGCCCCGTTATTCCAACATGTGCCCTTTACTACCTCAGACCTCCTCAATTGGAAGTTCCATTACGGCCCTTTTAGTGAGAAGCCAAAGGAGGTGGCAGATCTGGTAAAGACCATTGTGGATACCCATAACCCCACTTGGATGGACATGCAGCAGCTTATGGGAACCCTGTTTAATCCTGAAGAAAGGGAAAAGATTCAGATAGCAGTATCAAAAATATTGAAGCCCAGTTTACCAATGCTTCGAAATCTTGCGGAATACGTTGAACAGAAATTCCCTTCCAAGGATCCCTCCTGGAATCCATATAGTGACCTTCATGACCTACAAGCATATCAACAGCTAGTGGTGCAGGCAGTTCGAGCAGCAGGAAAGCCGTCCGTTAATATGTCCAAACCATCCTTGGTAGTGCAAGAAGCCACTGAGAGTCCGGAGGCGTTCTATGCTCGGTTGCTTGACGCATACCAAATGTACACTCCCATAGACCCAACAGAGCCCGCAAACGCCCGAATGCTTGCCATGGCGTTCATTTCACAAAGTGCCCCTGATATCAGAAGAAAATTACAAAGATTGGAGGGAGCGCTTGGAAAGCCAATGAGTGAATTGATGGAGGTGGCCCGAAAGACGTTCGTGAATAGGGAAAAAGAAGAGGAGAAGAAGAAGGATCAGAAAATGCAGAGAAAAGCCGAACTGCTGGCTGTCGCTATGATGGGGGGACCACGAGGACGAGGGGTTAGCTGGAATAGGGGAAGCGGTATGACGTTGGGACGGAACCAGTGTGCCATATGTAAAAAGGAAGGACACTGGAAGGGTGAATGTCCGGAAAGAGAGCTGGCTGAAGAACAAGGAGGGGGAAGAGGCAGGTTTGTGACAAACTACAGAACCGGTCCGGGCCGAGGTCAGAGAGGGAGAGGAAGGGGATTTTCGAGGCCCCCCCTCATCGGCCTGGCAGAAATGGAGGAAAGGGACTGAGACCGACCGGGTTCAGCCCGCCTCCCAGAACCTGTGGTCAGTCTAACAGTAGGAGGCAAACCTGTTCCCTTCCTTGTAGACACCGGAGCCACCCGATCAGTCCTAACTCAACCCCTAAGCCCAGCCACCCCTCAAACCATCAATATCCAGGGAGCGACAGGGAAAATCTTACAGCGACCAATATTGGAGCCTCTAGTCTGCACTACCAAAGGAAAAACCATAACCCACCAGTTTGTATACATGCCTGATTGCCCCATCCCTCTATTAGGGAGAGATCTGCTATGTAAGTTGAGGGCGCAGATCTCCTTTGAGGAGGATGGCACCATGGAAATGAAATATGGAAAGGTATGCATGGAAATACCCCGGGAAGAGGGGTGGAGAATGATGATGACAAGAATAGTAGAACAAAATGCTGAATGGGAAGACTTCGATGTGCCGTATTTGTGGGCTGAGGACAACCCCCCCGGATTTGCACGGCATCATCCTCCGATAATAGTAGAGGAACTTCCAGCAAAGATACCAATTAGAATCAGACAACGCACATATCCCCGATCTGTGGTCCAAGCTATCCAGGATGTGATAGACGTGTATATAACCCATCACATCCTAGTTCCTACAGAGTCTAAATGGAATACTCCAATCCTACCAATCCCAAAGGGTGAAGGGAAATATCGCCCTGTACAAGATTTGAGAGTGGTGAATGAGGCTACTGTCACCATTCACCCAGTGGTACCAAACCCCTATGTCATATTAGGACTAATCCCTCCGACAGCCAAATGGTTTTCAGTGATCGATCTGAAAGATGCCTTCTTCACTATACCCATACATAAGAAAAGCCAACATCTATTCGCTTTTGAGTGGGAAAATCCAACATCAGGAAGAAAACACCAGTATGCTTGGACTCGATTGCCCCAGGGGTTCAAAAACTCTCCAACCCTATTTGGGGCCGCATTAGGGAGGGATTTGGAGGCTTTAAACATCCCTCCCCCAGATGTTGTGCTGCAGTATGTTGATGACTTATTAATTACAGGCCAGACAGACGATGACTGTTGGCAAAATACGTATGACTTACTTCATCTTCTGCAAGACCGAGGTTATAAAGCGTCCCGAAAGAAAGCCCAACTAGTAGCAAAGAAAGTGAGATATCTAGGATATGACATAGAGCAAGGAAAAAGAACCTTGGGGCATGAAAGGAGGGGGGCCATCTGCCAGCTGCCGGTGCCAAAAGACAGGAAAGAGTTAAGGGGTTTTCTGGGTGCTGCTGGATTCTGCCGAATATGGATTCCTAATTTCAGTTTGATAGCAAAACCCCTCTATGAAGCAACAAAGGGGGGTGATAGGGAACCATTACGATGGGAAAGGACAGAACAGAACAGTTTCATAGCTCTCAAAGAAGCTCTCCTGCAAGCCCCGAGTTTAGGGTTGCCGAATTTGGAAAAGCCGTTCCAGCTATTTGTGGATACAAAGCACAATGTGGCTGTAGGAGTTCTCACCCAGAAAATTGGAATGTGGCATCGCCCCGTTGCTTATCTGTCTAAACAGCTTGATAATGTAGCCAAGGGCTGGCCTGCCTGCCTCAAAGCAATTGCAGGAACAGCATTGTTAACACAGGAAGCTAACAAATTAACGTTTGGACAGGAACTGAATATCTTCACTCCACATGCCCTTAAGGCTGTGTTAGAAGCAAAGGGACATTTATGGTTAACAAACCCACGAATGCTAAAGTATCAAGCCCTGATAACGCATAACCCAATGATAACGATCATACAGTCAAACACCTTGAATCCAGCCACGCTATTGCCTGAACCGAACTTGAGAACCACACATAGCTGTATAAAGACCATCGAGGAGATGTATGCAAGCCGCCCGGATATGAAGGATGTTCCTCTTCGAAATCCCAATTTTACATTGTTCACTGATGGGACTAGCTTTATACAGGAAGGGACTCGAAAGGCAGGATATGCCGTGGTGACCCTGGAGGATGTATGGGAAGCAGAACCCCTCCCCCCTGGGACAAGTGCTCAGCTAGCCGAATTACACGCGTTAACCAGAGCACTCGAATTGTCAAAAGGAAAGTGTGTTAACGTTTATACTGACTCCAAATACGCCTTCTTAACGGTACAAGTCCACGGAGCATTATACAAGGAAAGGGGTTTAATAACTGCGGGAGGAAAGGACATCAAGTACGGACCGCAAATATTGCGTTTGCTGGACAGTGTGTGGGCACCCAAGGAAGTAGCAGTAATTCATTGTAAGGGACATCAAACAAAAGCCTCAATTACTAAGCAGGGAAACGATAAAGCAGACCGGGAAGCCCGGAGGGCTGCCCAGAAGTTGCTGACCATACAAGAGAACTATTTGGTTGCATGGGTTAACAAACATCAAGAGCAGGATAAGCCATACTATTCTCGGGATGATTTGGATCAAATAGAGGCATTGGAGGCCCATTTTGAGGAAGGTTGGTGGATCCTACCGGATGGTCGGGTTTTCATTCCAGGCTATATGGCATGGGGGGCAGTGCAACAGGTCCACAGTCAATTACATCTAGGAAAAACGGCGTTAGCAAACGCTTTGCAGCGAGAGGTTTACATCAACGATGTGCACAGCATTGCTGCGAATGTATGCGCCAGGTGTGAAACGTGCGCAGCAAACAACCCAAGGCAAGGACCCCGACTACCTCAGGGACACCAACCCAGAGGAAGCTACCCCTTCGATTCTTTGATGATCGACTTCACGGACATGCCCCGTTCTGGATCCTATAGAGCAATGCTTGTTATAGTGTGCACATACACCGGATGGCCAGAATGCGTTCCAACCAGAACAAAAAAGGCAACAGAGGTTGCAAAAGCCTTGCTCCACATTGTGATTCCCCGATATGGGTTGCCTTCTAGAATCTCTTCAGACAATGGTCCTGAATTTATACATAGAGCCACTCAAAAGATAGCGGCTATGTTAGGCATAACATGGAAGCTACACTGTAGTTTTCATGCTCAGTCAGGTGGGCGAGTAGAAAGAATGAATAGAACCATTAAGGAAAAATTAGCAAAAATATGTCAGGAAACTCAGCTCAAGTGGCCCGACGCTTTAAATATGGCCCTAATTGCAGTACGATGTGCCCCACGAAGGGGGCTACTAGTGTCACCATTTGAATTGCTGTATGGCAGAGTCCCTAACTTAGTAAGGCCATATATTCCAAATACTGAGCAGGTAGCAGATACCGTTAAAATAAAACAATTGCAGGCACTCACTATGGTAGTTCAGCGTTTACAACGCTATGTCCTGGCCCAACGGCCCCATGCTATAGTCACACCAACGCATAATATAAAACCAGGACAGGAGGTTTGGGTGAAGGATTGGAAAAGGGAAGTTCTAAGCCCAAAATGGAGAGGACCATATACTGTTGTCATGTGTTCTCCACTTGCTATTAAGGTAGCCGAGATCAAATCGTGGCTGCATTGGACCCGAGTTAAGTTGGCTGCTCCCGCTCGGTGGAAAGTAAAAGGAGACTTAACGCAGCCCCTGAAATTGACATTCCAAAAGATAGGAAGGAACCCCTCCCTTTCTGGTGACACACCGGAAGCTGTCCCTTTACGAACAGGAGGGGGGAAGAAAACCCCTGCAAGTGTTACTCCGGAAGCTGACACTCAACGCACGGGCAACGAAAGAACCTTGCCGTGGAAATTACGCTCGCATAAGCAATAGACCCTAAATTGTATTGTGTAACTAACTATAGTGTTTAGAGCTTTGTTTGCTTCTCTCTCTCAGGAATCATGGTGCGGGGCGACATGGAAGTGAGCCATAGAATGAGAGAAACCGCTTGTATTAGAAAAGGTCTTATGCCAACTATTTGGGTGGTGGTGGTGTTATTGCTGATTAGTATTGTGATTAACTCCCTATATCTTTATAAGGTATTGTTCACTGGCACGGGTGAACAGGAAGAAGGGTCTGGGGATGGAATGTCAGGATCAGGATTTGGGGTAGGGAATTCAACCCCCTCCGAGGATGAAATAGGGGACTGGTGTCAAGGGGATGCCTTTACCCCCGCAGACCGGACAGGGGTTGTGCGTCGTGAAGACCGTAGTCCAGAAACCTCTTGGTATGCTAACAACCCATCATTTATGCCAAGGACGGAGGGAGAGGTCCCTCTGTGTACAGCCTGCTTTGTAACCCAGGACACTGGTAGGCATTTTATGTATAGTATGACTCAATTCCCTGATTGCATTGCTCATGATCTTCCTCCGTGTGAGCATGATGGGACCCGTTATTGGCAGTGTATTGAGGATGGCACAGTACGATGCCATCTTCTGCGGGCCCTAGATTCCCCTAACGAACAAGTTCAGGTATCACTCCTCACAACCAAGACACCACGTTATCAGGAAAGTAGAACTGAGCCCTGTACTCAGTGTTTACAGGATGGGGGAATAGTGTATGAGAGCCACAGGCCTGACACATGTGATCGGTCTACCCTACCCCCTTGTGAATATGGTAACCCTAAACGCCCAACCACATATCAGAGATGCAATGGAACAGAGGGAGTTCTGTGTTATCTAGACTCCCCCTCAGCCATAGTTCTCCCTAAGCGATCTGTGAGAAGCCCCTCAAAGACACACCTCAATCCATTGTGTCCTAATAACTGCTCTTTGTGTATAAAAACTGTGTTAAAAGGAAAAATGATTACCACCACTCTAGTGTATCATACTCACTACCAATGTTCTGGAAAACGCACCCCATGTTGTTACAATGGAACATGGTACACCATATGTGACCAGCAGGGAAAGGCTGAATGTTATGATCCAAAGGTTAACCCGGCTCAAACATGGTTAGTGGTTAGAAGCCGTGGATCAGAACACGGGCCAATAATCTCACAGACACAAATACTATCACCAACAAACCCTGGAACCATACAATTCGATATTTGTAGAATAGCCCAATGGCCCACTTCATGTGGAACAACTGTGGCATGGCACAGAACATATGCCCAAAACGATGTTTATATATGCCCCTATAAACAACCAACGACTTCTGGGAAATGGGACTGTAGTAAAGCAGAAGAGAGATTCTGTCCTACATGGAGTTGTGTGGCATGGGCCACCTATAATGCCAATAAGGGGAAGGGAACCTATCTCCAAATCGCAAGAATTCCAGCTCTTTCTACCTGTCTCCCTTACCAATGTAACTTCATAAACATAACCATCCCCAATCCTCAGAGATGGATAGCCAGGTATGGGTCTACTATGGGCATACGACTGTGGGCAAAAGGGGTAGATCCGGGTGGCATTATACACCTGTCATTGGAGACAAGATATCACCCTTCGGAGAATTATGCTAGGTATTTTTCAGAGTTTTGGCAAGAAGTGGATGTCGAATTCCAGCCATCAGCCCAGGCTCGGAATTTGTTTATGGAAATGGCCTCCACTATTGCCATTACCCTGAATGTGTCTAGTTGTTACGTGTGCGGAGGAACAAAAATTGGGGACCAGTGGCCCTGGGAAGCACAAGAATGGAACTATACTAATCCATATAATATTTCTGGTATGCCAAAACACCTCCCTGAATCACACTGGGAGCTGAGGACATCAATGGTTGCACAATGGTGCTTGACCAGCTCCCAGGGATCAGGACCTCATGTAGGAGAGACCAGTTGTCTGGAAACTCAAGAATGGAATAGAACCACACAGCAGTGGCAGTATTGGCCTAACCATACTAATGCCTTCTGGTCAAACTTCTCCCTGGAAAACATCACGGAAGCCCCTCCTGGGATACATTGGATATGTGGGACGATGGCATATAGCAATCTACCATGGGGATGGAGGGGTGCATGTACGTTAGGAATCATAAACCCTGCCTTCTTCATGTTACCACTGGACCACCCACAGGTATTGGCCGCGGATCATTGGGGTGGGCGGCAGTTAAAAGCCGCCCTTCAAATAGGAAGTTGGAAAGATGATGAATGGCCCCCGGAACGGATAATTCAGTATTATGACCCTGCCTCATGGGCTAACGATGGCAGTTATGGTTACCGTACCCCTATCTATATGCTGAATAGAATCATAAGGCTTCAAGCTGTGGTCGAGCTTATAGCAAATGAAACTGCTCACTCCCTACGAACGTTAGCCCGTCAACAAAGGAAGTTCAGGGACGCTATTTATCAAAACCGATTAGCACTAGACTATCTGTTGGCCACAGAAGGAGGAGTATGTGCCAAGTTTAATTTCACGAACTGTTGTTTGGAATTTGATGATGTCGGCGACATCATTGAACATAGCGCCCGTCGTATGGAAGCATTAGCACATGTCCCGGTCCAAGAATGGAAGGGTTTTTCATTTGGCCAACTGTTTGGATCCTGGTTTCCCACCCTTCCTGGCCTACAGGCTGTTGTGACATTAATTGGACTAATAGCCCTGGGCTGTGTATTATTGCCCTGTATTCTTCCCTGTTGTCTTCGTACAATTACAACCAGCCTGTCTATGATGGTGGAAAAGAGAGCCAAAGCACAGATCATGGCCGTGTGGGAAGAGGGAGAATACGTAAGGCTATGTCAACCAGATGAGGAAAATACCCTGGTGTATGAAACTTCACAGTAACCATGGTGATTCATGTGAAGTCTCAAAGGGGGGAATGAGGCAGATGGAAAAATACCAAAACAGAAGGCATAAACCACAAGTTACAGACATATCAAATTATTGCTAAATGTATGACCAATGTGCTGGATAAAGTATGTTATGAAACATGTTCCAAGAGGTGGTAACCGAAAGCAACAGATGGTGTAAGATAGCATCCGTAGATGAAGTAAGACGCCCAGTTACATGTACTTCTCCTATTGCTGTCATGGTCAAGTTGATATAAACTTCTTCTTTTGCTGTGTTAAAAGTAGATAAGAAGTCACCCCGTGGGCGAAGCGAGGGTGACAGATTGTATAAAACCGACACCCTGGGCGTAACCCAGGGTTCAGAATTTGCCATGCTAATGCTCTGAACCTTTGCGCAAATAAACCTGTTTTCTCCAACCCTTCGTGGTCTTGTCTTCTGAATTCAAAACGTAAGTTTCTACTACACTATGAAGCCCTACAGCATCTTATAGAATCAAATAACAACAACAACAACAACAACAACAACAACAACAACAACAACAACAACAACAACAACAACAATAACAATAACAATAATAATAATAATAATAATAATAATAATAATAATAATAATAATAATAATAAATAATAGTAATAATAATAATAATATAATAATATAATAATAATAATAATAATAATAATAAACGTTGGAAGGGTCTTGGCGGTCATTAGTCCAACCCCCTCCCTTCAGGCAGGAAACCTATGACACATGGTCGGAACAAATGGCTTCCAGTATCTTTAAAAACTTCCAGTGTTGGAGCAATTCACCGCTTCTGGAGCAGGTTGTTCCAATGGTTATGTTTGTCAGGCAGTTTCTCTTTAGTTCTAGGTTGCTTCTCTCCTTGATCAGTTCCATCCGTTGCTTTTGCCCTGCCTTCCGGCGCTTTGGAAAATAGCTTGACTCCTCTCTTGTGGCAAGCCCCGGAGCTATTGGAACACTGCATCATGTCCCCATCAATCCTCTCTTAATTAAAAATAGGACATACCCAATTCCAGCAACCGTTCCTTATATGGTTTTAGTCTCCAGTCCCCTAATCATCTTTGTTGCTCTTCTCTGTACTCTTTCTAGATTCTCAACATCTTTTTACATCATGGTGACCAAAAATGGATGCAGTATTCCAAGTGTGGCCTTACCAAAGCATTGTAAAGTGGTATTAATACTTCACGTGATCTTGATTCTATCCCTCTGTTAATGCAGCCTAGCACTGTGTTGGCCTTTTTGGCAGCTGCAGCACACTGTTGGCTCATATTTAAGTGATTGTCCATTAGAACTCCGAGATCCCTCTCACAGTTACTACTATTGAGCAAGGTACTCCCTATACTATACCTGTACATTTGGTTTTTCTTGCCTAAATGTAGAACTTTACTTTTTTCACCATTGAATTTCATTTTGTTAGATAGCGCCCAGTGTTCAAGTCTGTCCAGATCCTCCTGTATCTTAAGCCTGTCTTCTGGAGTGTTGGCTATTCCTGCCAGCTTGATGTTGTCTGCAAATTTGATGAGTTCCCCATCTATCCCCTCGTCCAAATCATTGATGAAGATATTGAAGAGCACTGGGCCCAGAACAGAGCCCTGGGGCACCCCACTGCAAACCTCTCTCCATTGAGGACCACATGCTGAGTACAGCCGGTCAGCCAGCTACGAATCCATCTGGTGGTGATGCTGTCTAACCCACATTTTTCTATCTTATCAAGTAGTAGGTTGTGATCTACTTTATCAAATGCCTTACTGAAATCCAAGTAAATTATATCCACAGCATTCCTCTGATCCACTAATTTTGTCACTTGGTCAAAGAATGCAATAAGATTTGTCTGGCATGATCTGTTTTTGACAAACCCATGTTGGCTTTTAGTAATGAATTTGTTTGCCTTTAGGTGTTCGCTGATTCATTGTTTGATTATCTTTTCCAGAATCTTCCCAGGTATTGAGGTCAGTCTGTAATTTCCTGGATCCATTTTTTTTCCTTATTTGAAGATGGGAACTACATCAGCTCTTTTCCAGTCCTCTGGTAGTTCCCCAGTGCTCCAGGATCTTTGAAAAATATAGTTCAGTGGTTCTGAGATCACATCTGCCAGTTGCTTGAGAACCTTGGAGTGTAATCCATCTGGTCCTGGTGATTTGAACTCATCTAGGTTGGACAGGTGCTCACTTACCATTTTCTTGCCTATCTTAATTTGTGTTTCTATTGTTTTTTATGGCATTATTTTTGATAGGTTGGTCTCTTTTCTCCCTTTGTTTAAAGACAGATGCAAAAAACGAGTTAAATAGTTCTGCTTTCTCCCTGTTGCTTGTCACCTTCTTGCCACTTTCCCCCACTAATGGACCAATCATTTCCTTCACTTTTTTCTTGTTTTTTACATGTTGAAAGAAGCTTTTTTTTTCTTATTTTTGACTTTGGTCGCAAGCCTTAGTTCATTTTGAGCCTTAGCTTTCCTCACTTCATCTTTGCAGGCTCGGGCTATTTGCTGATATTCTGCCTTAGTTATGTGCCCCTCTTTCCACTTTCTATACTTGTCCTTTTTATCTTTCAATTTATCAGAGAGTCCTTATCATCATGGGGGATTGGAATGCTAAATTAGGAAGCCAAAAGATAATTGGAATAACAGGCAAGCTTGGCCTTGGAGTACAAAATGAAGCAGGGCAAAGGCTGATAGAATTTTGTCAAGAGAATATGATGGTCATAGCAAACACTCTTTTCCAACAACCCACAAGACGGCTCTACACACGGAAATCACCAGATGGTCAACACAGAAATCAGATTGACCATGTGCTCTGCAGCGAAAGATGGAGAAGCTCTATACAGTCAGTAAAAACAAGACCAGGAGCTGACTATGGTTCAGATCATGAGCTTCTCGTTGCAAAATATAGGCTTAAATTGAAGAAAGTAGGGGAAAACACTAGGCCACTCAGGTATGAACTAAATCATATCCTTGATGAATATACAGTAGAGGTGACAAATAGATTTAAGGAATTAGATCTGATAGACAGAGTGCCTGAAGAACTATGGACGGAGGTTCGCAATATTGTACAAGAGGTAGCAACTAAAACCATCCCAAAGAAAAAGAAATGCAAGAAAGCAAAATAGCTGTCTGAGGAAGCTTTGCAAATAGCTGAGGAAAGAAGGGAAGCGAAAGGCAAGGGAGAAAGAGAAAGATACACCCAATTGAATGCAGAATTCCAGAGAATAGCTAGAAGAGATAAGAATGCCCTTTTAAATGAACAGTGCAAAGAAATAGAAGAAAACAATAGAATAAGGAGAACCAGAGATCTCTTCAAGAAAATTGGAGATATGAAGGGAACGTTTCATGCAAAGATGGGCATGATAAAGGACCAAAATGGCAGGGACCTAACAGAGGCAGAAGAGATTAAGAAGAGGTGGCAAAATTACACAGAAGAACAATACAAGAACAAGCTTAGCGTCCCTGATAACCACGATGGGGTGGTCACTGACCTCGAGCCAGATATCCTAGAATGTGAAGTGAAATGGCCCTTAGGAAAGCTGAGCAGCAACAAAGCTAGTGGAGGTGACAGTATTCCAGCTGAGCTATTCAAAATCTTAAAAGACGATACAGTAAAAGTGCTACACTCAATTTGCCAGCAAATTTAGAAAACTCAACAGTGGCCACAGGATTGGAAAAGATCAGTTTACATTCCAATTCCAAAGAAAGACAATGCCAAAGAATGTTCAAACTATTGCACCATTGCACTCATTTCACATGCAAGTAAAGTTATGCTTAAAATCCTACAAGCTAGACTCCAGCAGTATGTGGATCGAGAACTTCCAGAAGTACAGGCAGGATTTCAAAGAGGCAGAGGAAGTAGAGATCAAATTGCCAACATATGCTGGATCATGGAGAAAGCTAGGGAGTTCCAGAAAAACATCTACTTCTGCTTCATTGACTATGCTAAAGCCTTTGATTGTGTGGATCACAACAAATTGTGGCAAGTTCTTAAAGAGATGGGAGTACCAGACCATCTTATTTGTCTCTTGAGAAACCTATATGCGGGTCAAGAAGCAACAGTGAGAACTGGACACGGAACCACTAATTAGTTCAAAATTGGGAAAGGAGTCTGGCAAGGCTGTATTCTGTCGCCCTGCCTATTTAACTTATATGCAGAGCACATCATGAGAAAGGCAGGGCTAGATGAATCAAATGTTGGAATTAAGATTGCTGGGAGAAATATCAACAACCTAAGATATGCAGATGATATCACTCTAATGGCAGAAAGTGAAGAGGAACTAAAGAGCCTCTTGATGCGGGTGAAGAAGGAGAGTGCAAAAGTTGGCTTGAAACTCAACATTAAGAAAACCAAGATCATGGCATCCGGCCCTCTCAATTCCTGGCAAATAGGTGGGGAAGAAATGGAGGTAGTGACAGATTGAGGGCAATAGAAGAAGGGGACGACAGAGAATTAGGTGGCTGGATGGAGTCACTGAAGCAGTAGGCGTGAGCTTAAATGGACTCCAGAAGATGGTAGAGGACAGGAAGGCCTGGAGGAATGTTGTCCATGGGGTCACGATGAGTCAGACACGACTTCACAACTAACAACAACAACATCTGAGCACCAAAGGGAAATACATGGTGGCTGTTCAGATCTTCTCCATCCTATCCTCCAGTGCTAGTCTGCTGGGCTGCATCTTCATCCCCAAATGCTACATAATCATTCTGAGGCCAGACCTGAATACAAAGGAGCAGCTTACAACCAGAAGAAATGTAGAAATGTGAGACAGAGGAATGTCAACTCTCAACATGTACAACCACTGGCCAAACCTAGAAAATAGTCCAAGCTGTTTTCCATGGATAACTAGGCCAACATTTTTGCTTCAAATCATTAAAGGGTGACCAGAAGTTAAGATTGTGAGGAAAGCAATTTCTTGGAGTAGTGGGTGGATTTTAACAAGCTGGAATATAGAAAGATTGCATATGGCAACCATGACACCCTTGTTTCTCAGTACATTTTACTAAAACTGGTATGGCAAATGCAACTGATATATTTCTTTTTATTTAAACAATACATCTTTCTTGAGGATAGTAACATAAACTGGGTGGGAAAATAACTTGAGGCTTGCTAATTACAAATATTCATGCTTAGATCATGTATTAAATATGCACATGTACTATTATCATTTTGTACTCCTTTCCTGAAATGTATAAATTTGAGGATATTGTTTTGTCTGTAGGATTTCCTCCTGCTATTTTCTGGAGACAAATTCTTCCACTGGCTACTGAATAAATAATAACTGCAGTGAATCTTGATTATTGGGGGGGGAGGGGCTCGGTCCTGTATTTTTTTTTCTGCAGAAACTGGTGTCAGCAGTGAGATTCACAATCTAAATCTAAATGGTGGACTCTGTGTGATCTCAAATGTTCAGATTTGAGAGCTGGTCTTGCTTCTAAATGCCAAGGACAGAGTGTCATTTTTCTCCAATCATTTGGTGTGTCTGAGGTCAAGGAAGAAGCATAATAAAGATGGTATGGGGAGTTCTTCCTATAATCTCACAGTCTCTTCTTTTTTATGTGAGTGAAAAAATAGATAATTTTATGCATAATCAAATCAGCAATTTTATAGTTATAAATCTGTATGCTAATGGTAGCTGTACTTTTTGTTAATTTGCAACATAATTGCTTGGAAGAGACTGGTCTTTGTGTAGAGGTAAAAAAAGGGAATATAGGAGAATAAATAGGTGTATAATAGAGGATCCATATAGAAAGTAATGCCTTAGTGCTGGCTATTTGCTTAGCATGCTCCCAATCCCACAATCTCTCTGTCCTGTGGAGCAGAATATTATTCTGGAGGAAAATGATTAAGGCACAAAAAACACAGGGCAAATGACCCCAACAAGCTTAACTCTCATACTCTTCCAAAGACTTCTCTTCACTTGATGGGGTTTTCTAAAACCCATTTTTCCATTTTTATACTTGAGACACATGGCACATCAATAATAAATGCACATAATAATTGCAAGAATACAGATCAATGGCTATTTTTCCACCATCCCGCTCTTCCATTAAACAAATCTGCTGAAGGTTGCAGCATCAGTCCCAGCATAAACTTAATCAATGGTATTGCTATTCATTGAAGGCAATCTAGTAGGCAAAATGCAGATGGGTTTATTCAGTATTTGCAGTGGTCAGCAGGCGGAAGAGGCACAGGAGAAGGTCAGGCAAGCATTTGGACTGATGAAGGCATCTACTCCTCCCATCCTTAGTCGAAACAGGCTCAATGCTGTGTAATTCTCAATGTCTTGGAGAACTCCTCCAGAAGTTATTGCAGTCCTCCTCAGAAGTTTCTATTGAAGTCTATCAAAAAGACAATAATAAGCCATTGCTGTATGACAGCCAGGGTCTATTACATACATGCATAGACGTGCATCATACATCTATGCCAAGTAGTGCCAAATCTGTTACTGAGTTCCCATCCAAGTTTCACATTGATGTCATTGGACATTCTCAGGTTTGTTCCTGCAGCTTTCCTCAGCTGTGACAACCAACTTTCCTTGTTCAGGGAATGGATGAAAATTTGGACTGTACTCTTTTTTCTGAGTCCCATTTCTTGGGGGACGGGGGGTGGGAGGAAGAGAGCTTCTCCTCACCTTGTTTGGCTTGCCAGGCAAAACTGGATTGGCTTGCTCACCATGGCTATTTCAGTCATTTTCTAAAGAGATTGAAAAATCCCATCTCTGGTGCAAGAAGATATTTAACTGCTGCATCCTATATAAAGATGATATTAATTTCCCTGCACTTTTCCCATGCAAGATGTCCCACTTGGAGGTTTCAGGCCTCGGCCACCAACAATGCAATCAACTCACCTCACATGCAAAAGACATCAATGTCACAACATTCATCAAGAAAACAACTGAAAAAAATAAGCTCACATAAGGGGAAAAGAAAGAAAAGACTGGAACTCTTAAATTTTACACATAATGATCTTTTTTTTTCTGTAGAACTTAAACCCTGCTCCAACTTTATTAAAAAAATATGTTTCCACCCTGCCCAGGAGGAGGTTTCAGCTTTTAGGTTCAGAGAATTTAATATGGCACAGTATCCATTACAGACCAAATCAGATTGCCAACATTGTCCCTGAGCTTAGTACTATACATTCCCTACATAACCATCATATGCAGCTTTTCTCCATTCCTGGCTGGACAGGAATTTTCTCTCCATCCCAGGTGACAAACAACCTTCCCAATGGGGAAGCTGGGCAAACCTCTGACTCAAAACCCCCCATAACCCCAACAACACACATGTGTGTGTTGGAATTTTACATTTTGGTCACCATGATGTGAAAAAGATGTTGACTCTAGAAAGAATACAAAGAACAACAAAGATGATTAGAGGATTGGAGGCTAAAACATATAAGGAACAGTTGCTGGAATTGGGTATGTCTAGTTTAATGAAGAGAAGGACGAGGGGTGACATGTTAGCAGTGTTCCAATATCTCAGGGGCTGCCACAAAGAAGAGAGAGTCAAGCTATTCTCCAAAGCGCCTGAAGGCAGGACAAGAAGCAACGGATGGAAACTAATCTAGGAGAGAAGCAACCTAGAACTAAGGAGAAATTTCCTGACAGTTAGAACAATTAATCAGTGGAACAACCTCCCTCCAGAAGCTGTGAATGCTCCAACACTGGAAGTTTTTAAGAAGATACTGGACAGCCATTTGTCTGAAATGGTATAGGGTGTCCTGCCTGAGCGAGGGGTTGGACTAGATGACCTCCAAGGTCCCTTCCAACTTTGTTGTTGTTGTTGTTGTTGTTGTTGTTATTATTATTATTATTGTTGTTGTTGTTGTTATTATTATTATTATTATTATTATTATGATCATCATCATCATTATTATGTCTGCTAACAATCTGAGGTGTCTCCTATACCTGTGAGGACTCCCTAAGCTATGTGCTGGCCCATCCCTACCTTTTCCTTCACACCTCAGTCATCAAGTAATGTAGGTGCTTGGGAGGGCTCTCTAACAGAGTGTGGGTTCCTCCTTTTCCTGACTAAGTCAGAAAGTAAGTAGTAACTGCCCAGATAAAGCCAAGCACACAATCTCTCAGACAATCTGCTGAAGCCTTCAAACCACAACAGACTCCCTCCCTTTCCAAACTCTCCTGGTCAGCGCCTGACAAGAGGTTGTGTGACAAGAGCTGAAATTTACATAGAATGCAATCTATGGGCAGCATAAAAGAGGAACTCTCTCTCTCTCTCTCTCACACACACACACACACACACACAGAGAGAGAGAGAGAGAGAGAGAGAGAGTGGGGAGAGAACACAAGTATTGTACTTATCAAGTGTGAGGCCTCTGGTTCAACCAACTATTTGGTCCCAAACCCAAACTTCCTTTACTATGTGTGCTGAAATGGGCAGAGTCCAAGGCATCACCCTCCAGACAAATGGTCCTGTGCTGGCTGGGTGAAATTGCTTGTGGCTCGGAATCCCATCGGGGTGCCAATTCTTAGAAAAAAAATCTTAGTTTGATCCAGGCTGGGTTTTTCAAAGAGCACAGGACAGAGCACAGGGCAGATTGCTTGAAGCAGAGGTGAATTTTATTCTACAGCATAACAGACAGCTTGCAATCAAAGGTAGCAAAACAGTTTTGAGGTGTTTACTTTTACACAGAAGTGTCTATGGAGATTCTCAGGCTCTTTTATACAGAAGTCCTTCTATTGTCCCCATAAAGTGTACAAACTCAGCCTTCGTTTTGAGGGTTACTGGGGGTCACACAGGATCCAGTAGAGAGGAAGAGGCTGGATTCTGGAGTGGGGGATATAATATTTTTTCTTTTATAAATCAGTAGTAGTAAATATTAGGAGGGGGCTTGTGTGAAGAAATGTGCCATTGGAATGAGAAACTTGTAATATCTAGAGGTAATTCTGTTATTTAGTTAATTTGCCAATTTTGCCTATGTGAAGAAGACGCCCTTTGTCAGTTTTAGCCTAGGAGTTAAAAGGCTTTAAGGGGTCTTTTGTTATATTGTCTGGACTTCATTCCAAAGTCAAGTAAGAAGCATAGTAAAGCTGGCATGGGATAGGGTGTGTTTCTATACTACCAAAAGCTCAAAGAGAGTCACATTACCAGAAAGACAGTAGCAGAAAAGGAGATGGGAAGAGATTTGGGGATCTTTTGGGAATATTGGTTGGACTCCAGGATAAGGGGAAAAGCTGGAAACTGAGTTGTTTGACTGTAGCTAGAATTGTATTAGGGCTTTGTTTTTATCCTTTTTCAGCTGCATTCTGTATGTGAAACCTCATCTTTTTTTTTCAGCCTTAATAACATTGATATTGGTTTAAATCCTGGAGTTGGTCCATGGCCTTTCAGCACCAGCCTTAGCTTGGCTGCTATTGACACCCAAAACCAGACCTGAATTGATGAAGATTTATCCTTCAATGTTCTTCTAGTTGGCCAGAGGGCTGGTGGGGAGGGAGAAATTGGCTGGTAATGAAGGGACAGGGGTGGTAGAATAAATAAATAAATAAATAACCTTTATTGTCATTTTTATATTGTGGGCACAATGGCACACATAAAAAATGAAATTTAGTTGCCCGCTCTCAAAGTGAAACATATACATGACACATACCTAAACATACTATGTACAACATATATATAGACCCACATCCCTACATATACATAGCAAATAAATATTAAATACTGTCCATCTTGAATATATAACGCAAGGAGGAAGTTTGAGAGTTCGCAAGGTTAATGTTGTATGGAATGAAACTATGGCTAAATCTGGATGTTCTGCTACGGATACCACGAAGCCTCCTCCCAGAAGGTAACAAGGAAAACAGGTCGTGAAGAGGATGTGTAGTGTCCCAGAAAATCTTGCGGGCCCTGCTCAAGCAACGCTTCTGTGCTATGTCCTGGATGATAGGGAGGGAACTGCCAATGATCTTTTCGGCCATTTTTTTTCGGAGGCCATTTTTTTTCGGAGGCCTAATTGAGCAGTAAGTATTGCCCCAAAGGCAAGTGACCTCTGAATTGAAGGACTTCAAAAGAAGAACAGCTTTGACACTGAGGAAACATTTTCCCTTATTACACAGTGGCAGGAGTGGTATATCGAATACCTTCTCCTCCTCCTCCTCCTTCCCTCCTCCTCCTCCTCCTCCTCCTCCTCCTCCTCCTCCTTCTTTCCCCTGTCAATCAGCAGAGGTCACACACTATCCACAAGTTTTTGTATGTTTTTGCTAGAAACTAGGTATAATGGATAGGCTAGTCAGTTGAAAAGTAGCAAAGAGTATTGTTATGCAAGCCTTGTCAGGAAAGCACAGGCTATAAAAATGTCTGCTACAGGACACTCTTCACCAGAAGTCAAAAAGTCTATTCAGAACCTCATTCCAAGAAACTGGAACTGGAAGCTAAGAGAGAGGAAGCCACCAAGAAGATGGAACTTGATCTGGAGTTCAGGTAAATGGAGATTGCTGAGAAAGGGCACATCAGGAGAAAGAGAGGGAGCACCAACACCAGTTAGGGCACTACCCAAATTTCCATGGAATGAGAATGCCAATTCCAAAAGAACTGTGAAAGAGATGAGGTTGAGATATTCCTAAACTAACTTTGAAGATGCCTGCCAAGATTAGAGTTCTCCAGAGCCCAGGATACGGCTCATATCTGCCCTCTCTTGAAAGGTTGCTTAAGCCAAATATTAGCTAATCTAAGTGTTCTGAGGAAAAGGAGGACAAGCAATAGTTTAAAACACACAAATATTTATTATTAATTCATTTATTTAATGTTTGAGATTATTTTGGATTTTAATTTGATTAATCTTACATTTCATATTTTTATTTCATTTGGTTTTAAAAACCCTAATTGTCAAACAAATGCAAAGAAAGCATACAAACCAATAATAATTGCAATAACTAATTAAATGATATGAATCTAAGAAACAATTTCATTATCAGTTTCCTATTCTTATCATTAAATGTTCCTTAGTGTTTAGCTCTGGTCTCAGGATAATAATATAGCACTTGGGGAGGAAGATGCAGCCCAGCAGCCCAGCAGCAGAGGCCAAGATGGAGAAGACCTGAACAGCCACCATGTATTTCCCTTTGGTGCTCAGGTAGGTAGGCAGGAAGGATATCCAGACACTGCAGAAGACCAGCATACTGAAGGTGATCAGCTTGGCTTCGTTGAAGGCCCCAGGGAGGTTCCTGGCTAGGAAAGCCACCATGAAGCAAACAGCAGCTAGGAAACCCATGAAGCTGAGGACAACAAAAAACATGGTGACAGAGCCCTCATTGCATTGAAGGATGATCTCTCCAGGCTGGGAGTGCAGGTCAGAGTCAGGGAAAGGGGGAGAAACGCCCAGCCAAAGGGCACAAATGAAAATTTGGACACCAGAACAAGAAAGGATAACAAAATTGGCCAAGCTCTTCCCCAACCACCTTTTCACTCGGTTTCCTGGTTTTGTTGCCAGGAAGGCCAATACCACAGTGATTGTTTTCGCCAACAAAGAAGACACAGCTACTGAGAAGACAATGCTGAACACTGATTGTTGTAGAAGACAGGTGGCTTTCCTTGGTCGTCCAATGAAGAGAAAAGGAGACAAAAAACAAAGCAGGAGGGAGATCAGGAGGATGAAGGACAAGTCCCGGTTGTTGGCTTTGACAATGGGAGTTTCTAGGTATTTAAGGAATATGATTAAGACAAGGCCTGTGGTTAGGAACAAGACAAGGGTGAAAGAGACCAAGATGATGGCCAGATGTTCCTCATAGGACAGGAAAGTTATTTGCTTAGAGATACATTGGAGTCGGTTCTCAGTTGAATGTTGATCATCTGGGCACTTGGTGCATTTTTCAGTATCTGGGATAACAGAAAATAATATTTATTTTATACTCTCAAAATTCAAGAAAACCTTCTGGAAATGAGACATGATACTGAGAGATAGGAAAGTCACAGTAAATTGACCATAGTAAATGGTAAAATATATGCTTTTATATAAAATGCTTATTTTATTAAAAAAAAAACCAAATATATCCATACATACATACATACATGCATAAACATACAAAACTATGTACAGCTTATACCCCAGCAACCCCCCCCCCAATGTAGCTGTATATACAATTGCAAAATCAACAACATTTTTTTTAAAAAATCAATAAATTACAATAAAAATAGATATTTGGAGCCATAACCACCCTTCTCACTGCATTCTCCTCCTGCACTGATCTTACCTTATCCCAATGTGTGGGGGAAGAACGAAGTTTGTAGAAGTTTAGGATGATGGGAACCTATCAAATGTTCAAAAGGGCAGGAGCTTCGAAAGAAAAGGCAGCCTTTCAAGGACCTGTGAGTTGGCATTATTTTAGGGAAACAGCATTTAGTATGCCAATTATATCTGCTCTGTTGGGACAAGAATATATCCTCCAGGAAAGGAAGGCCTACAGATACCCAGATCCTATTGTAGAACTTTATAGGTGAACTTGGTAAGGCCACACTTGGAATACTGCATCCAGTTTTGGTCACCACGATGGAAAAAAGATGTTGAGACTCTAGAAAGAGTGCAGAGAAGGGCAACAAAGATGATTAGGGGACTGGAAGCTAAAACATATAAGGAACGTTTGCTGGAATTGGGTATGTCTAGTTTAATGAAAAGAAGGACTAGGGGTGACATGATAGCAGTGTTCCAATATCTCAGCGGCTGCCCCAAAGAAGAGGGAGTCAAGCTATTCTCCAAGGCGCCTGAGGGCAGGACAAGAAGCAATGGATGGAAACTAGTCAAGGAGAGAAGCAACCTGGAACTGAGAAGAAACTTCCTGAGAGTTAGAACAATTAACCAGTGGAACAACCTGCCTCCAGAAGTGGTGAATGCTCCAACACTGGAAGCTTTTAAGAAGAGACTGGACAGCCATTTGTCCGAAATGGTGCAGGGTTTCCTGCCTGAGCAGGGGGTTGGATTCAATGACCTCCAAGGTCCCTTCCAACTTTATTATTATTATTATTATTATTATTATTATTATTATTATTATTATTATTTATTATTATTATTATTATTATTATTATTATTATTATTATTATTATTATTATTATTATTATTATTATTATTATTATTATTATTATTATTATTATTATTATTATTAACTTAATTGCATTTGGAAAGAAACTGGGAGCCTGTGTATCTTGCACAATAGGGGTGTACTATGGAAAAGCATAGGGAAACACAACACTGTGCAGGCCATTGCATTCCAGACCATTTGTAAATTCCAGGTTGTCTTCAAGAACAATGTTGACCAAGGCATGATCAAGGCCCCCTCAGTCCAGGGAAGGGCATAGTTGGTATCCAAATAGACTCTTTGTGAATATGACTTATGGTATTTACCTGCTCATCAAGCAGTAGCCTTAAGTCTAAGAGGACCCCTAAAGTGTGACCACCTTCATCCAAGAGAATGCCACTCCACCCAGAGAAAAAGATGGGTTATCACTAGACCCAGGGAGACTGGGTTGTTGTTTTTTTGTTGGTGATGTAATTGTTTGTATTTCACTATTTAATAACAAAGAAAATGGGAAAGATAAGAAGTGAGAAGGCCCAGCAGCAATCCTACCAAGGAATCCACGATGATAATAATAATAATAAAGTTGGAAGGGACCTTGGAGGTCATCTAGTCCAACCCCCTGCTCAGGCAGGAAACCCTATACCATTTCAGACAAATGGCTGTCCAGTCTCTTTTTGAAAGCCTCCAGTGATGGAGCATTCACCACTTCTGGAGGCAGGTTGTTCCACTGGTTAATTGTTCTAACTGTCAGGAAGTTTCTCCTTAGTTCTAGGTTGCTTCTCGCCTTGATTAGTTTCCATCCATTGCTTCTTGTCCTGCTTTCAGGCACCTTGGAAAATAGCTTCACTCCCTCTTCTCTTCTGATGGTTATGCTGAACCTGGGACTGTTGAACTGAGCTACAAACAATATTTTTGTTATATTTCTTAAATTATAACATGGACAGTTAGAGCGATGGAAAGCAAAAATTCAGATTTTATCCTAATAATGGTAAATTTACTTGACATCTCTTACAATGATATTCTCTTGATGGATTTTCTGGCAAGTCTCTGGTTTTCTCTTGTCCTTTCAACCAAACCTCTATCCCCATCCCAAATAAATGTTTCTTCTTATGTAGCTCTGTAATCTTAATAAAAATCATGGAGCACTGGGGAACCACCAGATGATTGGAATAGGGCTGATGTGATTCCCATCTTCAAAAGGGGGGGGGGAATGGATCCAGGAAACAACAGCCTTATCAGCCTGACATAAATAACTGGGAAGCTAATTAAACAATGAATCTGTGAACATCTGGAGGCAAGGAAAGTTATAACCAGAAGCCAACATGGATTTGTCAAAGACAGATCATGCCAGACAAATCTTATTGCATTCTTTCCAATGTGACAAAATTAGAGGGCCTAATCTGTTTGATTAGTTTCCATCTATTGCTTCTTGTCCTGCCTTCAGGAGCTTTGGAGAATAGTTTGACTCCCTCTTCTTTGTGACAACCCCTGAGATATTGAACACTGCTATCATGTCCCCCCTCATCCTTATCTTCATTAAACTAGACATACCCAATTCCAGCAACCGTTCCTTATATGTTTTAGCCTCTAGTCCCCTAATCATCTTTGTTGCTCTTCTCTGTACTCTTTCTAGAGTCTCAACATGTTTTTTTACATTGTGGTGACCAAACCTTGATGCAGTATTCCAAATGTAGCCTTACCAAGGTGTTATAAAGTGATATTAACACTTCACGTGATCTTGATTCTATCCCTCTATTAATGCAGCCCAGCACTGTGTTGGCTTTTCTCGCAGCTGCAGCACACTGCTGGCTCATATTTGATTGTACACTAGGACTCTGAGATCCCTTTCACAGTTACTACTATTGAGCAAGGTACATCCTAAAATATACCTGTGCATTTGGTTTTTCTTGCCTAAATGTAGAACTCTGTTAGTGAGAATTAGATCCAATATGGCTAATCCCCTAGTTCCCTTCTCTACTTTTTGGGAGACAAAGTTGTCTGCTAGGTTTGTCAGGAATCTTTTTTATCTTCCACTTTGTGCAGAGTTTGTCTCCCAGTTGATGTTAGGATAGTTAAAGTCCCCTATTACTATTGTGATGTGCTTCCTACATACTTTAGTTAGCTGACTAGCAAAAAGTTCATCTATTTCCTCTGTTTGGTTGGGTGGCCTATAGTATACACCTATGGCAATGTCATTCCCCCCCCCTTTTATATTGACCCAAATGCATTCAAGACAGTTTTCATCATTGTTGTGCTCTATTTCTTTAGAGATGTAGTTATTTCTTATATAGAGAGCAACTCCACCTCCTCTTTTATTTGGTCTGTTTTTTTAAAAAATAATTTAAATCCCTCTAGCTGTGTGTTCCATTTGTGGGTTTCATCCCACCATGTTTCCCTAATGGCAACAATACCATATCTGCTCTCATTAACCTGAATTTCTAGTTCACCCTCCTCTTTTTTAACTTACAGATTGTAGCTCTTCCCAGCAAGCTCTGGGCAGTTTAAATGCAGTTTAAATGCAATGGAGGTCCAATCAGCAGGGCCTCAGCTACTTTCTTGCTCTACCCTCCTCCTTTTTAACTTACAGGTTGTAGTTCTTCCCAGCAAGCTCTGGGCAGTTTAAATGCAGTTTAAATGCAATGGAGGTCCAATCAGCAGGGCCTCAGCTACTTTCCTGCTCCACCCTCCTCCTTTTTAACTTACAGATTGTAGCTCTTCCCTGCAAGCTTTAAATAATTTAAATCCCTCTAGCTGTGTGTTCCATTTGTGGGTTTCATCCCACCAAGTTTCTGTAATGGCAACAATATCATATCTGCCCTCATTTACCTGAATTCCTAATTCACCCTGTTTGCTGTTCATACTCTGTGCATTGGTGTATAGACATTTGAGTCCTTTATGACTGACCCTGTGTTTACTTTCTACATAACTTTTGTGGTACCTGAGTTCCCCTGTTTCCTTACCACCTGTTTGATTAGTGCACTTGGTGTGACACTCACTATTAAAAGCTTGATTTTGCTTGACCTCAAGGTTGATATTCTTATCTGCACACACATTTGTCACATTTGCACACACAAGTGATTGGACAGCTATTTGTCTGAAATGGTATATGGTCTCCTGCTCCTATAGGGGATTGGACTAGAAGACCTCCCAACTCTGTTATTCTGTTAAAGATTGATCGATCAATGGAATGATTGATTATTGTATCTTTTTACCTGTAGGGCAAAATTATTTTGGATGAGCAAGAGCCATTGATCTGAAACTATTTTTCACCTTTCAAAGAATTCAGATGTTCCTAACAAAGATAAAAATTGAAGGACACTTCCAACCTGACAAGTAGAAGAGATATTTCCTCTGACATAAGTAAATACATCATATCTTTCTATCTCCTCCTATCTCATCCTTCACGATTGTTTTTTCATGCCTCAACCATTATGGAAGAAATTGGGCATGTTGAAAATAAAGAACAACAAGAAAACAGTCAAACTTAAATTAGTCTTTTAAAATACTCACTGATCAAAAGTCTCTTGATCCATCCAGCACAGTGTTCTCTGGTATCACTCACCTTCCTGAGTTGAAATGGTCCCCTCTGGACAAGGAACACAGTCATAGCAGCAAACTGGTTCTCCTTCCCGAGCCCGCTTGACAAATCCTGGGTGACAATTTTCGACACATTTGGACTGAGGAAGAGCCTAAGCAGAAAAACAACAAATGCCAAAGAAAATGTGTTAGGATTAACTATCCATGGAAAATGGATGTCAATATGAACATTAGCCGAGTAGTCTCTGGGCTTCACTTAGGTTAATATGAAATTTCTGACTACTTCCAAATGAATGCAAGATATTTAACTAGAGGTAGTTTCTTCATTTAGTTCCTCACTTTGTCTACTGGCACATCACATTGCAACACTAGACTTTTCTACCTTAATAAAGATTGGAGGGATGGAATGGAGGAAAGATTTAAACATTAAGTTACAACCAGTTTGTTCTGTCTCATGGCTATATTAACATTAATTCCTCCACTCTTCATGTATCCATGATTTTAATTATGATGGCCTATTCATATTAATATTTAGAATAAAATTTATTTTAGAAGATTTAGTTTATGCTATTAGATTTATATAAAAAAAGAATAAAACTGTGATAAAGAAGTAACTTTTGACTAGTATCATCAGAAAACCTTTCCTCTGAACTATGAAAAAATGGCAGCTTCTTGTTTTTGAAACTGCCTTCTATTTAAGATGCAAAGGAATAATTCCTTTCAAATTAGGGCTGTCAATCTGAAAGGAGATGCTGTTTATTTGTGTATGTATGGATGTATTGAAATAGGACTAAAATTGACTGCTTATTTTCTAGAACTCCAGTGAGATGAGATGGATGTGAGATCATGAGAACATATCCCATAAAAAGGGTTAGGTCAGGCATCTTTTGCTGCAGCATGTGGGACCTGACTATAAACCTTAAGTTATAAAGGGATATTTCTAAAGACCAGCTTGGTATCAGAGACAAGGTGTTTTCTGTTGAAGGACTACAATTAGGTGACACCAACTGGCATGGAAAGATAGATCCACATTTAATGTTACATAAATTTTTAGCCTTCTTTTTGCCCAGAAAGACTTAAATTAGCTAGCAAACAAGATAAACAACTTCATGAAGTGCACCCTTACAAGCCAAAGAAAGCAAATTATCATTTATTTTAAAATTTTCCCTCATTAGTTCTGATATCAGGAGGGACTTTTTTTGGGGGGGGGGAGTGGTCAAAGTCATGTTCCAGTGCTTGAGTTTTCTGTATCAGGGCATTATCTAACATCCTACCAGTCATTATGATTACATCTGTTCTGAAAGCCTTGGATCTTCTTCCTAGGAGCAAAATGCTTTCTGCTCTATCCCAGTAAAGTGAAAGAGAGGAATTGATAACTCTGGCAAGGTGTGACTGCTTTAAAACTTCACAGACTATGGACCTGCCCTTTTAGGACAAGATAAAGCTTATTTCCCACTGGGATCCGCCAGTTTTGATTCAATTTCATCTGATTCAATCCAAACATGAACTTGGGCACTGAACAAAAGAATTGCCTTTTTCTCTGCAATTTGAGGACAAGGAATAAGCAAATGTGAGGCTAATGGCAATACAATCCCCAGCATGTGTGGGCCTACCTCACCAATTTTATGCAGGTACTAAATTGCAGTGGGAACACAAAAAGGCCATGATCTGCATCCTAAATGAATAATCATCCAGCACCCCATGTTGACATGGCTAAATCAGTTTCAAACCGGGTTCCTTATTATTATAGCACTTTAGTCATTAGGACTGAAACCTTGCAAGCAGTCTAGTAGAACAATAATTCTACTATTCCCCACATTCAGTTCTCAGTGACAGTCATCCTCCTTGGTGACTAGGCTTAGCTTACTTGAAATGGGTCCTCAGGCTTTGGAAAACAGAAAATATGCCAATATTTCACCCACCTTGTTGAGCATCTTCAGCTTTGGCAGAGTATCTTGGTTGATAACAAGTCTCTTTCTTTCAAAACTCGCTAGTGGCCTTCTGATAAGATACTTCTTGGGGACAACCACCCAGAGTGTAATATCCAGATCTGCTGCTATATCTCCATTTTGGTCCAAGTACAGTTTCATCTGAGAAATATTGCAAAACTCATTCTTCTCCAGAAAAGGGTGGAACTGGAATTAAAACATCCAGGAATTTTAGAAGTAGAAAATTAGGATTACATGTACAGTAGTCTTTTCACATTGGAATTTTTCTTTTACAGTTGTCTAACTTGTAAATATACTTACTATATAGCGAATGCTATCTCACTATATCAGCACTATCTTACAAAGTGAAAAAGAAATGTTTATCATATACAGTATTAATAAAATATATATTGAGAAAATATAATTGTAAAAATTGTCAATTATAGGGAACATTCTAAAATAGGTCACAAATAGAATAGAATAGAGCTGGAAGGGACCTTGGAGGTCTTCTAGTCCAGCCCCCTGCTCGAGCAGGAGAACCTATACCATTTCAGACAAGTGACTGTCTAGTCTCTTCTTAAAAATCTCCAGTGATGGAATGCCCACGATTTCTGAAGGCAAGCTGTTCCACTGGTTAATTGTCTTCTCTGTTAGGAAGTTTCTCCTTAATTCTGGGTTGCTTCCCTCTTTGGTCAGTTTCCAACCATTGTTTCTTGTCCTGCCCTCTGGTGCTTTGGAGAATAGTTTGATGCCCTCTTCTTTGTGGCAGCCCCTCAAATACTGGAATACTACTATCATGTCACCCTTGTTTCTTCTTTTCTTTAGACTAGCCAAACCCAAGTCCTGCAGCCGTTCTTCATATGTTTTAGTCTCCAGGCCTTGGATCATTTTAGTTGCTGTTCTCTGAACTTTTTCCAAGGTCTGAACATCTTTTTTGTGTTATGGTGACCAAAATTGGTTGCAGTATTCCAGGTGTGGTTTTACTAGGGTTTTATAAAGCGGTACTAATACTTTGCGTGATAATAATAATAATAATAATAATAATAATAATAATAATAATAATAATAATAATAATAATAATAATAATAATAATAATAATAATAATAATAATAATAATAATAATAATAATAATAATAATAATAATAGAATAATAAAATAATAATAAGTTGGAAGGGACTGGAGGTCATCGAGCCAACCCCTGCTCAGGCAGGAAACCCTATAATTTAGACCAAAATGGTTTGTCCAGTCTCTTCTTAAAAACTTCCAGTGTTGGAGCATTCACCGCTTCTGGAGGCAGGTTGTTCCACTGGTTAATTGTTCTAACTGTCAGGAAGTTTCTCCTCAGTTCCAGGTTGCTTCTCTCCTTGACTAGTTTCCATCCATTACTTCTTGTCCTGCCCTTGATTCTATGCCTCTGTTTATACAACCCAGGATTGTATTAGCTTTTTGGCTGCTGCTGCATACTACTGGCTCATGGTTAAGTGATCGTCCACTAGGACTCCAAGGTCCCTCTCACAGTTGCTGTTTATGAGCCAGGTTTCGCCTAATCTGTACTTAAACCTTTGGTTTTTCCTGCCTAAATGTAAAAATTTGCTTTTCTCCACATTAAAACTCATTTTGTTGGATAGGGCCCATTGTTCAAGTCTGTCAAGATATTTTTGGATCCTGAGCTTGTCTTCTGGGGTGTTGGCTATTTCTGCCATTTTGGTGTCATCTGCAAATTTGATGATCTCCCCTTCTATTCCCTCATCTAAGTCATTAATTAAGGTATTGAAGAGTACTGGGCCTAAGATGGAGCCTTGTGGTACCCCACTGCTTACTTCTCTCCATGTGGATATAGTACTATTGAGGACTACTTGCTGAGTACGGTTTGTCAGCCAGCTACAGATCCATCTGATGATGTTGGTGTCTATCCTACCTTTTTCTAGCTTACTAAGCAGCAGGTTGTGGTCTACTTTGTCAAATGCCTTACTGAAGTCTAAGTATACTATGTCCACAGTGTTTCGCTGGTCTACTACTTTAGTCACTTTATCAAAGAATGAAATAAGATTGGTTTGACATGATCTGTTTTTGACAAACCTGTGCTGGCTACTGGTTCTAACTTTGTTTGCTTTGTTTGCTACATTGAACAATCATTTTTGTGGCTCTTCTCTGCATTCTTTTTCAGAGTCTCAACATCTTTTTTGTATTGTGGTGACTAGAACTGGATGCAGTATTCCAAGTATGGTTTTACTAAGATTTGGTAAAGCAGTACTATAACTTCATGTGATCTTGATTCTGTCCTCTATTAATGCAGCCTAGGATTGCATTGGCTTTTTTGGCTGCTGCTGCACCCTGTTGGCTCATATATAAATTTTTATCCACTAGGACTCCAAGATCCCTATCACACTTATTGGCATTAAGCAAGTTTCACAGTCATTTTTTTCTTGCCTAAGTGTAAAATATTACTTTATCTATGTTGAATTTCATTTTGTTATATAGGCCCCAGTGTTCAAATCTGTCTTCATATGTTTTATCTTGATATATCCTTCTTCATACGTTTTAGTCTCTAGCCCTCTGATTTATCTTTGTTGATCTTCTCTGCACTCTTTCCAGAGACTCAACATCTTTTTTATATTGTGGTGACCAAAATTGGATGCAGTATTCCAAGTGTGGTCTTACCAAGGCATTATAGAGCAGTACTAGTACCTCACGTGATCTTAATTCTGTCCCTCTATGTTGGGTTTTTTGGCAGCTGCAGCACACTGCTGGCCCATATTTAAGTGATTGTCCATTAGGACTCTGAGATCCCTCTCACAGTTACTGTTACTGAGCCAAGTTTCATTTATTCTATGTCTGCCCATTATGCAGATGTAGTCTCCCCCAGTCTTATTTTGATCGTTCTGTAGACAGCATCGCTCCCCTGTCCCTCATGGTTATTCTCAGATATCATTACACTCCATTAATAAATTGTAAGGATCCTGGTGAAATGACTTGATTTCAACAAATTAATAAACTACTTCCTGATGAGATGATTAGAAACCTAGTTAAGTGAGAGTTGGATTGTGTAATAATTAAATTGATTAAACTGTCTTAGCATTTATAAAGGTGAAATTTTATAATTTTAATCACAAATAAATATACACAGGAGTTTATTTAAAACTGCATACATCTTTTATTAAAATTAGAAGTGTTTAATATCAAATTATATATGTCATGATGCCTGCACTTTGGAATATTGTACCCTAGTAATTAGATTGGCCAAAAAAGATTGGCCATCTGTAGCAAAGTAGAGTGAAATGGTGCTCCTCCTTTTTCCTATGGATTCTTTCTCCAAAGGAATTAAATCTGATGGATCCTTATCAGAACCCCATACCTGCCATGGCTTCAGCCTTAGATCTGCGATCCTCTCTTCACCCTTCTCCCTTCTCCTCCTGAATCTGGAGAAATACACAGCATTCAAGGCATGGGCTAGAGTCTTAATGACACTGTAAACCGTGTGGTCATTTGTCATTTTATTTTTGTTTTGGATTTCCAGTGGTGCTTTCTGGGTGCATCTTCTCCGCCCTTTGACAGAAAAGAAATGCTTTGAAAACAAACAGTGAAAAGACCGATCTTGAAATTGGGGATCCACAAAGAAAATGGGTTGAAAGGCATCATCTTTTGGTCTTTTATTCTCCTGAAAAGCAAAGGTCAAAATACTATGGACATATTTGAAAAGATCATAGTAACTAATTTGCCAAGTCACAAAGAGTGTCATAATCCAGATTTTTTTTTCAATGGGTCCTGGCATACCTTCAAGTGCTAACTGGAAATAAAGAAGTCTGTCCAACCAGGAATGATGTTCTATAAACTGAACATAGACATTGACTTGTCTCCACTTAGAGATGGCCTCCCTGATGGGTGCTGTATTCCCAGTTGTTGAGAACTGCTGTAATAGAACAATACAAATTCCATTCCTGACAAGCATAGGAGTCAAAGTCTTCATGAAATTCTCTCCATTTTCTGTGTCTGAAGTAAAGAGACCAATCAAGGTCCATCTGAAATGGACAAGTAGTTGGACAATTCCTGGGAACTGAACCCCTTGTTTGGGGTGCATCCGGTGGAAAAATGGGAATTGACTTTTATCACTCAGAGCCTCTGAAACAAATCCATGACTGATCTGAAAAAGCAGTGAATAATGCTGTGTAATATTTGGGGTTAAGTAAAATATTGGTTTTTAATAAATCCAACTTGATTTGCATAACATATCAGACTAGTTAGCCATTAGGCTATTTCAAGATATTGAATATAAAACACAGAACTTTAACAAGACCATATATAAAACAGAAAAGAAAATTAAACTAAAAAGAATAGAAAATCATATTTCTGTATCACTCTTGCAATTTACCAAAATGAGATCCACATAGCACATGCAGATGTGAATTAAAATAAAGGACCATATTATGTGTAATTTTTGAATTCTGACAAAAAAAGAATATGTTATTTTAATATAAGGATCCCAACAGGTTGTTGATCTAATGTGAAGTCCAAGATACTTATCTTTCTAATTCTTATACATTTCCAATAATAGATGTGCTACGACTTCTGTCTCTGGATCTCTGCAAATACAAGTGTGTTTATTTTAAGAGAGATAATTAAATCTTCCATATTTAACCATTGTGTACAACTTCTAAAATGTTGTCCCAGGAAATACTGCCCTAAGATCTTTAGATATTTCTACATTTAAATACTTGACAATTTAGTAGTTAAGTTTGTAGCCACAATGTCTCTTAGGATAGCTATATATTTCTCTGCTTTGATATCCTACAGTAATTCTTTCTTTTACCTTCCTCTCCAGTTATACAAGAGACTACAGCTCCTAATATAATTTGTCAGCTGTACAATCCAGGAAGTCTTTGTTTGAATTTTTATCTGTTGTAACAGATGCAATTTCGAGAGTCTAACAGTTTCCATAGCTTTAATTTTACACCAAGAATTATAAATCCTGATTTTATACAAAGATCAAATTTTATAAATTCCTAATTTAGTTCTGAGGGCAGCAGCTGAAATATTTTTAACCACCCACAAAATATTTCTGACATGCTGTGATGGGGTTTATTCTAGTAGTTATATATTTTTAATCCCAAACTTCAGCTCAATATAGGAGCATAGAGATAATCTTGGCATTATATATTATATGAAGCTGGATAGATATTTTTTTTAAAATTTAAGCCAAAAATTCACTAATTTTCTGGCTATAAATGAGCTAAATGGAAAGTTGTTAAGTTCCTATATTAGTTCACATTGAATCTCCATCTATAGCTATCACATCAGTTTCCAAATACCATAACTTTTAACTTTGATTTAATCAGAAAATTATTATGAGAGTAGGAGACTTCTTAACAGCCAACTTAACCCAATTTATATGTATGATAATAATATCATTATGGGTGCTCCATCACTGGAGTTTTTAAGAAGAGACTGGACAGCCATTTGTCTGAAATGGTATAGAGTCTCTGGCTTGAGCAGGGGGTTGGACTGGAAGACCTCCAAGATCCCTTCTAACTCTGATAATGTTCTATGTTCTATCATATCATTGGTGTATATCGTTACTGTATGTATTTAAGGTCTGAGATATGTGCATTTCAGGATCCTTGATTAATCCAGGAAAGTCATTAATGTTTCAACTTAATAACAATGGTTCAACTATGCACCCTTTTCCTATCCATTCGTGAGTATCAATTCTTCTCCTAATGGCTCCTTTGAACTCAAACTGCACTCTCAAATAAGTACTTGTAGGAAAGCTTTGATCAGGGCCAAAAGTCTGAGTTCCATTTTAAGGTCAATCAATTTTATCCATAATTTTCTCTGTTTATAACATGTTAAATGTTGCACTAAGATTTATAAAGGCAGAAAACCCTAGTTTCCCCAGACTCATATATTTTGTAATTAGTGGCTCAAGAGAAAGCAATTGTAGATTTCCTCTGTCTAAAGCCTGCTTGTTCTTCTGCAAGAACTGAACTTGTCATCTACCCACTCTCAACTCTAATCAAGAGGAACCTAGCATATATTTTTGCCACAATATCTATTAGACTAACTGGCCTGTAATTGATAAGGTCCTTTTTATTCCTTTTCATATATGTAGGAAATACTATTGCCATCTTCTACTAAACTGCATATGGCAAGTGTTATTTACAAGTGTAAATGAACTTGCCAATACAGGGCCCAACCAATTGACATATTTTTTTTTAAAAAGTTCAGACAGTAGACAGCTCTGTCCAAGTACCTTTAAGGCTTCTGTGATTAATTTGATCATGAAAATATTAGAACATAAAAGAATAAAAGAGTTGGAAGGGACCTTGGAGGTCTTCTAGTCCAACACCCTGAGCAGGCAGGAAGCCCTATACCATTTCAGACAAATGGTTGTCCAATCTCTTCTTAAAAACATCCAGTGTTGGAGCATTCACAACTTCTGGAGACAGGTTGTTCCACTGATTAATTGTTCTCACTGTCAGGAAATTTCTCCTTAGTTCTAGATTGGTTCTCTCCTTAATTAGTTTCTATCTATTGCTTCTTGTCCTGCCTTCAGGTGGGACAAACATCAAATCAATTAAAAAACAGGATCCACGAACACTGGCTGGCAGTCAAATGTCATGATCCCAAATCCTTAAATCTCTACCCATAATGACACCCAACAGCACCAGTTTGATTGGAGCAACACAAAAATTATCAGCCATGCTACCACCTGCCATGCTTGTGAGTTCATCGAAGCCTGGCACTCCACAAGCAATTCCATCAACAGACACATTGACCTACAACCAGCCTACAAACCCCTCAAAATCCACATCAACCACACAGCCAACCAGAGACAGCACTGACCCTCAACCAACCCACACAACCCCCCCAGCAGTTCACCTCCCAATGACCCTCACCTGATGTAATCTCCTTAACACAAGACCCATCACACAACCCATCACAAAATCACTGCTGATTCATAGCTGACCCATCACAAGATCCTCACTTGACACACCCACACCTGAAGCCCTTATAAACAGAACACTGACAGTGACATCCCAAAACTCCACTGAAGATGTTACCTAGCCTGGTAACGAAACATTCAGAAACCAACACACAAGCTTGGAAAACGAACCTTCATCATCAAGGTTGATATTCTTAGCCACACAAATATCTTTGTAAGAAATACTGATAATCCTATTAGTTCTGGGTTGCTGAGGACAAAAATGTTCTGTATCAATTAACTCTCTGTCCCCAATATTTAGTTTAAATATTTCTCCAGAAAACCACTGAATTTAGTACTAAGATTGAAAACAAGTTGATGTGTCAGCTAATATGCTTGTAATTTTCTTTAATAAAGTAGTTAATTAATTAAATGGTCCCTACAAGTCCATAAGACTTATACTTATTATCGACTGTAGCTAAGACAATCCATTGGGACTCTTCATGAATCTGGAATTTGAACACCACTGAAGATATTTTGGTTAAGACTATGTTCCAAATATGAGCTTCCCATCACTGGTGTACCTTCATTTTGTACAAAAGACCATTTGATTGGACCCAGAACGTCTCCTCACTCTCACATGTATGTAGCAGAAGATCCTGCAGGGGATGGTGTCATGAGAGGATAGGTCTGATCCTTGCTGTCTCTCCACTATGAATCCCAATCCCCAGCTGTGATACCTGCAATGGCCATAGTGAAAAGCAACTCTGGAATTCTATACAGAATATGTAGTTGAATCTATCGTTTATTCACCGTCACTCATTCTACCAGATAGACAAACACACAAACAAACCTGTGGGACTTTGTAGGTGCCTACTAATGTTGACATCTGGATGGAGATGTCCCTTTTAGCTGCATCAAGAAGAGCCAAGGGGTTGTCCTTCCTTCCACAGCTGTAGTTGGGAACATTGACTTTCCCTGTAGACAGCATTTCCAGCAAGGCATCTGAAGTGCCAAATGTGTTAAAATAGTTGTCATGGATATTATAGCCAAGTGTAAGATTTGGCAGGAGCCTTGCATTCTTGTTGACCACTTGAATATTCAAAATGAAGCATAGTAATTTTGACTTGTCAAAAGGTAAGCTAATGTAAAAAAAAGTTTATGTTATTATCATCATCATCAACAGCAATAAGAAAATATGTTTTCAATTTAATCCTCTTTGTTTCCATAAGTCTTCTGAGTCTTAAGCAAATACTGATCCAAAACCAGAGGAAAATTATAGTCATCATTTTATTTTAATGAGCATTGGGAAAATGTCATGGTGATAGTTTTCTATCAAGGGTAAGAATCACAAATTCATTTTATTTTGTAGTACTAATTTTCATCTGCCCAGTAACTAGGATTTATAATCATTCAATCATTAAAGTAGCACCATTATAAAAAAAAGAGGACCTTTTAGGACCTTGAAAAGCATCCTAAAAACAAGTCATCCTCTATTCCTATAAAGATAGAAAATGATAATCTATGATGGTTTTATATATATAAGGAAATGGGCTGGGCAGGGGCAACCCATTTCAATCAAACCTTTAAACATTAGTCCCTAATAAAGTGATAAACTCAGGATTCAACAAGGAGAGGAAAATAATCTGGACTTCTTTAAGGTTTTTTCTGCACTTTATTTGGATTTTAGCATCTTCCACAAAACAAGACAGAGAGAAGCCATGGAAATTAAAATGGTTAGTAAATTAGACAAGTCCCGCAATATAGGAGTAAGTGAAAAAAAGAAGAAAAGTGTTATAATTGCAAATGAAGGGAATGCAACTTTATCACAGTGAATGACTTACGAGTCAAATTGAGTATAAGGAGCCATGTTGAAAGGCAATCTTATACTAGATAATTTTCTTCCAGTAATGACTACCCCAATGAGATGGTCTCCTGGCCTGTAATAGCTCCATGGTTTTATTCCATCCTGCTTCTGAAAACTCAGCAGGCACTTCATTCTAAGCTTTCCAGAGACTGGCTGGGACACTGGCAGCATCAGGAACAGAAATAGGAGGTCCATAATTCAACAACACGAAGAGTTAGAAAAATTCAAAGCACTCTTGCTAGACAGCAATAAAGTGTCATTCCTAATTCAGACAGAGATGAACTGAGCTTCACATGGAAAGGAGAGAAAAGTACCTTCAAGAGCACAGATCCTTCCTGTCTCAAAATTTTTGTCACACAGAGTGTGATCTGAAGCATTTATTCTTTTTGGTGTAAGATCCCTTCTATGTTTCTTCATTCTGATGTTTACTTCAAATACAGTGACTGCAAAGTCAAAGAGGTCTCAAAGACCTGGATGATGATAATTACAATGAAAACAACTTTTCCCCTGGGGATCCTGAAATTTTACAGGACTCCATGTGTGGAGGGGTAGCTGGAGAAAAATGGTGAAAAATCACTGATTCACACCCTTGACATGTGCAGAAAGTGATGCTAGAGAAAGATAGTTCAGCATTCAGGAAATTGACTTCTCTTGTCCTTCAGTGTGGCATTTTGTCTCCAGAGATTGTTAGGGAAAGTCACCATGAGATATGGAGTTTGGTGATGCTCTAGTTTGGTGCCCTTATACTGCATCATTGTTTAAATTGGCAAAAAGCTTTAGGGTGGATAGAATTTGTTGTTGTTAATGACACTCTATATATGTTCTTCTTCCATATTAATGCAATATTTTGAAGTTTTCTAACTTATTAAATAAACAGTGTACAGCCCTTGGCTTCAACTCTCCATGCCTAGCTACCAGATCCTTGGTTGCTTTGGGCTTATCAGGTGTAAGCAACCAGAACCATTTGTGGATAGTCTCTTTGGCTTTCTTTTTATAAAATAAATGATGACAGGATGTAATATTTCACATGTTGTTGTTCATTTGAGGTTGTATTTACCTATTTTTAAGAACTGCTTAAGACCAGATAGTTTTTACTATGTCTTGGTGTGAAAAACCATAGAACTCAAAGAGGTGTACTTACTTTTCATATGACTGTATAGTCCTAAAATAATTCAAAAAGGAAAGAAACAGCAGACATCTGATTTGAAAAGAGCCATAATACAAAAAAGGGGTAAAATCCCCTCTAACGCAATGCCTGGGGATCCAATCAAAATTTAAAGAGTCCCTTGAAGAAGGTCAGGATTGGGTCTCAACAAGTCTCAGGGAGGATATTATTTTAAAGGTCACAAGTGCTGTGATCAAGAAGGCCCACTTTCAAAGTCCTCCATTCACAAAATTAGGTGGTATAAATGACAGAAATAACATAGGAATTTGAAAATGTGTGATAAATTACTTGCTAGGGTTTGTGTTTCCTTCTGGAACCAGCCACCTTCCTGAATGGAAATGGTCCCTTCTGGACCAGGACCACAGTTGTTGTAGCAAATCTGTTTCCTCCCTGAGACACCTTGAAAAATCCTGGTGGGCAACTTGGATTTTGCTAAATAGGAAAATGAGGAGCACTGATGACAAAGGTGAGAGAAACTACATTGATAAACTGTAATGTCAAATTTAAGAAACCCAACCACATGTCTGACTGACACCAGATCTGAATCTGACCATGTACAAGTGAAACAAGGTGAAAAGGACTCCTGTTCATTCCAGATTTGCTTCTGGGTTTTGTTGGTTGTCCTTGGTCCAGATTTTGGGCAGGAACCTCTTCTTTTCTACTATGCAAATTACAATCCTGCTGAAGAATAATCATCTCTAAAGAAAAAAATAAATATTCCTCTTGGAATATTTATTACTTATTTTAATAAATAATTAAAATAGAGGTTGGAATTTGAGCAAATAAAACATAACCTTGTGTTTCATCAATAGAAACCCCGAAGAGGAAAAGAGGTTGATGAGAACCTTGACCTCAGTGTTTCTCTAAATTGAATTTATGTTGTTTTCCCACACAGAATCTCAGTCAATAGGACAGATCTCATCCACCTTTCTGATTTTTCCTCAAATGAAGTCACCCTTTAGCATCATTATTTACTTCACAAAGACTATGAATGACTTCAGTTTCACAATCCCTCAAGAGTTCTTGCCTGATGCATAGATAAAATCCATTGTACAATAACTGAGTGGGATTGACTGTCCATATTACAAATGTAACTGATTGTATTTAGAATACAACAGACTAGACTAGACTAGACTAGACTAGACTAGACTAGACTAGACTAGACTAGACTAGAATAGACTAGAATAGACTAGAATAGAATAGAATAGAATAGAATAGAATAGAATAGAATAGAATAGAATAGAATAGAATAGAATAGAATAGAATAGAATAGAATAGAATAGAATAGAATAGAATAGAATAGAATAGAATAGAATAGAATAGAATAGAATAGAGCTGGAAGGGACCTTGGAAGTCTTCTAGTCCAGCCCCCTGCTCAAGCATGGCAACCTATACCATCTCAGACAGGTGAATGTTTAGTCTCTTCTTAAAAATCTCCAGTGATGGAGTGCCCACGATTTCTGGTTGATTGTCCTCACTGTCAGGAAGTTTCTCCTTAATTCCAGGTTGCTTCTCTATTTGATCAGTTTCCAACCATTGTTTCTCGTCCTTCCCTCTGGTGCTTTGGTGAACAATCTGCCCCCCTCTGCCTTGGGGCAGCCCCTCAGATACTGGAACACTGCTATCATGTCTCCCCTATTTCTTCTTTTCTTTAGACTAGCCAAACCCAAGTCCCATAGCCGTTCTTTGTATGTTTTAGTCTCCAGGCCTTTGATCATCTTAGTTGCTCTTGTCTGAATTTTTTTCCAAACTCTCAAATCTTTTTTGTGATATGGTGACCAAAATTGGTTGAAGTATTCCAGGTGTGGTATTACTAGATCTTTGTAAAGTGATACTAGTACTTCACGTGATCTTGATTCTATGCCTGTTTATACAACCCAGGATTGTTTGCTTCTAGTTGATCGCAGATCTCTTTTTTGATCATCTTTTCTAGGATCTTCCCAGGTATTAATATTAAACTGATTGGTCTGTAGTTTCCTGGGTCCATTTTTTTCCTTTCTTGAAGATGGGGACCACATCATCCCTTTTCCAATCTCCAGGTACTTCCCCGATGCTGCAGGATTTATGAAAGATGTGGTGCAACAGTTCTGAGATAACATCCACCAGCTCTTTCAGAACTCTGGGATGAAATCTGTTGGGTCCCGGTGATTTATATTCGTCAAGGTTGGATAGGTGTTCCCTTACCATTTTCTTGCTTATTTTAATTTTTTATTATCCTTGATTTCTATTGCAAGTCTTTGTTCGTTCTGAGCCTTTGCTTTCCTGACTTCATCTTTGCATGTTCTGGCTGTCTGCTGATAATTGGCATTAGTTATGTGCCCCTCGTTCCATTTTTTGTATTTGTCCTTTTTGTCTTTTAGTTTGTTAGAGAGCTCTTTGTGCAGCCCTGCTGGTTTCTTCTTGGATTTCTTGTTTTTCTTTCTCAGTGGTATTGTGGTGGTCTGGGCTTTTGTGATCACATTTTTCAGGGTTTCCCACGTTTCCTGGGTTGTTTTCCCCTTTAGGATTTTCATCCATGGGATTTTTCCTAGGTTCTCTCTGAGTTTGTTAAAGTTGGCTCTTTTGAAGTTTAGGACATTGGTTGGATTGTTTTCTATTGCTAGTTGTTTGTGTTGTTGTGGAAAAAACCCAATGAAAAAGACAAGAGACAGTAACAGAAAACAATAATTCTTACTTTAAGATTCAGAGGTTTATTATGCTAATAATTTGGAAAATAGCAAACATAATAACACAACATCACTTACGTTAAAAACTCATTGCAATGAGGTCCAGTGACATAGTTATTCCTATAAGGACAGCTATAGGCCAATGGCGAATCAATCAGGTCGAGTCCCAACTCTTTATACCCTTTCCCATTCTAAGACTGTAGACAGATGGCCAGCAATCTTATACTTTCTGCTGACTTTTTTGCTGACTTCTGCTGACTTTTGCTGACCCTCTGCTGAACACAGTAGTAGTAATAATAATAATAATAATAATAATAATAATAATAATAATAATAATAATAATAATAATAATAATAATAATAATAATAATAATAATAATAATAATAATAATAATAATAATAATAATAAAGTTGGAAGGGATCTTGGAGGTCATCTAGTCCAACCCCCTGCTCAGGCAGGAAACCCTATACCATTTCAGACAAATGGCTGTCCAGTCTCTTCTTTAAAACTTCCAGTGTTGGAGCATTCACTGCTTCTGGAGGCAAGTTGTTCCACAGATTAATTGTTCTAACTGTCAGGAAGTTTCTCCTTAGTTCTAGGTTGCTTCTCTCTTTGATTAGTTTCCACCCGTTGCTTCTTGTCTTGCCCTCAGGCGCTTTGGAAAATAGCTTGACTCCCTATTCTTTGTGGCAGCCCCCTGAGATATTGGAACACTGCTATCATGTCCCCCCTCATCCTTCTCTTCATTAAACTAGACATACCCAATTCCAGCAGCCATTCCTTATATGCTTTAGCCTCCAGTCCCAAAGATGATTATCTTTGTTGCTCTTCTCTATACTCTTTCTAGAGTCTCAACATCTTTTTTCCATCGTGGTGACCAAAACTGGATGCAGTATTCCAAGTGTGGCCTTACCAAGGCATTGTAAAGTGGTATTAATACTTCACGTGATCTTGATTCTATCCTTTTGTTAATGCAGCCTAGCACTGTGTTGGTCTTTTTGGCAGCCTAGCACTGTGTTGGCCTTTTGGGCAGCTGCAGCACACTGCTGGCTCATATTTAAGTGATTGTCCAGTAGGACTCCGAGATCTCTTTCACAGTTACTACTATTGAGCAAGGTACCCCCTATACTATACCTGTACATTTGGTTCTTCTTGTCTAAATGTAGACCCTTACTTTTTTCACCATTGAAATTCATTTTGTTAGATAGCGCCCAGTGTTCAGGTCTGTCCAGATCCTCCTCTATCTTAAGCCTGTCTTCTGGAGTGTTGGCTATTCATGCCAGCTTGGTGTCGTCTGCAAATTTGATGAGTTCCCCATCTATCCCCTCATCCAAAATCATTGATGAAGATGTTGAAGAGCACTGGCCCCAGAACAGAACCCTGGGGCATCCCACAACACACTTCCCTCTGTGTAGATGCAGTTCCATTGAGGACCACATGCTGAGTACGGCCGGTCAGCCAGGTACAAATCCATCTGGTGGTGATGCTGTCTAACCCACATTTTTCTATCTTATCAAGTAGTAGGTTGTGATCTACTTTATCAAATGCCTTACTGAAGTCCAAGTAAATTATATCCACAGCATTCCTCTGGTCCACTAATTTTGTCACTTGGTCAAAGAATGCAATAAGATTTGTCTGGCATGATCTGTTTTTGACAATGTTGGCTTTTAGTAATGACTTTGTTTGCCTCTAGGTGTTCGCTAATTCGTTGTTTGATTACCTTTTCCAGAATCTTCCCAGGTATTGAGGTCAGGCTGATAGGTCTGTAATTTCCTGGATCTGTTTTTTTCCCCTTTTTTGAAGATGGGAACTACATCAGCTCTTTTCCAGTCCTCTGGTAGTTCCCCAGTGCTCCAGGATCTTTGAAATATATAGTTCACTGGTTCTGAGATCACATCTGCCAGTTCCTTGAGAACCTTGGGGTGTAATCCATCTGGTCCTGGTGATTTGAACTCGTCTAGGCTGGACAGGTGCTCACTTACCATTTTCTTGCCTATCTTAACTTGTCTTTCTATTCTGTTTTTTATGGCACTGTTTTTGATAGGTTGGTCTGTTTTTTCCCTTTGTGTAAAGACAGATGCGAAAAACTAGTTAAATAGTTCTGCTTTCTCCCTGTTGCTTGTCACCTTCTTGCCACTGTCACCCACTAATGGACCAATCATTTCCTTCACTTTTTTCTTGTTTTTTATATGTTGAAAGAAGCTTTTTTTGTTATTTTTGACTTTGGTTGCAAGCCTTAGTTCAATTTGAGCCTTAGCTTTCCTCACTTCATCTTTGCAAGCTCGGGCTATTTGCTGATATTCTGACTTAGTTATGTGTCCCTCTTTCCACTTTTTATACTTGTCCTTTTTATCTTTCAATTTATCAGAGAGTTCTTTATGCAGCCATGCTGGTTTCTTTTGAGAGCTGTTATTTTTCCTCTTTGTTGGTATTGTGCTAGACTGGGCTTTTATTATCTCACTTTTCAAAATTTCCCAAGCTTCTTGAGTTGTTTTCCCCTTGAGGATTCTCATCCATGGAATCCTTCCCAAGTCATCTCTAAGTTTATTGAAATTAGCTCTCTTGAAGTCCAAGACTCTAGTTTGACTGTGTTCTATTGCTTTTTGCTTCCATAATGTTGAATTCCAATATTGCATGATCACTTCCTCCCAAGGTTCCTATGGCTTCAACACCTTCTATCATTTCATCTCTGTTAGTGAGAATTAGATCCAAAATAGCTAATCCCCTAGTTCCCTTCTCTACTTTTTGGGAGACAAAGTTGTCTGCTAGGTTTGTCAGGAATCTGTTTGATCTTCCACTTGGTGCAGAGTTTGTCTCCCAGTTGCTGTCAGGGTAGTTAAAGTCCCCCATTACTATTGTGATGTGCTTCCTACATACCTTAGTTAGCTGACTAGCAAAAAGTTCATCTATTTCCTCTGTTTGGTTGGGTAGCCTATAGTATACACCCCAAGGTTCTCAAGGAACTGGCACAATTTTATTATAAATTTCATAGCATTAACAGTTTCTTGTAATTAATTTCTGTTACATTCTGGCATATGAACCTCTTCAGAGACAATGGCAATTCACCTTCAATCTTTGACATTAATGATAGTGGTTTACTGTTCTTCTCGATACACTATATGAATGTCTTGAGCTCACCAAGAGAATCCCGGGTGAAATATAAGTTATTCATTTTGTCAGAACTACTGATGATGATCCAGAGAACATGAGGCATAAAAAGTCTAAAGCATAAGCTGCTAATAAGCTCTGTTTCATTATCCACATGATCTTCATCTGATTGTAGACATCCCATTAAACAATGGTGTAATATTTTAATGATACACGCTTTCAGAATCTGAGGCATGCTGACATTTTGAGACTCCACCGTTTCTAAAACAGGAAATAAGGTAGAATTAGGCTAGCTGTTTCAACTAATCAAAATACTGTTTTCTTATTTTTTTTATATTTACTTACCATTTGTTTTTTTGCAGAACCTGCAATAACAAGGCTTTATAAGTTCGTTCTCTTCAATGAAGCCATATACCTCAGGTCCTTTTCTTATTCTGCGCCCACACTTGGGAGGTTTGGGGGTCAAATTTACATCAAATAAATCTCCATCAGTATTTGCAATCTTCAAGAGACTGCTGGAATTATATCACTAGCTGTTCAGGCCTGCCCGCACATATCCCCCTGCCCTTGCAATGACATGTCCTCGAACCTTGCGCATGCCCAGAATCACGGGGGGTATGACATGCCCGGGCATGTCCCGAACAAGGCCTAACTCCCTTTTTTACTAGCAGACACAAACACGAATCGCGGTCCTGACATGCCTGAACAAGGCTTAACCCATACTTGCCGCCTGGCTGCTTGCCTCTTGTGAGCATTTTAATTCCTGTTAATATTCCTTGTCTTTTGCTGTAGCGGGGGGGCAGAATAAATTTTATTAAGGCTGTGCTTCAAACGGTTACGTGTACATGAGAATTTGAGGGTGCAATTGGCAAAATATGTGTCTTTAGATTTTTACAAAGGTAAAAAACAGCTGCAGGTTTTAAAAGGGCTGTGGTTTGTTTGTTTGTTTTTCCCCTGCATTCGAGGAAATGATTTTAAAACCGCTTAGAAATAAATACCTTTTAGAAAAAAAGGGATTAAATGCAGGCCCTGGGTGCTTTTTAGGGTCTCCTTTTTTCCCAGCTTTTGAGGCACTGATTTTTAAAACTCCACAAAAATTAAAAGCATCATTAGGCTAGAATGATTAGAAATAAAAAGCATAATTTTTTTTAAGTTTCACAGCTCCCCAAAGTAGGAGTTTGTTTCCCAAAAACACAGGCCTCTGCTAATTATTCACTTTACTTAGCTTTTTGTTTTGTTTTGTTTTGAATGTCCATAGAATTAGTCTAGGGTTAAGCTAATCATGTACCCAGAGGATTGACTGCCACATCTTTCTTGATGGGGTTAGGTTCAACAGGCCTTATCTGAAAATAGGGCTGCTAGGGTTACTCATGCTTATCTTGATGGGCTTAGGCCAACACGTCACTTCCGCTTAGGGTCATGACCTGGTGACATAATCAACACATGGGTTTGTTTATTTTGATGATGTCACTGATCAAAAGTGCTGATAATTTTCATTAAAAAAAGGTATACACTACTTCTACTGTTCTCCCAGCAAGAGAAGTAGTGGATTACTGTCATGTCAAAGAGATTATTCTATATAGATATGATGTCACTCCCTATAGGCAGAAGTTTAGGAGCCACACTTATGACAAACACAAAAGGACTCATGAATGGTGGGCAACATTGGAAGACTTAGCCAGGAAATCGTTGAGGCCAGAGGAAAGAAGAAAAGAAAAAGTGGCTGAGGAGGTAACTTGGAACAGTTTCTACAGATACTCCCTATCAAACTGAAGGTTTGGGTGCAATAATACAACCCAGAATCATGTCAATTGAATTAGCTGAGAACCACATGGCAGCAAAAAAACCTCAAAGATTATTAGAAGGGAAGATTGCAGAAGGAGATTGGATAATAAGAAGGCCTGTTCCAGAAAATAGGAACTTTAAGGAGCTGGAAACCAGAAAATTCAAAGGAGTAAAGAAGACTTTAGCTCCTGTCGAAATTAAAGGATGACAGTGGGAAGTCAGAGGGACCCATAGTTGTTGCAACTGTGGGGAAAATGGTCATTTATTCAAAGACTATAAAATCCAGAGGAAAAAAGGGAATGGCAAACTCCAGACTAAGTGGCAAGGTTCCTACATAGTAAAGAGAACTAGGAAAGTAAATTACAAAATTGAATTGGGAGACAGGAAAACAGAGAATCTACCATGCAATCTCTTAAGGAAATGACACAAGAGAGCTGAAGCCAGGATGGCTTTGCCAGCACTAATGGAAAGGCATCCAGAATCTTTGGATGAAGCTTGAGAATTAGTACTGCAACCATCCAATGGAAAAAATATGTATCAATTCAGACCTAGGTGATGGTCAAAAGAAAGAGAAAGGAAAAATGCAACTGTGGGAAAAGTGGGCATTTATACACTGTAGAAGCCAGGGAAAAAAGGGAATGGCTGCAGTAGTGCAAAACAAATATCATTTCAGCAAATGTTAATGGGATCACTGTGAGAGGCTTAGTAGATACACACTGATATTAGTAGATGAACATTGATATGGCCTCATTTATTAAAAAAGGTAGCATCACGCCTCTTACAAGGGTGTTTGGGCAGACTGAGATGGTTGCAGTGGTCAAAGCCAAAATACAGGCACAGGGAAAGAATAGGTAGGAGTTATCCCTAACTTGCCATGTAGCCTGGTAGTTGGAATGTATTTTCCACTTACTGAAAGTTGGACTCAGAGAAAAGGATTCAAGAAGGAGGATAAGATTGTGGGAATAGCTATAAGGGCCCAGTCTAAGACAATGACGAGGATGGAGCAGAAGCAGGATGGGAAGGAATCAGGGACTCTTCCTAGCCTTCCTGATTTAACAGGAGAAGTGAGATGTCCTAGAAAGGAGAAAGCTTTACATAAAAGAACCCATGAAAAATTGAAATGGAAGAAAAACATTGAAATATTAGCTATAGAACAAATGTATATTTATTTGTATTATGTACAGACATGAGCATTATGATATTGGAAGAATTACAATAGTTCCTTGTATTTGTAGAAAATATTAATTATGTCCACTTTGATTATGTGCAGGAATCAAAGAAATTCAGGTGTACATATTTCTAAATGGAAAATCATTATATCTACTTTCCATTTCATCTCAAACAGTCTTGTTAAAGAGAATTCCATCAAAACAATTCAATCCAATAGCCACTGCGTGCCTGCAGGGAGATGTGATACCAGTGAACCAAAAAGAGCCCAAAAGCAATCTGTCCATTGCAACAGACTTCCATGTCCTGCACTACCCTATCAAATTTCAACCACCCTGAGACAAAAAGGGATCTGGGTGCAGCCTCCTAAGAGGATGTAATGATCCACAGATGACAACAGTCACTCCTCCTCTTTTCCCCTGGGGCCTCACATGTGGTAAAACCACAAGCCAGGGTGGCACATTTTCAATTAAGAAGGGGTTTGTTCCTCTCTGGGCACAACCAGGCTTCCCTGAGACATGGCCAAAAATATCATGGGTGAGATCAGCCTTGTTACACATCAACCTGTCATTCAAAAGCAACAGCTGGAATTCAGAGCCACAGAAGATCTTGTAGTTAATCACTGAGATTAGAAGCTGAGATCCATAAAATGGGAATAGATTCAAAAGCTTCAAAAAGAATGGTCCATCCTCTGCACATCAACATCAGGATGGTTCTGATACCGCTCTAACTCAATCCCCCAGTTCCCCCTTCCATGCTAAGGTATAGCATAGCAGTGTTCCAATATTTGAGGGGCTGCCACAAAGAAAAGGGGGACAACTTATTTTCCAAAGCACCAGAAGGCAAGATAAGAAGCAATGGATGGAAACTAATCAAGGAGAGAAATAAGGAGAACCTAGAAATAAGAAGAAATTTCCTGACAGTGAGAACAATTAATCAGTGGAACAACTTGCCTCCAGAAATTGTAGGTGCTCCATCAACTGATTGGACAACCATTTGTCCAGAGTGATATAGGGTTTCCTGCTTGAACAGGGGTTGAACTAGAGGACCTCCAACGTTCCTTTGAACTCTGTTATTCTGTTATTCTGTTATACTTTTATTCTGTTATTCTATATTAATGTACCTTCTCTCCAAACAAGAAACATAATCTTTTCGACAACTGACCCAGATAAACCAGGAACATGGGGATATCAACCATCCCTTTCAAGATCTTGGCAGTTTTGGGAGGGGAATCACACACAACTGCAGAGATGTGAGGGCCAAAGAACCCCACTACCATGGAGTGCATCCAGACAATCAGAAAAAGGGAAACCATGTCCCTTTAAACCAGTTTTTGGGTGGGTGTGGCAAGGAACTGGTGTCAAGGAGAAAAAAATAAAATCTATTGGCGCTATATCTTTCTCCATATTTACACAATGATACAATCCAAAAATATTCAGTATCCTCAATCTAGAGTGGCATCAAACTCCATAGCTCTAGGTGACCTTATTCAGCAGTCTTTGGAGAAAAATACCACGTTAAAGTCAATATCATAGGTGTTGAAATGCTGCATTTTACTCCAGCATAATTTTCTGGACAGGTCCTGACAGGAAAGACCACAATCACTACAGAACACTGCCCTCAGAAGTGTATCTGTAATTTTTCAATAATATACTGTACATCAGCTTCCTTTCTACAAATGGAGCCAAGGAAGACATTCAGGATCCCCAGAGGAAAACTTGTTTCTCACTGTAATTATCACCATCCTGTTCTTTGACATGTTTCCTTCTACTTCTCAAGTAACTGCCTTTGATGTAAACATCAGACTGAAGCAACATAGAGGGGATTTTGCATCAGAAAAGGATAAATGCTTCAGGCCACTCTGTGTTGTATGAATTTTAGGACAAGTAGGGGCTGTGCTGTTAAATGTACCTTTCTTTCCTTTCCGGATGAAGCTTGTTTGGTCTCTATTTCAATCAGGAAAATCACTGCTTTTGTGAGAAGGCTTTTAATTCTTCAACTCTTCTTGTTTTTGTTAAGAAACAGGAAGGTGATTGATTCAGCCCCATGAATTATGGACCTCCTGCTTCTGCTTCTTTTGCTACTGTTGTCCCAACCAATCTTTGGGAAGCTTAGAATGAAATGCCCACTGACTTTGGAACACCAGGATGGAAAAAAACCATGGAGCTATTACAGACCAGGAGACCATCTCATTAGTATAGTCATCACTGCAACAAAAACTTCTCATATAATGTTCCCTTTCAATGTAGCTCCTTCTAGTCAGGCTCACTCGTAAGTCATTCAAGTTAATGGAGTTGCATTCCCTCTATTTATAATTCTAACACTCTCATTTTGTTCTCCTTATTCCACTTGCTCTTATATTGCTACATTTGTCCTATCTAATTCCCTGAATCATTTTGATTTCCATGCTTTCTTTGTCTTATTTTGAGGAAGAGATTCAAATCCAAAGATGGGACAGAAAAAAAATCTGAAAGAAGTCTACATTATTTTCCTCTCCCTGTTCAATTTTGAATTCATTACTTGAATACTGACTTTTGTTTAAATTGGTGATTATTATAGTTTTCCCTGATCAGATCATTTCCAATATAAGCTACTCGTTGATATTTACTTCTTGATCCTTATAGAAATACAGGATGATTTATTTTTAGAATTGGCTTCTGGATCACTTTTGAAACATGCTCTTCCTTTTATGTTGGTTCTGCTTTAATTATTCAATTATTTTGAAATCTGGTTACTGGGCAGGTGAAAATTGGTACTGCCAGAAAGAATGGTGTATTTGTGATTCTTAACCCAGGTTAATTCCATCTTCCCAACATTCATTAAAAATAAATGGAGATGTGTTAGTATCATTTATCTCTGGGTTTGGAGTCAGTATTGGCTTAAGACTTTAAAGGCTTCTAGAGACAAAGTGGATTAGGCTGGAAAAAAAAGTTTGTTGTTGGTTCTGTTGATGATGATAACAACATCATTTTTATAGGAGTTTACTGTGCATGCAAAAGTACTATGCTTTATTTTCACTAGTCAAGCAAAAATATATATAAAAATATGAAATATATTTTGTTATTGATGATGATGGTGATGATAAAATGAACATTTTTTTACAGTAGAATATCTTCTAATCAGTCTAAACTCCTACGCTTCATTTTTGCTATTCAAGTCATCAATAAGAATTTCCAGCTCCTGCACAATCTCACACTTGGCTACAACATCCATGACAACTATTTGAACATCATTGGCACTTCAGATGCCTTGCTGGACATGCTGTCTCCTGGAGAAGCCAATATTCCCAACTACAGTTGTGGAAGGAAGGATAACCTTTTGGCTTTTATTGATGGAGCTGACAGGGACATCTCCATCCAGATGTCAAGATTAGTAGGCCCCTACAAATTCCCACAGGTATGTATGTGTGTGTCTCTTATTTAGTAAAGTGAGTGGATTGGTAGGACATGTAAGCAATAAATCCAACCATATCTTCTTTATGGAATTCAAGAGCTACTTTTCTCCATGGCCACTCTAGGTAGGTTGTGTAGTGATGGGACTGACATTGGGAAGAGGGGAAGCATCAAAGCAGCCATATCATCTCATGACACATCCCCATTGCTTTGGGGGCTTCTGCTGCACACTTGAGGCTCTGTGTCCAATCAAAGGGTCTTCCGTACAAAAGAAGCACTGATAGAAAGCTCTTGTTTTGTACATCATCCTAGTCAAACTAATGATATTTTGAATGATGTACAAATACCAGATTCATGAAAAGAATCCCAATGGCTTATCTTAGTTTATAAGACATATAACTTATAATACATATAAGACAAACTCCTGCCCACAACCTTGAGTTTGATCCTGACAGGGCTCAAGGTTGATTCAACTTTCCATCCTTTCAAGGTTGGTAAAATGAGGCCACAGATTGTGGGGGGCAACAGGTGGACTCTGTAAACCATCCAGAGATGCTGTAAAGCATTAGGAGGCGGTATATACACTGTGTGCAGCTGGAAGAATCTGGAGCTGAAAACACTTAAAATTGTAGAGATGAAAGTGGATTTTAGGAGGAGCCCTCCTATTCTACCATCTCTTACAATATTAGCCAACACAGTATCAACATTAGAGATCTTCTAGTTTCTGGGTTCTATAATCGGCATCAACTCAGAAAGTTCAGATTGTCCAAGGAGCTACTGATATAATTCTACAGAGGAATTACTGAGTCTGTCATTTGTATTTCTATAACTATCTGATTTGGTACAGCAACTAAACAGGACAGTACAGACTCCAACAGATAGTTAGGACTGCAGAAAAAAGAATTGCAACCAGCCTGCCTTCCCTTGAGGACCTATATACTGCATGGGTCAGAAAGAGGGCTGAGAAAATATCTACAGACCCTTCACATCCTGGACATAAACTGTTTCAACTCCTCCCCTCACGATGCTGCTATAGGGCATTGCATGCCAAAACAACTAGACACAAGGACAGTTTTTTCCTTGTGCTATCACTCTGCTTGAATACCTAATTACCACAGTACTGTCTTATGTCTAAGGCTATTTACCCATCTAGTATGGCTATATTATTATTATCCTTCTCATCTTTCCTACTACTTTCTTCTTTTGGTATCTTATGATTAGATAACCTTGTTGTTTATATGTACACTTGTTTGTATCTACATGTTGTTTGTATGCTTGTATGTACACTGATTATATTACCTTGCTGTTTGTTTGTTTTTTTGTAAAAGTTTTTATTAGTTTTTTTCTATACATTCAGTAATAATTTTTCAACCAACGTGCTGAGTTTACATTCGCTAATACATATTTAATTCCTAATCCTTTATTCTTTCCTCTAGCCATCAATAAAATAAGACCCAAGTTTGATAATATTCCGTTTCTTCTTTTTCTTTCAGTCTCATAGTCAGTCTGTCCATCTCTGTGCATTCTAGTATTTTTTTAATTATTTCTTCATCTAATGGTATTCCTTCATTTTTCCAGTATTGCGCAAATATAATTCTTGCCGCTGTTGTGACATGCAAAATCAAATATAAGTTTTGTTTGTTAGTCTTTTCTTACATTATACCTAATAAAAAAAGTTCAGGTTTAAAATCTACATGTTCTCCCAACATCTTTTCTAGCCAGGTATGTATCTTTTCCCAATAACTCTTTACTTTGTCACATGTCCACCAAACATGATAATACGTGCCTGACTTATATTTACATTTGCAACATATATCTGACATGTTTTTAAACATTTTTGCTAATCTTGCTGGTGGCAAGTGCTATCTATAGAACATTTTATATAAATTTTCTTTGTAGGAAGTTAACATTGTCAGTTTGTAATTTCTTTCCCATAAATTTTGCCATTTTTCTAATTCTATATTATATCCAAAAAATTTCGCCCATCTTATCCTTGTTTCTTTAACTTGTTCGCTTTCCATTTTCAAAGTTAATAGAAAATTATACATTTTCTTAAATGGTTTCTCATCAGAAGTTAACAATGTCTTATCAAACACAGTTTGTTCCTTGTAAAATCCATACAGTTTAACATCTTTATCATATCTAGCTTGCATTTGTAAATGTACCCACTATGATAGATTGATACCCTGATTTTCCATTTCTTGTTTAGATTTTAAATTCCCTTCAGAGTTTAGAATATCTCTATATGTCCAGAGTTTTTCAAAGTTCACTAAATTTGGGTGTACAAATGCTTCCATTGTTGACAACCACCCTGGAATTTTCAAATATATTTTACATTTTATTTTTTTTCCCATGTTGTTAATAATGCATTTCTTATATAATGATTTTGGAAGTATTTATGAACTTTATTTTTCCCGTACCATAAAAAAGTGTGCCACCCCAATTGTAAATCATGTTCCTCCAGATATAACAGCCTTTTATTTCTAAGAGTTATCCATTCTTTTACTCATGTTAATACAGATGCTTGATAATATAAAACCCACTCCGGTAGACCAAGTCCTCCATTTTCTTTGGCATCTTGTAACATTTTCATCTTAATTCTAGCTTTCTTTCCTTGCCAAATAAATTTCAAAATTAGTGAACTTAAGTCTTTAAAGAGTTTTTTCTCAAGTTTTATAGGTATTGTTTGAAATAAGAATAAGATTTTTGATAGTATGTTCGGTAGTATGTTCATTTTCACTATAGCAATTCTTCCTAGTATTGACAATTTGATTCAATAGTTTTGTGTAATTATCTTCTTTTATCGTTGAACATCTTGCTGTTAAATGTATTCCCAGATATTTGACCGTTTTAACTATCTGCAATTCTGTTTTTTCCGACATTTGTTTTTGTTTTTTTGTTTATTTGTAAGGTTTTTAACTATTACTTTGGTTTTTTCTCTGTTTATTTTCATTCCTGCCATTTCTCTGTATTGTTCTATCTTTCCCAATAGTTTAGGAATCATCTCCAAAGGTTCTTCTAAAATAAATACCAAATCATCAGCAAATGCTTGTCATTTATATGTTTCGCCTTTTATTTCTAGCCCTTTAATTTCTATATCTTGTCTAATATTTCTATTTAAAGCTTCCAGAGTAAAAATCTATAACAATGGAGATAATGGACATCCTTGCCTTGTGCCTTTTCTTATCTCAAAGTTCTCAGTTCTCAGTGATTTCACAATCACTTTCACTGTTTGTTTATTGTATATTGTTTTTATCATGTTTGTAAAGTTCTGTCCAAAGTCCATTATTTGTAATAGCTGAATCATAAATTGCCAGGAAACATTATCAAATGCCTAGAAATATTAGTGCCAGTTGGTTCCCTGGATGTAATTTATAATATTCTAATACGTCCACTATCACTCTTAAATTATTTTTAATTTGTCTCTTTGGCAAAAAACCATTTTGGTCTGAATGTATAAATTCAGTTAAGTATCTTTTCAGTCTCTGCCATTATTGAAGTAAAAATTTTATAATCCACATTCAGTAACGATATCGGTCTATAATTTTTTATCTGTGTCAAATCTGAGTCTTCTTTTGGTAATATTTGCTTCTATCCATGTATTTGGGAGTTTAGCCTCCAACAAAAGTTCATTGCAAACGTCTTTCAGTGGTTCACTTAATATATCTTGTAAAGTTTTATATAACTCCATCAGTAGTCCATCTGGCCCCGGTGTTTTCTCATTTTTTTGTCTTCTTATGGCCTCTGTTATTTCCATCATTGTTATTTTTTCCTCTAACATAATCCTACAGGTTTCTGGAATTTTTGGAAGGTTATTTTCTTCCAGATATTGGATCATTCTCTCTCTTGGAATTTCTTCTATGTCATACAGTTTCTTGTAATATTCTTTAATTATCTTTTTTATTTCTTCGTTTTTAAATTGTAGGCAACTTTTTTCATATACTAAATTATTTATCATTTTCTTCTCCTTCTGTTTTTAAGTTTATAAGCTAACCATCTTCCTGGTTTATTTGCATTTTCAAAAAAAAATGTTTTGCTCTTTTTATTTGCTGTGCCAATTTTTCTGAATCCAACAGATTTAGTGTTTTATTGTTTCCATTTCTCTTTTCAGAATCTTCTTTTGCAGATTCATTTGCAGTTCTGATTCTAGTTTTCCAATTTTTTCTTTTAATAGTACATACTGCTGTCTTTTCTGTTTTTTGTTTTTTTTGCCATGTATGTTATAGCTATACCTCTAAAGTATGCTTTGGCTGTATCCCATACATTTTGTAATGTTGTATCTTCTTTTTTGTTTTCTTTGAAGAAAAACTCCATTTCTTTTTTTGCTAATTCTATAAATTCTCTTTCTTTTAATATAGATTGGTTCAAAGTCCATCTTGGTTTTTTTTTGTTTTTTTTGTATTCCTCTCCACATCACTTTTAAAGGGTTATGGTCTGCCCGTGTACCTAGTTCTATCTCAATTTTCTGTATATTTATCCTCAGTTCAGATATCATCCAGATCATATCGATTCTGGACCAGGATTTTTGACTGTTTGAATAAAATGTATATTGTAATTTTCCTGGATTAATTTCCCTCCAAACATCTTGTACTCCAATTTCTTCTATCATATTAAAAAAGGGTCTTAGGTAATCTTCTTCTTCCAGTTTTTCCTGTTTTACTACTTTTATAGTCTAATGTCCCATCCACTATTGCATTAAAGTCTCCTACTAAAGAAATATTTTGGTACTCCATTTCTATTATTTTTCTATGGAGATTTTGATATAATTCTTCCTGGTTATTATTTGGTTCGTAGATTACTACTAACAATGTTTGTTTTTGATGTAAGTATATTTCTGCCATCACAATTCTTCCTTCTTCATTTGAATAAATCATTTTAGAATCTATTGTCTCTTTAATATATACAGCAACACCTCTTTTTTTCTGTTGCGCTGATGCATGATAAAGTTTCCCAATTTGGGGGTATTCCAACAGCTTATAATATTGTTTTTTTATATGTGTCTCTTGCAAACAAATTATACCTATATTTAATTTCTATAGTTTTCTAAAAATTTTGTTTCTTTTTGATGGGGAGTTTAGTCCATTTATATTCACTGAAAAAAATCTGTTTTCTTTCTCCATTTCAGTTATTTATATTTAGGTCTAGTCGATCTCGTGATCCTCTGTTCTCTGGCAATTAGTTCACTCTCTTGATCAGATTTCTCTTTCTGTTCTCCTGTTTGTATAATTGCTTCTTCGGTTGCTTCTTTTATTTGTTTCTGACCTTTTGTCTCCTTTTGTCGATGTTGCACTCCTTCATCTAAGAATGCTCGATTTTTTCATCAAAGTCTTCTGCTTTCCAAACTGAATCCAATCGGTATCTTGTATTATTCCAGTTGATTAAAATCCCTTCTGGCATTAACCATCTGAAATTTATGCCTTTTCCAATCAGCTTTGTATTTAAGAAATGATATTGTCTTCGAGTATTTCTTACTCTCTTGGGTATCTGCTTTAAGACCACAATTTCTTTATTTTTGAATTGTAATGGTTCATCTCTAACTTTTCTCTAATTTCATCTCTTGTTGTTTTCTTTATAAATTTCACATGCACTTCTCTGGGTAGTTTGTATTTCCTTGCATAGCTTAAATTCATTCAAAATATTTCATCTATCTCCATTTGCATCTCTGCTCTGTATAATAATAATAATAATAATAATAATAATAATAATAATAATAATAATAATAATAATAATAATAATAATAATAATAATAATAATAATAATAATAATAATAATAATAATAATAATAATAATAATAATAAAATAATACTAATAAAGGGAGGGGACCTTGGAGGTCATCGAGTCCAACCCCCTGCCAGGCAGGAAAACCCTACACCATTCGGACAAATGGGCTGTCCAGTCTCTTCTTAAAAACTTCCAGTGTTGGAGCATCACCACTTCTGGAGGCAGGTTGTTCACTGGTTAATGTTCTAACTGTCAGGAAGTTTCTCCTCAGTTCAGGTGCTTCTTCCTTGACTAGTTTCCATCCATTGCTTCTTGTCCGCCTCAGGCACCTTGGAGAATAGCTTACTCCTCTTCTTGTGGCAACCCCTGAGATATTGGAATACTGCTATCATGTCACCCCTAGTCCTTCTTTTCATTAAACTAGACATACCCAATTCCAGCAAACGTTCCTTATATGTTTTAGCCTCCAGTCCCCTAATCATCTTTGTTGCCCTCTCTGCACACTTTCTAGAGTCTCAACATCTTTTTTACATCGTGGTGACCAAAACTGGATGCAGTATTCCAAGTGTGGCCTTACCAAGGCATTGTAAAGTGGTATTAATACTTCACATGATCTTGATTCATCCCTGTTAATGCAGCCCAGCACTGTGTTGGCTTTTTTGGCAGCTGCAGCACACTGCTGGCTCATATTAAGTGATTGTCCACTAGGACTCCGAGATCCCTCTCACAGTTACTACTATTGAGCAAGGTACCCCCTACTATACCTGTACATTTGGTTTTTTCTGCCTAAATGTAGAACCTTACTTTTTCACCATTGAATTTCATTTTGTTAGATAGCGCCCAGTGTTCAAGTCTGTCCAGGTCCTCCTGTATCTTAAGCCTGTCTTCTGGAGTGTTGGCTATTCCTGCCAGCTTGGTGTCATCCGCAAATTTGATGAGTTCCCCATCTATCCCCTCGTCCAAATCGTTGATGAAGATGTTGAAGAGCACTGGCCCCAGAACAGAGCCCTGGGGCACCCCACTACATACTTCCCTCCATGTAGATGCGGTTCCATTGAGGACCACATGCTGAGTACGGCTGGTCAGCCAGCTACGAATCCATCTGGTGGTGATGCTGTCCAACCCACATTTTTCTATCTTATCGAGTAGTAGGTTGTGATCTACTTTATCAAATGCCTTACTGAAGTCCAAGTAAATTATATCCACAACATTCCTCTGATCCACTAATTTTGTCACTACTTTCAAAGTCTCTGCCAGGAGATCAATAATAACAACTGCTATATTTTCTTCTCTGTCTTCAGGAATATTTTGAAATCTATAATAATAATAATAATAATAATAATAATAATAATAATAATAACAACAACAACAACAACAACAACAACAACAACAACAACAACAACAACAACAACAACAACAACAACAATAATAATAATAATAATAATAATAATAATAATAATAATAATAATAATAATAATAATAATAATAATAATAATAATAATAATAATAATAATAATAAAGAAGTTGGAAGGGAGCTTGGAGGTCATCTAGTCCAACCCCCTGCTCAGGCAGGAAACCCTATACCATTTCGGACAAATGGCTGTCCAGTCTCTTCTTAAAAACTTCCAGTGTTGTAGCATTCACCACTTCTGGAGGCAGGTTGTTCCACTGGTTAATTGTTCTAACTGTCAGGAAGTTTCTCCTTAGTTCAAGGTTGCTTCTCTCCTTCATCAGTTTCCATCCGTTGCTTCTTGTCCTGCCTTCAGGCGCTTTGAAAAATAGCTTGACTGCCTCTTCTTTGTGGCAGCCCCTGAGATATTGGAACACTGCTATCATGTCCCCCCTCGTCCTTCTCTTCATTAAACTAGACATACCCAATTCCAGCAACCGTTCCTTATATGCTTTAGCCTCCAGTCCCCTAATCATTTTTTGTTGCTCTTCTCTGTACTCTTTCTAGAGTCTGGACATCTTCTTTACATTGAGGTGACCAAAACTGGATGCAGTATTCCAAGTGTGGCCTTACCAAAGCATTGTAAAGTGGTATTAACACTTCACGTGATCTTGATTCTATCCCTCTGTTTATGCAGCCTAGCACTGTGTTGGCCTTTTTGGCAGCTGCAGCACACTGCTGGCTCATATTTAAGTGATTCTGCTTTCTCCATTTCTAAGATCGCCACCGTTTCTTATAGATTTTGGTTTGCTTGTTCTAATTTTTCATTTTCTTGCATTAGTATTTCCATTTTTTTTGTCAATATCATCTGATTTATTTTCCATTTTCTGAATTCTTTATTCATTTTTGACAGTCATTTGATGGTGGACTTCACATTGTGTCTTTATGTCCGAGATTTGTTCATTTAATTTATCAAAGTTACTTTTTGTTTCTTCGTGATTTTTTCATTGATTCTTGAATCAATTTTAATGTAGTTTGCATCTCATTTTGAGCAGTGCTTATTTTCTCACACTGCAACATTGTTTCAATAGATCCCTGGGTTGTTGGGCTAGGTGTTCCAACTGAGGGTGCAGAAGAAGTCTTTTTCATAAGTCTGGTGAGGTTTGATGTACTCATTTTTCCAGCCAACTATCTTAGGCTAAAATCCAAACCGTAAAAGGAGCCAACTACTTTAGGCTAAATCCAATATCTGAAGGAGAGGAAACAAAATAAAACAAGCAAAAAGAAAAAAGAAAAAAAGCCCACTATCTTAGGCTAAAATCCAGCCAAAAAGAACGAGCCAACTATTTTAGGCCAAATCCAAATCCTCCAGTCGAGTCTCAGATGTAAAACGTCCGCTGTCTCCAAGTAATTCCTGTTTTGGTTATATCCAGAGTCAACAAGAAGAGCCTAATGCTGGGAAAGATTGAGGGCAGTAGAAGAAGGGGATGACAGGGTATGAGGTGGCTGGATGGAGTCACTGAAGCAGTAGGCATAAGCTTAAATGGACTCCAGAAAATGTAGAGGACAGGAAGGCCTGGAGGAACGTTGTCCATGGGGTTGCGATGGGTCGGACACGACTTCGCAACTAACAACAACAAGAGTCAACAAATATAATTGTAGAAAGTCTTTTCACTTGTAAACTCACACAAAGGCACTTTGTTTACACCAGGTGTTGTTTCAAGGTCAAACACTTTCAGATTCTTTTATTATTTAGTGTTACTGTAGTATCTTCTTTCATCACTAGATGTCCTCATACACTGTTTTTTCAATATCTGGTTTTAAAAGATTATTACAAAGTTTTTCTTTTAAAGTTCTTTATAGGTTATTTACCCTTGGAATTATACCTAAAAAAATTTCCACATCCTGTAGGTTAACTAGTCTTTCTTTGAGTCAGTCTAATTTTAGTTTTTAAGAGTTCTTTTATATTCCTTAAAATCCTTCCTCCTTCTGTAGTTGCTCACCATCTTTAACTCTCTTCTCCCCTAGTCCTTCTGGGGTCTTTACTTTATAGCTCTTCCCAATCAGGGGGTCCATATTTTTACATCCAAAAGGAAAAGGAAAAAGAGCAGGCTCACCCAGTTTCAGCACGCTGTTGACAATCAGCTGTTTAGCGGAGCGCCGCAGCTCCTTGCTTTTCTTCTGGCTGTCGACAACTTGGGCTGCCTGGGCTTACCAGGCAGCCTTTCCTCCATCCTTTTAGAGGGTTTCTTCAGTCTGTCTGGACCAACCGCCATCTGGTCCAGACTCCTGAGGCATCCCTCCTTCTTCGTTGCCCATCCAGGGCAACTTTCCGACCCCTTGGCATCACCGGGCAGAACGAAATCGGGCTAAGAAGTCAGAGCCCTGGCTTCTTCCACCCATCTTGTCGAATGCCAAACCAGAAGTTTTTCTACCTTGCTGTTTGTATGTACACTGAGAGCTTTTGTACCAGAGACAAATTCCTTTTGTGTCCAATCACACTTGGCCAATAAAGTATTCTATTCTATTCTGTTTTATATAAGTCTAAGTGCTATTGCTATTGCTAATCGGTTCATGATCAAATTCATTATAAAGAACTGGAACAGCAAAAAAGCCCCAGAAAGGATTTTTTAGTAGCTGAACTATTCAAGAAATGTCCCAATCTTTACAATTAAAGACTAATTAGGCTGGTAGATATTTTGGCTAAAACAATATCTTGTTCCTCTTGAATAGAATTCAGGGTGGGAAGATAAAGAGTGTATCTTTGAAGAAGAAGAAGAAAAACAAATAAGAAGGCTTTAGACACAGACAATCCATTATTAACAATTGCTTTGTTGTCAACCCATCTAGTTATGCAATATGTCAGTCAGGGGAAACAAAGGTTTGCTGTCCCTATAAACCTTATTAATACTTATTAATAAATTGAACTCAAAAGTTATGGTCTTTGGAAAGTGACATGACAGCCAGGCATGGCTATTTGATGGTATAAGACAATAGAGCAAGTAACCCCATTCCTTACCTAGAGTTAGTTTTTTCTGAGTGCAACTTGGCTCCCTCATCATCAAAGAAGCTCACTTAGGACCAGGGCATAAGGGAATTTACTGATTAGATTTTAAAAAATGTAACTATCCCATTTATTTAGCCCCATTTGATAAATTATATAAAGCCAAGATTTGTCTGTGCTCTGATATCGAGCTGAAGTTTGGATTAAAATGTATCACTACTAGAACAAACCCAATCACACCACCTGAGAAATATCTTCGTGGTGAATAAAAGGACCTCAGATAACTTCTTTATCTAAAATCTGGGCACATATATATATATATTTTAAAAAACATAGCTATCCACCTTCTTTAGCCCCATTTATTAAAATGTATAATGTCAAAGTTACCACCAAGCTCTTAAACAGAGCTGAAGTTTTGAGCCTAAAATATATCGCTACTAGAAACAGCCCAATCACATCATCTGACAAATATCTCAGAGGTGGACAAAAGGTCTCTCCACTTCTGCCTTAGAGCTGAATTGGGAGGGGTTTTTTGTCTAAAATTGGGACATATAATTATTGGTATAAAATTAAAGCCCTGGAAACTGACAAGACTACCAATATTCTTCCTGTTAGAACAGACAACATTTCAATTAAAGACTACTTGGACTGTATAAGTTACAAATTATATTAAGAGATATGATCTTTCTCTGTCTTGTACAACTGGAGTACAAATTAAAAAATGGTTGCAGAAAGAATCTGGGATATCAAAGCAGAGAAAGCCATTCTCACTAAGTCTGGCACCTTGAAGTGGATGAGGTCTAATAATGCCCCTTCCAAATTGTGAAGTATTTGAATACTGAAATGGCTGAACATCTTAGGGTGGTATTTACACAAGCAACATTTGATCAGGTTTAACCAAGTCCCTTATAATGAACAGACTTGTATTTTTGTAAACCCAGAGATAGAAGACATAACACACCTATTACTACAATGCCAATTGTATAAGAGAGAGATCAGTATCCTGGATTGCAGATTAAATGAATGCCTTATTGCCATCCGTATGTTAAAAAAACGTATTTCCTCTGACAGAACTTAAAACATATATAATACAGCTCTTTATTTGAACAAAACAGTTCAGTTGAAATCTGCAAATGTGGGTCTGATTGCAGGAAAAAGTAAGGGTGATACAGAAATATGATTTGCATTCTTTACTCTGATTCTTTGTTACTTAATTTATTTCTTTTATTGTATTTTTTCTGGTCTTGCTAATGTTCTGTGTTTAATATTCTGGCTAATTAACAATACAATATTCTAATATGTTCATGACAAAACAAGTTGGATTTATTGAAAGCCAATAGCTGACCCTAAATACAGCATTCTTTACTGCTTTTTCAGATCCGTTCAACTGTCTCAGAAGCTCTGAGTGATAAAAGTCAATTCCCTTTTTTCTACCACATGCTCCCCAAAATAAAGTTTGTCTACCCAGGAATTCTCCAACTGCTCCTCCATTTCAGATGGATCTTGATTGGTCTCTTTGCTTCAGACACAGAGAATGGAGAGAATTTCATGAGGACATTTACTCCTATGCTTGTCAGAAATGGAATCTGTATTCTTATATCACAACAATTGTCAACCACTACACCTACAACAATGTTTAGGGATGCCATCTCTAAGTGGAGACAAGTCAATGTCTTTGTTCACTTCATAGAATATTATTTCCTTTGGGACAGAATTCATTTTTTCCATTCAACACTTAAAAATTTGCCAGAACCCATTGAAGGGAAAGTCTGGATAATTGCAGTCTTTGGAGAATTGCAAATAAGAAGACAACCATTTCTCAAATATGTCCATAGTGTTTGGACCTATGGTTTTCAGCGGAAAGAAAAGCCAAATGACAGTTCCTTCAAACCAGATCTCTTTGTGCAACCACAGTTCGGAGATCAGTCTTTTCACTGTTCTTTTTCAAAAGACATCATTTCTGTCAAAGGCCGGAGAAGATGCAGTCACAAATTACCACTGAAGACCAACGTCGAAAATAACAAAATCTGGAAGCAATATAACCGTCATGTTTATACTTTGATTAATACTCTGGCCCATGCCTTGATTGCTGCATATTCCTCCATATTCAAGAGGAGAAAGAAAGATGGAGAAGAGAGGCTGGGAGTTCAAAGGCTGCAGTCATGGCAGGTATGGGGTCCTGACAATGATCCAAACTCACTTTCTTTGGAGAAGGATTACAAGGGAGGAGGGGAACCATCTCAACCTTTTTTTGCCAACAGGTTTGGCAAATCCAATCACTTGTGGATATGTATATTGAGATATATATTGAGATATATATTCATATTAATCAGCATTAATTTTATAATCTATGAAATTTAAATAAATTTCTGTCTTTATGAATTTGTGATGAGCATTTTAGGATTTTATGAGACCATCTAGCACTATGCCCCTTCTTTACAAAAATCCGACTTAAAAGTACTTTAAGTGATGGCTGCTGAATCTCTGCATTAAAACAACAATGAAGGGGGCACTGAACTTATCTAGTTCACAGGATCGGCTCTAAAACTGCTTCTCTTTTTAGGGTATTTTTCACCTCATTCAGCCAGAATCTCCTCTCTTGTGATTGAGCTCAGTTTTCCATTTTTCTATGTCCAACACTCTGGAATAACAGCAAACTTCTGTGTAACATCTTTCAGTTATTGGAAGAGTACTGTATCCTCCTTTTTCCTAGTCAAGAGATTATTTCAGTTGAAAAAGGTGCTCCCAGCCTCCTTCTGATATAACACCACAGATCAAACAAAGCATACAGTCACCATGTGCTTTACTGCTTAACTGTTTAACTGTAGTAGGAAATAGGAAACTCTACTTAGAACAAAAGAATATAGAGTATATATATACCATTGATCCAAACTTGTATACACTGCCATCTACTGGCTGAATATTACTGTAGTTGTTGCACAAAAATACATTCCAGCAATGAATTCCAACAGTTCTCTTCCTGGGTTTCATGACTCTTCTCTAAAGCTGATCCAGTATTTATGCAATAGCTTCTCAAAGTGTGTGGTACCTGCAAGGTGACTTTTACTTGAGTTAGTTTTTCTCTGGAGGGAGACCTTTTAAAGTCTCCTTTTGAGTCCCAGAGTTATTTTAATCTTTCAGCTTTTCTTCTTATTTATAAGGGGGGGGAAACCAGATTTTCAACAGAAATAGATAATGAAAAATAAAAAATCAAAGGTCTTTCAGTCCATAATTGGGATCCAATTATTTTTTCAATGTTTTTTTTAAAAAAGCTCCCCTGTACATAATTGCCGCTGTTTCTGGAGGGAGGCCTAAAATCCCCCTTCCCTCACCACAGGGAGGGAAGTACTTTAGCAGCTTATGCAGGTAATTAAGTAATTAGGATGTAAGAGAGGCAGACCTCACCCAGTCCTGTCCACACTGCTTTGAAGTTGCCAGATGGTGATGTGACTTCGGCTGTTAGCAGCCTAGGGATGAGCCATATTTCTATGGCCGGTCCTTTCATCCGCCGGTTTGGAGGGATTGCCAGCTCTAGTGGGAGGGTTGCTGCTCTCCCGTGATCCAGCGATAGCCCCTCCTTGCTGGTCACCTCTTCGGGGCAACTTTCGGCCCTTTTCAGGGGGCCCCAGCGATGCAAAACTGGACGGGGGAGGGAGAGCAAGTCTCCCAGCCATCCATGGCGGCCGCATGACGAACTGGAAGCCCATTTAACTAGATTCTTAATCACATAAAAAAAATGTTTGATTGATATCAAATTATATCACCAGTATTTCCCTAATCTATTTAGGAAGCGTAATAATATGTGAGAATGACTTTTGAGAGAGAGAGATGCTGCCTAGGGAAGAATAAGAGAAGAGGGGAGAAGCCTACAGTGGTATAATATGAGAGAAACTCAGAAAGGATCCTTCCTAATTTATCAGACTATAAAAAGAGACAGTGGGGGATTTGTACTTCCAGAATTTCAAAATTCTGTTAATGTAGCATTAAAATAAAGTAGAATTAGCTCATCTGGCCATTTTTCACATCTGGTTGTGGGACAACATCAGCCTGGCAACTTTCTTCCTGAAAAACCCATGCTTTCTGGTAATTACCCTATTGTTTTCAAAGACTTCATGAATAATCTCTGCATTTGTTTGTTTGTTCAATTTATTTGTGACTTAGTCTAAAATGTTCCCTATACTTTACCAATTTTATCAATTATTTATTTTATCGATATATCGTTTGTCAATGTATGATTGACAAAATTTGCTGAACCTTTCTTTTTCTCTTTTGAGGATACTGATAACACTTGTTCTCTCAACTCAGGATATTTGCAAGTTACACAATTTTAGTAGAAAGATTCAAATGTGAAAAAACCATGTGGGATAAGAAACCAAGATTTCTGCTTTTAAGATACCTGGATGTTTCATTCTAGCTTCATCCCTTTCTGGAGAAGAATGAATTTTGCAATCTTTCCCTGCTTAAAGTGTACTTGGACCAAAATGGTGATGTAGCAGCAGATCTGACCATCATAAGCTTGATAGTTCTTTCCAGGGAAGATCCTGTTAGTAAGCAACTAGGGAGTTTTGAAAGACAGAGAATTATTATCAATCAAGATGCTCTTTCACAGCTAAAGTTGCTCAACAAGGTGGGTGAAATATTGGTGTCTTTTCTCTGTTTTCCAAAGCCTTAGGACACATTTCAAGTGGCTAAGCCTATGCACCAAATACAATGATCTTCAGTGAGAATTGAATATGGGAAGTAGAATCCTTACAGTTTTCTTAAATGGCTTGGGAGGCTTCAGTACAATTGGTAAGGTGTCCTTCAGATGCTGTATTATAGAACATTGTTTTAAATTGATTCAGCCATGTCCAATGTGGAATGTTGGGAGATGATCCTTTAGGATACAAATTATGGCTATTTTGTGTCCTCTGTGCAACCTGCTATCTGTATAAAACTGGTGAAATGGGACATCAAGTGCTGGGGATTTTGGTGCTGATAGCATCAACATGTCTTGTTTTCTTGCCTAAGATTAGCAAAAGAGAATAAAGTCTCCTGACCAGTGCCCAAGTTCCCAGTGGGGTGAAAGAGGGAAGGGTAACTCTAATCAAGTCATTACTAAAAGCCAACATGGGTTTGTCAAAAACAAATCATGCCAGACAAATCTTATTGCATTCTTTGACCAAGTGACAAAATTAGTGGATCAGAGGAATGCTGTGGATATAATTTACTTGGACTTCAGTGAGGCATTTGATAAAGTAGATCACAACCTATTACTTGATAAGATAGAAAAATGTGGGTTAGACAGCATCACCACCAGATGGATTCGTAGCTGGCTGACCGGCCGTACTCAGCGTGTGGTCCTCAATGGAACCGCATCTACATGGAGGGAAGTGTGCAGCGGGGTGCCCCAGGGCTCTGTTCTGGGCCCAGTGCTCTTCAACATCTTCATCAACGATTTGGACGAGGGGATAGATGGGGAACTAATCAAATTTGTAGACGACACCAAGGTGGCATGAATAGCCAACACTCCAGAAGACAGGCTTAAGATACAGGAGGATCTGGACAGACTTGAACATTGGGCGCTATCTAAAAAATGGAATTCAATGGTGAATAAAGTAAGGTTCTACATTTAGGCAAGAAAAAACAAATGTACAGGTATAGTATAGGGGGTACCTTGCTCAATAGTAGTAACTGTGAGAGGGATCTCGGAGTCCTAGTGGACAATCACTTAAATATGAGCCAGCAGTGTGCCGCAGCTGCCAAAAAAGCCAACACAGTGCTAGGTTGCATTAACAGAGGGATAGAATCAAGATCACGTGAAGTATTAATACCATTTTACAATGCCTTGGTAAGGCCACACTTGGGATACTGCATCCAGTTTTGGTCACCACGATGTAAAAAAGATGTTGAGACTCTAGAAAGAATACAGAGAAGAGCAACAAAGATGATTAGGGAACTGGAGGCTAAAACATATAAGGAACGGCTGCTGGAATTGGGTATGTCTAGTTTAATGAAGAGAAAGACGAGGGGGGACAAGATAGCAGTGTTCCAATATCTCAGGGGCTGCCACAAAGAAGAGGGAGTCAAGCTATTTGCCAAAGCACCTGAAGGCAGGACAAGAAGCAACGGATGGAAACTAATCAAGGAGAGAAGCAACCTAGAACTAAGGAGAAACTTCCTGACAGTTAGAACAATTAACCAGTGGAGCAACCTGCCTCCAGAAGCAGTGAATGCTCCAACACTGGAAGTTTTTAAGAAGAGACTGGACAGCCATTTGTCCGAAATGGTATAGGGTTTCCTGCCTAAGCAGGGGGTTGGACTAGATGACCTCCAAGGTCCCTTCCAACTTGATGATGATGATGATGATGATGATGATGATGATGATGATGATGATGATGATGATGATGATGATGATGATGATGATGACTGGATGCAGTTCCTGTTGATACCATTGTTTTGGAATTCAGGTTTAGCTTGCCATAGTCAGGCAGGTTTATAGCCTGTGATGTTCTTAAATACACCTAGTCAGAGTTATCCATAGTTGTCTTTCATGCCAAGGGATAGAAGAATAGGTCTTCTGCTCCTGTGGAGAAGGTCCAAGGCTTTCCGTTCGTATAAAATCATAATGATTGTTCTGATGTGCCCTGACCCAAAAAACTGAATCACTGAAACAAGGCTTGATCCAAAGAAAAGCCCTTCCTCATATTGGAAGAAATTTGGAGGAAAAAAAAGTTACTTAGATTTGGTCTTTATCACTTCATATGGAACATCCTTGAATGCAATTGTTCATCTTGATTGTTAGTTACCTTAAATCTGTCTGGGAAAAAGGAGGCTCCAAATGTAACTAATAATAAAATAGCTCTGTCTTTTCATGCCAATTGGTGTTGCCTAATTTTTCAATAGAAAGGACCTTTTTTTTGATACATAGTTTGACCTTAGAAACATCAAAGAGAGAAGCAACCGAGAACTAAGAAGAAATTTCCTGACAGTTAGAATAATTAATCAGTGGAACAATCTACCTTCAGAAGTTGTGAATGCTCCAACACTGGAAGTTTTAGAGAAGAGACTGGACAACCATTTGTCTGAAATGGTATAGGGTTTCCTGCCTGAGCAGGAGGTTGGACTAGATGACCTCCAAGATCCCTTCCAACTTTTATTTTTATTATTATTATTATTATTATTATTATTATTATTATTATTATTATTATTATTATTATTATTATTATTATTATTATTATTATTATTATTATTATTATTATTATTATTATTATTATTATTATTATTATTATTATTATTATTACTGTTGTTGTTGTTGTTGTTGTTGTTGTTGTTGTTGTTATGGATCATCGCACAGTCAGCCAGATGTTCAGACTGGATTTGGCATTTTGTCTACCTATCGAGTCCTTACCAAGGACCTGGGATAGGCAGATGTGGATGTTTGATGGTATCACAGATATCGTCGCAGGATGGAAGCAGTTCCTAGTAAGGCCGCCTTTTGCAATTGACTAATCTTTTTCTTGACTTCAGTGTGCTTGATGTTGTCAGCTTGAAGGATACCCAAGTATTTGTAGTAATCTTCCTCATCCAGACTCTTAATGTTATTTTCATGGGGCATCTTGATTCCTTCAGTTTTCACTATTTTTCCTTGTTTAATAATAAGTCTGGCACATTTGTCCAAGCCAAACTCCATTGCAATATCTTGGCTATATATACGGACAGTGTTGAACAGTGATTCTATTTCAGATTATGTTTTTCCATAGAGCTTCAGATCATCCATGTAGAGGAGGTGGGATAGTCTGGCAGACGTTTTTGATGTTTGATAGCCATGTTCTGAATTATTCAGTATCGTTGAAGAGGAAACAGTGCAATAACAAATAGTAGTGGTGATAATGAATCTCCTTGAAATATTCCTCTCTTGATATTAACCTCTCCCAGTCTCTCACCATTGACCTGCAACTGTGTCTTCCATTGTGCCATCAATCTTTGCACAAATCTTTTGAAGTTTCTACTGACTTCTGTTATTTCTAGGCACGATTATCCAGTCATGTGGCAGAGAGTCAAATGCCTTTTTGTAGTCAATCCATGCCACATTCAGGTTGGTCTTCCTTCTCTTGCAGTTTTCCAAGATCGTTTTGTCTATTAGGAGTTGATCTTTTGTTTCTCTGCTATTGGGGTGGTTTCCTTTCTGCTCAGGTGGAAAGAGATTGTTCAACTAGATGCTGTTATACTGCATCAGCTACCAAACCAATTAGCAATTTGAAAGTTGTTGGTAAGCAGGTAATTGGCCTGTAGTTGCCTGATGTTGCCCCTTTTGCTGGATCTTTCATTATTAGGTAGGTTTTCCCAGTTATTAGCCACTTTTCAATTTCTCCTCCTTGTAGTATGTTGTTGAACTGCTTGGCAATGAGTGGGTATATAACAGTTAGATGTTTCAACCAAAACCCATGCAGTTCATCTTCACCTGGTGCTGACCAATTCATGATCTTCCTTGCTCTTTTTTCTACCATTTCTGTTGTTATTACTAGTTCTTTCATTTCAACTTCTGTTTTATTTGCATCCACCTCTTTTAACCAAGCTGCATCCTTGTTGTATTTCTTTGGGTTATCCTATATCTGCTTCCAGAACTGCACTGTTTCTTCCTTGTCAGGTATTGACTGTTTCACTGCAGTTTCTCCATTGATGGATTGGTAGAAACATTTCTGATTGGATTGAAATTGGAGGTTCTGCCTATAATTTGCAATTCGAGGTTCTTATCTGCTGATTTTCCTGGCTATAGTTGTTATTTGCTGCTTTATTATTTCCAGTGCTTCCTTGATCTTCCTTGTTTCTAAGTGGTATTTCTTGATTAGGTATTCTTTGGTCTTCTTGTTCTTCAGCTTCTTTTCTTTCATCTGTTCTAGCTTGCTTGCATCTGATCTTAACTTGCTGGTCTTATTTTCCAGTCTAACCTTCCATTTTTGTGGTGCACTGTTTGTTTGTTTTTCTCCTTTGTTGATTTTGTATCCCAGGTATTCAGTTATAACTGCAGCTGTGCTGTACATTAGTTGGTTTGTTTCTTGCAGTGAATTGGTGCTTATACTTGATATTGCAGTATTTGCATCTTTTAATGCTTGTGCTTGCTATTTCTTTGGAATAAGCTTCAATGCAGGCAGCCTTATTCTGTCGTTTTTATGCTGTTATAAATGCTCAGTTATTCTTTGTTTCAATTCTTTTATTTCTTTAGTTAGAGGGTTTTATTCTTCCTGAGGAAGAGGTGCCTGATTTCTAAATGAGAACAGTTGTATATCTCTGCTGGATTCCTTTGCTGTCAACTCCCCCTGGTTTGCCTCTACATTCTGAGTTACTTCTGGCAAGGCTTTGATTTCTTTGCCCTGCATAAATCTTTGCAGTTCGTCCAATTCTGTTTCTGTCAATACTTTATTTCATATTATAAATCGGCGTAGATCTGCTAGTCTCTGTTCTGTTATTTCTGAGTCTGGATGTTGTTCTTTCCAGAACTGGTGCATTTGTTTTAGATATCATCTTCTTGTTGGACTTCATCTATAATAACAGATCATTATTTCTTTGTTTTCAATCACTGTGTATTTATGATGGGTAAACACCTTTTCTTCCAGTAGTTCTGCAGCTGCTGGCCCTGGTTGCTCAGCCAACAGTCCTGAGTCCTGTAACCCATTTTTCACCAGGTATCCGGGAACTCCAACATCTAGCATGGACCTTGTTAACCCAGGCGACATCCAAGCCAGTATGGCTTTCTGAAATTTACGTTTCACCATATTTTTTATGGGAGAGACAGAGTACACAAGCCCCACAACCACGTCAAGGTAGTGCCTCACTGGGGGATGATGATTGTGATTATGATTGTGATTGTGATTGTGATTGTTATTATCTCTTGCTGACACAGGGCTCATATTCATGTACCATGTGATGCAGCAACAAATGCCTTACTTACCCTTTTGACGGAGACATTCTCATGACCTCACCTGCATCTCATGTCTGTACAATTCTAAAAACTAAGCAGTCATTTTTAACCTTAGTTCACCAGCATAGCAGCCATATAAAATTAGCAAATAAATATACAAAGAAATAGCAATAGTATACAGCTTATATACTTATATACAGCTTCATAGTGCTTTACAGCATTCTTTAAGTGGTTTACACAGTCAGCATATTGCCCCCAACAGTCTGGGTCTTCATTTTACTGACCTTGGAAGGATGGAAGGCTGAGTCAACCTTGAGATGGTCAGGATCAAACTCCTGGCAGTGGGCAGAGTTTGCCTGCAATACTACATTCTAACCACTGAACCAAAGAACAGCTCCACTAAGGTTGACAGCCCTGATGTGTAAAGAAGTTTTCCTTTATAGCTTAACTAGGAGGTGGTCCTGGATCACTTTCAAATAGGGGTGGGTTTGCAATGGTACATTTAGTCCAGAAGAAAATCTTTGAGATCTAACTGGTGAGAAGTTTCTTTCTTCATCACAGTTTTATTCTGCTTTAATAAATCTAGTAAAATGAAAATTTCATAAACCTTTCAGAATACATTTCATTCTAAACTTTAATATGACTTTAAATTCATGGGTATATGAAGAAAGGAGGAATGCAGGTTAATACAACCATGTAGAGGAACCACTAATTGTCACTTCATGCTTAAATCTTTTCTCGATTGCTTCTCTCCAGAATTTATTAAGTAAAAATTTCCTTTCTTGCCACATGATAGCACAAAAGCAAAAGGGAGGAACTAAATGAAGAATTTGCTAGTAGTTGTTTCACTGCAACTCCTGTGGGAGTTAAAGATTTCTTATTTACTTAAGTGAAGTCCAGCAACCTCTTGACTAATGTTCATGTCTACCTCCATTTTTCATTAATGGTTATTTCTAACATACTTTGTTTGGCATTCCTTGTTTTTCTTCTTAGTCTATGCCTCAGTCTAAATGTGTGCAAAATTGCCATCCTGGATTTTTCAAACAGGCTCGGAAAGGAGAGCCAGTTTGCTGCTATGACTGTATTCCTTGTCCGGAGGGAACCATCTCCACTCAGGAAGGTGGGTGACACTAAAGAAAAGGGTACTGGATTCAACAAGAGCATTTTGATCAATGTCCATTTTTAAAGAGTCACATCTAAGATTGACAATTCTGTAGTTCTTAATTTTCAAGGTGCCCAATTTCTTCCATAATAGGAAGAATTAAGAATTATTACCAAAGATAATGGTAATCTGGCCTTGAGGATAGTTAATGTGTTTTTTTTCCCAGGAATTGGTGGTCCCACCATTTGCCTTGAAGGATGTGATTATGCATCTCATTCTAAAGAGGCTCTCTTTCGATCCAACCATGATAACTTTTCTCTGTGTACAATACCTGTAGCAAGTTTGTTACAGCATAATTGTCAATCAGCTACAGTTTTGATGGTTGAGGTACAGTTCCAAGATGGCATTGGTTGCTTTCGTAGTTGACTTCTAAATGGGAGTCCTGCAAACATCCTGACCTTTCTGTCATGGTTCCGATAGATGAAACCCATCAAAAGAACTTCAAGGCAAAAATTCTTCCTTAAAGAACATCTTATTCAGGAAACAAAGTATTGGCACTACATAGTTGAACCCAAAAACTAAATTCCCTTCCCCCGGATACAAAGTAACAAAGTGCAATTCCCACCCCCAATAAGCTTTCATAAATCACATTCTCCAATTAGCCTAAAACATGGGCTTTCTCCCCAGCTCCTCAGCCCGCCAAAACATTATCAGCTCATCCTTGGGTTCCCACAAAGCAGCGTTATTATTATGGCTACCTGAGCTCGAGCTTTCATCCCAACCCCCCCTTCTGCACCTGATTTCCAAATACCAGAAAAAGCATGTTAAAAGAAAAGAGAAAATGGCTGCAATTTTCATCAGTTGTCAGAGCGGGAACATCCAATGTTTACAGTGTTGACATCCGGCCCCCTTACAAAAAGGATAAATCCTGCAATTCAAACAAAATCATAGGTTAGGAGTGGCCCCTTGGTTTATTAGAGTGCTTTTCATAGAATTTGGAATGATTCCATGGATGAGAATCCTCAAGGGGAAAACAACTCAAGAAGCTTGGGAAAATGAGATAATAAAAGCCCAGTCTAGCACAATACCAACAAAGAAGAAAAATAACAGCTCTCAAAAGAAACCAGCATGGCTGCATAAAGAACTCTCTGATAAATTGAAAGATAAAAAGGACAAGTATAAAAAGTGGAAAGAGGGGCACATAACTAAAGCAGAATATCAGCAAATAGTCTGAGCCTGCAAAGATGAAGTGAGGAAAGCTAAGGCTCAAAATGAACTAAGGCTTGTGACCAAAGTCAAAAATAACAAAAAAAACTTCTTTCAACATGTAAAAAACAAGAAAAAAGTTAAGAAAATGATTGGTCCATTAGTGGGGGAAAGTGGCAAGAAGGTGACAAGCAACAGGGAGAAAGCAGAACTATTTAACTCATTTTTTGCATCTGTCTTTACACAAAGGGAAAAAACAGAGAGCAACCTTGCCTGTATACCAATTTTTAGGGCGAGTGGCAAGCTAATAATGAACCGGGAGCATCCCGAGTCCACCAGCACTCAAATCCACTTGTACACCCGTCTTAGGGACTATGAGTTTGGCAGCGAGAGAAAAAGATGGAATGGGTCAACTCACCATCGGTCGACTCACCATCTTTCGTTGTCGCTGTCGTAGGAGGGCAGAGCGGTGGCAGGTCCAGTTTGGGCCTCAGCGCTCTCCTGCTGGGCGACATGACCTGGGCAATGGGTTCTTGCGTGATCCAGTTCGATTTTTCTTTCGCCGGTTGCTGGGTTGGTTTCTTCCTCACTGGTGGCCCCGATCTGCTTCCCTGTTGGGGGTACGGGAAAGGGCAACTCGCTGCTCAGTGCCCATGTTGTCCACACCTGAAGCATTTGATTGCTGGACCAGCAGGTGGCTTGGGGGATTCCGCGGCCATGATGGCTGGGGATTTTTGGGGAGGAGGCTGCCTGGCTTGCTCTGGTTTTGGCGCGACTTCTGGAGGTGGTGGCTTCTTGTAGCGAGCAAGCTCGACGTCCAATCTTATTGCCGCCTGATACCACTCCTGCAATTGATTAGGGACAGCCCGATAGACACAGGCCTGGGAAAGGTGATCATCTAGCCCCTCTTTGAAGTGATGCACTAGGGACTGCTCAGGCCACCTTTCTATCCAACCTGCTACCTTGCGAAACTCTCATACGTATTCCAATGCAGGTCTACCATCTTGCTTTATCTTGTGAATTTGTTTCTCCGCTTTGAGGGCTATGGATGGGTCCTCGAACCTGGCTCTTAATCCAAGGAGGAAGAAATGGAGATCCCCCAGTTCAGGCGCTTGCTCATTGTACAGATTGTTTAGCCACTCAGACGCTTCCCCTTCCAGATTGGCCATGACCACGTCGATCGTAGCAGCTGGATTTGGGTAGAAATTGGCATTGCGATTCATGTGGGAACATACTTGATTAAGGAAGAAGATCAGCTTCTCCAGATCACCATCAAAAGTCGCTCTAAAGGGTGGCACCATCATGGGCTGCTGCCCCCCATTGCGGCTGCATTCCCAGTGGTTGTTGGCCTCCCTGCTATGGCTGGTGCACTCCCAACAGCTGCTGACCTCCCAACGGTGGCTGTGGAATCCCCAATTGCTGCAGATCCCCCTGCGGTTGTTGCACATTCAGGGGCTGTTGCCACCCCCACTACTGCAATGACTTGGACAGCCATGTTTAGAAGGGCGGCTGGGATTCTCCTTTCTTGCAGGACTGGAGGTCAATGCTGGTGGCTTTGAGGCTGGGGAAACCACCTGCGCTCCATTGGCTGGGCTGGGGCTTCTCTTAGGTACAGAGTGGTGTCAGCCCCACTGATCATCGTGTTCACTGGCATGCAAAGAGTGAGAAAGTTGTTCCCCGCTCCTCACCTCCAGCCCTTTGAATCTCTCCACCAACTTCTCCACCAATTGGGTACAGACTGCGGACAGGTACTTCCATTCTCCAGAGTCCTCAGTGGTTGCCAATCTTTTGGCTCCCCTACGGTCTGGGGAGTGTGATCCTCGAGAGGCTCCTGCCTGCAAGTCGGCATGGGACACTTTCGAAGAACTTGCCTTTGGCAGGGTTGCTTCGAGGTGCTTGGAGTCTCCACTGGGCTTGGTCCACTCTGATGACTAGATCAGGTCTCACGTCTTTGGTCTTGCCCCCCCGCTTTAAGGCATCAAACGTTTCTTTCTCTGCCAGTGTGCTGGCTTACGCTCCCTCTGCTGAGGCAGAAGCCATGGCCGGGGTGCTGGTTACAGGTGCTTCTTCCTTCTCTATGCTGAGATCTTCCCCGAGTCTTTGTCAACCTATCCCCTGACTTAGGGAAGGTGACTGGAGCTCAGAATCCCAAGGTGGTTAAGGTAGAAAGGTGGTTTTGGGGTTAATGTCATGGTTCCGATAGATAAAACCCATCAAAAGAACTTCAAGGCAAAAATTCTTCCTTAAAGAACATTTTATTCAGGAAACAAAGTATTTGCACTACATAGTTGAACCCAAAAACTAAATTTCCTTCCCCCAGATACAAAGTAACAAAGTGCAATTTCCACCCCCAATAAGCTGTTATAAATCACATTCTCCAATTAGCCTAAAACATGGGCTTTCTCCCCAGTTCCTCAGCCCGCCAAAACATTATCAGCTCATCCTTGGGTTCCCACAAAGCAGCGTTATTATTATGGCTACCTGAGCTCGAGCTTTCATCCCAACCCCCCCTTCTGCACCTGATTTCTAAATACCAGAAAAAGCATGTTAAAAGAAAAGAGAAAATGGCTGCAATTTTCCTCAGTTGTCAGAGCGGGAACATCCAATGTTTACAGCGTTGACACTTTCTAGATTTCTCAGTGGCTTTGATAATATAAATCATTATATCCTTCTGGACTGACTTCACAGTTTGGGATGGGAGGCAGGGTTTTCCAAAGGTTTTCCTTTATTCCTGGATGATTTCAATTGGTGTTCTTGTGGAACAGAGGTAAAAACCTAGGCCCTGCAATGAGGCATCCCTCAGGACTGGAGTCTCGCTCCTTTCCTCTTTATCTTTTACATGATATTGCTAGGTGAGGTCATTTGCCGCTACAGGCTTGGTACCAACAGTACACCATCCATGGCTAGGTAGATGGTAGTCTTGTGATGCTGAGTATCAGGAGGCACTGGACTGGACAGGGAGGAAGCAAAATTGATTCAAAATACAGTGGCTAGATAATACAGTGGCTTTCTGTTTTTGCTCCCTAAGTGTTTAGTGATAAACTATCTATGACTTTGAATGGTGTGACACTCCTCTGGATAGAGATGGCTCATAATTTGGGGATCTTCCTAGAAACACAGCTACTATAGGAGGAGTGGCAGATGGTGGGGATAGAGTCAACAAGAGGAAACAGCCTAGAGTCTCTACATAGTCACACATGGATTAAGTCCAACCTCCCTTGAACTCTGTTAACTCTTATCTATTGCCAAAATAGTGCTAACCATTACTTGAGTAGATTCCTGTGAGTAGGCATGAACAATAAATGAGCTTATTTGGAACTTCACATTTGGTCCTGGTCTTCTGCACCTGATAGCTACTCCTCAATGAGCATGTGGCAGTCATGGCTAAAGGCACCTTCACACAGATTATTCTTGTCAACAACTTTGCTCTTTCCTAGACTGAGGGGCATGGCACATGCCTTGGTCACTTTTGTTTGAATTACTACAATGTACGTGGGATTGCTCTGAAACACCACTTGGGATACATAAATTGTCCAGAATGCAATGACATGCACAGGGTTGGGTTTCCCTATATTCATGCCTAGTGTTTCAGCTGCACAGTCTCCCAGGGCCTCTCTAAGTGCTTTCCAATTCACTTTTAAAATCCTGCATGGCATATCTGCACGGGTATCTACAGGACTCCCTCTCCTTGAGGATATCTGCTTGTACCACAGGAACAAATTCTGCACCTAGTGGAAGATCAAACATATTCCTGAAAGACCTAGCAGACAACATTGACTCCCAAAAGGTAGAGAAGGGAATAGAGGGTCATGCATACTGGACTTAATTCTCACTAACAGAGATGAAATGATAAAAGGCATTAAAGTTACAAGAACCAGATGATGTGTTTGACCTCTCCCTCAGGCTTAGCCTGGTTATCCAGGGTGTCAATGAGACTTCCTTTCCCTTAGGATATTTGCTTTTCCCACCAGGGCAGTTACAATAGACAGGTTCCAGGTCTGTTCACTAAAGCATTGCTACGTTGTGGGTCCTAGGAAGCCTGCCTGTTTTGTTGCAAGTCCTGCCTATTGAAAGACCTAGCCTTGAATTCCAACAGGCCCCTCTCCCTTTTAAAATTCTGGAGACCTGGTTCTTCTCCCAGGCATTGGGATAAGGTAAAGTTAGTGAAGGCTGAGAATGTGGTGGGTTGGATCAGTGAAGGGTAGTTGTGGCAACAAGTATTTCTCTTTTGGTGCTTATTGTTATAGCTGCATATATTAAGGTTTTTTTTCTGGGCTTTAAGCTGTCCAAAGTCTGCTTTAAGATGGTCAGATAGACAAATGTTTTATATATGTATGCAGAGTCATATTAACCATTTACTATAGCTTACCTGTCTCTCAGTATCAACTATTATTTATTTTCTATGGTATAACAGAATACAGCATTAATACATAAAATTCACACACACAAAAAAAAACCCCACAAAGGTGTCCTTGAGATAATGTAGTTCTTGCAGGGATCCAGGGAACCTTCTGAGGGGGCATTCCATTAAAATATAGGATAAAGTTTGTGGGATGTTCCCACAGTCACATTTAGTATTATAATACATGCCCCATTTGTTTTTTTCAATATTGTCACCTGCCATGGTTGTTCAGTACCATCTGACATCTATAGCAGATCTTTCTTCAAAGGTGAAAAGAGATAAAAAAGAAATATTACTTTCTGTTTTCTCAGATACTGAAAAATGCACCAAGTGCACAGATGATCAATATCCAACCGAGAGCAGAGTCCAATGTATCCCCAAAAGAATAATCTTCCTCTCTTATGAAGAACATCTGGGCATCATCCTGGTCTCCATTGCCCTACTCTTATTCCTATCAACAGGATTCATTTTAATCATATTCATTAAATACCTAGAAACTCCCATTGTCAAAGCCAACAATCGGGATCTGTCCTACATCCTCCTGGTTTCTCTCTTGCTTTGCTTCTTGTCCTCCTTTTTCTTCATTGGACAGCCAAGGAAAACCACCTGTCTTCTCCGACAAACAGTGTTCAGCATTGTCTTCTCAATAGCTGTGTCTTCTGTGTTGGCCAAAACGATCATAGTGGTGTTGGCATTCTTAGCCTCAAAACCAGGGAACAGGGTGAGAAGATGGTTGGGGAAGAGCTTGGGCAACTCCATCATCCTTTCTGGTTCTTCTGGCCAAATTTTCATCTGTGCCTTATGGCTTGTAATTTCTCCTCCATTCGCTGACTCTGACCTGCACTCCCAGCCCGGAGAGATCATCCTTCAATGCAATGAAGGCTCTGTCACCATGTTTTATGTTGTCCTTGGCTATATGTGTTTCCTAGCTGCCATTTGCTTCACTGTAGCTTTCCTGGCCAGGAACCTGCCTGGGACCTTCAATGAAGCCAAGCTGATCACCTTCAGCATGCTGGTCTTCTGCAGCGTCTGGGTCTCCTTCCTGCCCACTTATCTGAGCACCAAAGGAAAGTCCATGGTGATTGTGCAGGTTTTCTCCATCTTGGCCTCCAGTGCGGGACTGCTGGGTTGCATCTTCTTCCCCAAATGCTACATTATTATCCTGAGGCCAGATCTAAACACTAAGGAACATCTAATAATAAAAGTAGAGAAATGGCTGTGATATTGTTTCTTAGGCTTGTAACATTTATTTTTTTTCCATTCCAGTTATTGGGCTTTTGTATTCTTCTTTTGCAGCAATGTGACAATTAAGGTTATTTAAAACTGAAGGAAATAAACATATGAAGAGTATAAGATTAATGAAATTAAATTCCAACATAATCATCAAACAGTCAAATAAACAATAATTAAAATTTTTATGCAGCCAGGGATGAACAAGGTAAGAAATAAGATAGTTATATTAAGATAAAACAGCTGAATAGAAGAGACAAGGCTCCCTAAAGAGAGGGGGGAAGGAGTCTGTTTCCTGAGGTGTCTTGAATAGAAAACTCTAAATCTGTATGAATATGGTCACTTTCTCTCTATATGACTTTTTCTTGAAAGTAGGTATGAGCAGTGGAGCTGGGTACCAAAATCATGCAGATGACCCCACTTCCAACACACTGGATATCTACATCAGTTATTTCTGGAGGTGTTATGTGAAATCACAGATCTTATGGGACTTCAGTGTTCCATGACTTTGTGTTGAGTCATAACTATAGTAACATCATTTCTGGACACTGTCCAAAAAGTAGTAATCCTGCTGCAAAGCAGCACCCGGAAGGCTCAATACCCTCTGTTAAGACTTGATCCACATAAGGAAATAGAAAACAGCCATGAATCAGACTGGTCTCTTATCCAAACAAGCCATATGATCCTCTTGTCCCCAAATGGAAAGCTTTCAGCATTCTGCTATGTGAATGGGAGAATAATCTTAGATAGAAAATTGCAGGAGGGTATCCCAGAGGCTTCACTGTCTAGACTTAACTGGGAAGCTGCAGGAAGAGCACACCTTCTTTGGAAGACACCTAGGGCCATGGATTCAACTGAAAGAGGATCTGTTGCCTGAAATCTGCAATTGTTAAATTGTAGGCCAGTATTTTTGCCAAGTATGAGGAAAAAAAGCTTCCAGCTTTTCAATTTCCATACCTAGTCAAAGCTCAGGTCATTTTTGAGACCGGTGCCTGGACGGTGAGAGATCTCCCTGGACTAAATTCCCTCCCCCTAACAAATAATTATTTCTCCCTCTTCACTAACAGCACTTAGAGGTCACCCAACTCTGAGGCAATCCTGTCTCTGCCCCCAATTGTTGCAAATTCTGCTGGTTTTTTGTTTTTTTTTGAACCATCAATAAGTAGATTGATACAGACTCAATACTCCAAAATCACTGGAAACATGAACAGGTGATTTGGGTTTTCTGTCTTCAGTGGCTGGGGAGAGATTTTCATTTCACAAAAGGAATGCTTACACATTCTTTTCCCCAAAAAGGAATTGTAAATTATAAATGCTTTCAACTAATACCAACATTAATCTTAATATTCAAACTATTTTCTATTTCCATTCTCTATTTTCTATAAGCTCCACATCCATGCTACAGTCATATGAAAAAGAAAACACACCCTCTTTTGAGTTCTTTTCACACATGGCTTCTCCATTTTGGCTTTTTTTTTGTAAAACAAATAATGGAAGAGTGTAATATGTCATGTGTTGTTATTCCTCTGAGCTTGCATTTACCTACTTTTAAGAACTGCTGGGGACGAGATGATTTTTTATTTTGTCCTGATATGTAAAATCATAGAAGTCAAAGAGGGTGCAATTTCACTGCACCTTCTTACCTTTTATCTGTTTTTAGTTTCTGTTTTCTATTTTCTTTCTGTCAAAGTCTTGAATTTTTCCTTCACTTTTAAAATATGTTTTAAACATTCTTTCATTTTTCCCTACTCCTCTTTCTGGGCTGCATCTGATCAGAGCTCCCTAAAAGAGAGAAGATTTCACCTTCAACTCCTCCAGTTCTGAGGGTAGACAAAAAAAAGTCTCTCTCTCTCTCTCTCCCTAGTGGCTGCCTCTGTTCCTGGCCTGCCACTGTCATCATGGCAACCCAGGAGCAGCCAATCAAACAGGAGGGAAGAAACAATGGTTGCCTGGCAGCTCAGTCACCAATCAGACTCATGGAGAAGAAGTTGAATAAACAAATAGAAAGCATGGGGAAGAGGGGAGTGTCAAAATAAAGAATAAAATTAAAAGGTTTTAGTATGATGGGAAAGAGGCAAAAACTCCCAGAAATGCAGAGGGAGAGATGGCTTCATTCCTGGAAGGGCCACTCCATTCTCCCTCTCCCCCCACAGAAATGGCTGCAATGAAGAGAATCTGTTCAACTGACAGCTCTTAGGGAGCAGTGGCTGCTGGGGAGAGCCTGGTCAGAGGGTCTGGAGGGGCCATGAGGGACCCTCGGGATGCATTTTCCTCAGAGTCCTAGAGATTTGCCTCCATGGAAATGCTGATTGCATGTTTATAATCACGATTCACTTCTGAATGGTGATTATAAAATGTTCACATTAAATATGACTGGCAGATTAAAAATATTTTGCAAGAGTTTATTCAAGAAGATCAATGTGGCTTTTTACTTAAATGAGAAAAGACAATGTGAAAACTGTATTGAATGTCATAGTATTTTTACAACAACATAACAAAAAGAAGCCACAATTTTTCTTAAATACAGAAATGCTTTTGATAATTTGGATTGGCTTTTTTTGCTTGAAGTTCTGGAAGATATGAATATTGCTGAGAATTTTATTCAACAAATATAGTGCCAGAAGGCTCAAATTACGGTTAATGGTGATCTAACTAAATCAAGTTATATCTAGATGGGGACAAATCAAGGTTGTCCCTTGTCCCCTTTGATGTTTATTTTGGCTCTTGAGGTATTGACTTGTCATGGCCCAGGAGAAAGGAGAGCAGAAAGGAGATTCTGTTAGGTTAGTTGCCTAGCAACAGACCAAAGATTCCGATCAGTGACAGTTGACTGCAGCCACATTCTGAGGAGTGACAGCCTATAGAAGAGACTTTGTTCCCTCTCTTCTCTTTGCTGGAAATGACATTTAATGCTCAAGGGTGATCCCTGCGTATGAATTTCACTCTTGGCCCTTAGGCCATTGGACTGACAGAGAACTGTGACCCTGTTCTTGAGCCTCGGAGCTTGTTTGCACACTGCTCTTTGGAAAACACCCTTTGCAGAATGAAATTGCCCTGAATGACTAATTTCAGGAAAGGTAAGCAGATGAGATTCTTTGCAAGTTAGGACAAACTGAGTGTCCAGGTATAATGCAAGAATTAATTCAGTTGCGCTTGCATCTAGATGGGTATCAGTAACAGCAAAAGGCCAGAGCCCATATTAAGAAAACTGTTGTTATGCCTGCAACACCTCATCAATATTTCATATGAGAAAACCTTCACCGAGAAACCCATGTAGATTTGGGGGACATGGCCTCATTTGAAAGATGCTATGGTCATGGGAATGGAGACGGATCTTTGCTTGTACTGTGGTGGCCAAGGATAAATCCACATGGTGGCCAGGGATAAATCCAATAAGTCCACCTGTGTCAAAATTGTGGTGGCTAGGGAATTCTGGGAGTTTGTAGGGGTTGAATACGTGCAGCACACTGCCATATTCAGCACCCCCACACATCTCATAATTCTATACCCTTTGCTCCAATAAAGCAACCTAAAGTTCACCCCCTTTTGACTTAATACCTTACCTACTGAAATAGATAACAAGCTTAGTTCCTTCTTCTCTCTTCCTGTCATTATTCCTTATCTACTTGTTTACCTTATAATATGTAACTAGAAAGTAATTGGTTAGATAAAAGAAGCATTCCATGAATCAGCAAATGTAAAACATCTAATGATTAAGAAAGCTTGTGTCTGTAACAAAAGAATATAAAAGCAATAAACACGACAGAGGTCGTCAGCTCAGCTTCTGCTCACAAGATGCGTGTGACTGCTTCTTAACAACATCTGGCACCTTGAACAGGGACCCCTTCTGAGGGAAAGCAACAGCCAACATACTTGCCGTCGTCTGGAATAGACCCCTTGGTGCACCTTCGTCCTCCGGGATTTCTCAAACGGTAAGTATGGGTTGCGATCTATCTCACCACCAGCAAAAGCATGTAAGAGAATTAAGGTTTCTCTTACACAAATCAGGCATGACGATGCCTGAGGCGGACATTAGGAAGCTAGTGAGTGAGATTGGGAAAAACTGTCCTTGGTATCCTGAGCGGGGGATGCTCCGACTTAAGGATTGGGAAAAAATAGGCAACACCTTTCATCAAGAACCCAGAGCCCCAGTTGATGTTTTGCATTGTTGGCATCAATGTCGCCACGCGGTGGAAAAATATGGGGCGGATGCAGTAACTCGGTCTCAATTAAGCTTTACTCCCTCTCCTGATTATGATCGTGAAAAGGTTTCAGTTCCATCAGCTCCTATATCTTCCACGATGGATGTGAAACCTTCAGAGCAAAAGGATTCTAAATCTTATGTTTCCATTCGCCATGTATTAGAAGATCAAATGGCGAAAGGAGAGGGAGATATGCAGGAACTAGCAGATATGCTCTCGGTTTGCCCTGTACATCTGACAGGACAAGTCGATGCAAATGGAGCTGCAGTGGTGGAATATCGACCGCTTTCATATGCAATTTTAACAGAATTGCGTAAGGGTATAAGAGATACTGGGTTAGGAAGTACTTATGTACAAGGCATGTTAGAAGCAACAATGAGGAACCATATTTTGGTACCGGAAGATTGGAAAACAACAATTTGTATGTTATTAACACCAGCTCAGTATGTGGTATGGGATAGTGAGTTTAGACATCAGTGTGCATTAAGAGCTGCAAATTCTGGAGGTGCTTACATCCCAGAGCAGTTGTATGGCTCTGGTGCTTTCGCTCCAGTGAATGCACAAATTGTTTTACCTACAGCTACTCTCCAAATATCTTCTGAATGTGCTTACAAAGCTTTTGGAAAAGTTCCAGTAACTGGAAAACCATCTCAAGCATTTTCAAATATTCGTCAAAAGGCAAATGAACCATATACAGATTTTATTAATCATCTGCAAGATGCCTTGAGACGACAAATTGACAATCCTGATGCCCAAGCTGAATTGCTCATGAAATTGGCTAAAGAAAACGCCACTACTGAATGTAAACGGGCTATCATTGGATTGGGAGCTCAACCTGATTTAGCAGAAATGATTAAAGCATGTCAGGATATAGGAACTGCCTCTTTTCAAACTAATCTCTTAGCTGCAGCTCTTACAAAAGTTCAAAAACCTCAGGGGAAATGTTATAATTGTGGGAAAATTGGACACTTTCAACGGGAATGTAGAAACCTTGGGGGAGGAATGCCTGCCTCCCGACCATTTAAATATATTGTTAGGGAACATCCAAAAACAAAATGCCCTAAGTGTAAGAAGGGTTATCATTGGGCTAATGAGTGCCAGTCGGGAAACTTCAAAGCGGGCCGGTCTCTGGCCCCGGTCCAAACAGAGACTCCTCAGTAATTCCAGCAGCAATTAATAATACCCCTGCTGCCACTAGAGGGAGTGCTGGGATAGATTTAATTACTCAACAAGAAGTGTGTTTTAAATTTCCAGGAGAGGTACAAGTAGTCCCTTCGCAAATTTCTGGTCCCCTCCCCTCTGGATATGTTGGATTAATTCTGCCTCGATCTAGCATGGGGAAAAAGGGAATTTTTGTAATCCCTGGAGTAATTGATTCTGACTATACAGGCGTAATCTTTATTCAATTATGGACTAACATGCCACAGACTTTGCCAAGCTATGCTAGTCCTGCTCAATTACTCCATTTGCCCTATTTTGTCCCTGCAGGGGGTCGTGATAGGGATCGAGGGGACGGCAGGTTTGGTTCCACGGATCCTGTTATAGTTGCATTAACCACCCCAATCACCACTCAGTGACCCCGTCAGACAGTCCTTTTTGAGGGTAAGCCTTTTGAGGGCATAATTGATACAGGGGCTGATGTTTCAGTAATTTCAGCTAAAGATTGGCCTGCATCTTGGCCCACCGACCCATGCCCTAGTGTTTGGGGTGTAGGAGGGCGACAAGGTGCGCGACAAAGTACACAATTTCTTTCTGCAAGTCTTCCCAATTCTACTGTAACTGTTCCACTTCATCCCTTTATTCTTGACATCCATGTCAACTTATGGGGAAGAGACCTACTTAGCAAATGGGAGGCTACCGTCACTTTCGACGAATAAATCATTTGCCTTACCCTTAACTTGGTTAACTACTACACCTGTTTGGGTGGAACAATGGCCTCTTCCTCTGTACAAATTACAAGCCTTAAAAATTCTTGTTCAAGAACAATTACAAGCTCAACACATTGCCCCTTCTACTAGTCCATGGAACACTCCGGTTTTTGTTATAAAAAAGAAAAGCGGCAAATGGAGATTCCTACATGATCTCTGTGCTGTTAATGCATGTATTCAGCCTATGGGAGCTCTGCAATGTGGCACTCCCAATCCGAATCTAATTCCACAAGATCATCAATTGATGATCATAGATTTGAAAGATTGTTTTTTCTCTATACCTCTGTCCATAGCAGACCGAGAAAAATTTGCTTTTACAGTACCAGCTATAAATCACACTGAACCCACTTGCCGTTACCATTGGACTGTATTACCACAAGGAATGTTGAACAGTCCCACTTTGTGTCAATATTTTGTAGCTAATGCTTTAGCTCCTTTTCGTAAGCGTCATCCAACAGCATTAATATATCATTATATGGATGATATTCTTATAGGAGCCCCTTCCATCCCATCTTATTGGCTTTCTGAACTTCAAGTAGATCTAGCTGATAGTGGATTACAAATTGCCCCTGAAAAGGTACAGCTCTGCTCGCCATATGTGTATTTAGGACACAAACTCCTCCAAAGTTATTCAAGTCCTAATATCCCACAGTTTTCTTTACCTCCTTCTATTTCGCTGGTTAAGCTACAGCAAATATTGGGAACTCTAAATTGGGTAAGACCTTATTTTTGCTTACCTACAGGTCTGTTAAGCCCTTTATTTGAATTACTCACCCAGGGCAAATCCCCTGCAGATGTAATCTCCATTCCTTCAGCAGTGCAAGACGTTGTTAAACAAATTAATTCAATTATCAGAACTAAATTCGTTGACCGTATTCCTGTTCTTAATTCTCCACTAACCTTATTAATCTTCCCCACTGAGAAACTACCAACAGCAGTCCTTTCTGCTATACAGAACAATCAAGTTTATTGTATTGAGTGGCTTTATTTACCACATACCCCTTCCCATAATGTTTTACCTATTTTTCTGGCTATAGCAGATTTAATAGTACAAGGACGTTTACGGGCTCTTCAACGAACCGGCACAGACTTGATGGACGTTTGTATTCCTCTTGCTAAAACTAATTTTGAATTTGCATTTCAGACATGTCAAGCTTTACAAATTGCTTTGATAGACTATGTAGGGAAGATTTCCTATCATTTACCTAAAGACCCTCGCTTTACATTCTTAATGACTTCCTCTTTTCGTATTTTCTCTATGCTTTCTAATCAGCCTTTGTCTGATGCTATTACTGTATTTTCTGACGGCGGAAAGACTAGAGGAGCAATCACCTATCGAGATGAATCAACAGAGAAATGGCACACTCTTCACACAGCTATGCAACCCACACCGCAAAGATCGGAACTTGCGGCTGCTATTCTTGCTTTTCACACGTTTGCTCAAAAACCATTTAATCTCATTTCTGATTCTCACCATGTCTGTCAACTCATTGTTAATTTACCTGGTGCTTATGTGACACCTAGACTAGATGCTAATTTATTGTCTTTGTTTTTAACTTTAAGGCATTTATTACAGGATCGTATTCATCCATATTTTGTATCACACATTCGAAGTCATTCCTCTTTACCTGGACTTCTTTCAGAAGGTAATGCTCAGGCGGATGCTGCTGTTCATATATTACCCACTTTGTTTTCTGATCCATTTTATAGTCACTCCTTTTTCCATCAAAATGCTCGTGGCTTGGCACAATCCTGCCATATTCCTTTAAGCCAAGCGAAACAAATCATTTCTGCTTGTCCTCAATGTGCTGGTCTCTCTCCTATAGGAGACACAGGCATTAACCCATGGGGTTTAGAAGCCAATAAATTGTGGCAAATGGATGTTACTCATGTTCCATCTCTAGCACCTTGGAAGTATCTTCACGTTTCAATTGACACTTATTCCGGAGCCATTTGGGCAACCCCCCAACGGGGAGAAACCTCTAATCATGTCATTTCCCATCTCCTGGCAGCTATTACGGCTTTGGGGAAACCGGCTGTTATTAAAACAGATAATGGCCCAGCTTATACTTCCACTTCCTTCCTGCAATTTTGCACTACATGGAATATTCTTCTTCAACATGGCCTCCCCTACAATTCTACTGGCCAAGCTATTGTTGAACGTGCCAATCGTTCATTTAAAGATTGTTTACTTAAACAATTAAAAAAGGAGGGATCAAGGGTACCTAATTTGGCATGGATAACTCGTCAAGTTAATAAAGTCCTAATAACTTTAAATCAGCTGAATATTTCTTTGCAAAACTCTACTGCCTACCAGCGTCACTTTCAGCAGAAAGCTGCGCTCCCTAATCCATTGGTATATTATCGGCAATTGCCTGATAAAACCTGGTTAGGTCCAGCTCCTTTATTAACTTGGGGACGAGGCTATGCTGCTGTGCTTGCTCCTACAGGTCCTCTCTGGATTCCAGCCCGGTGTGTGCGACCAGCCAAAGATGTCGTGGCATCAAGTCCCGAACCCAATCCCGGAAATGAAGAAGGTGACTCTTCAGACGGCGCCGCGTCCCTTTCGCTCTCGCCATCGCAGTCGGCCAACGACCTGGGGCGATGTAAAGAACCTAACATCCAAAGCGCAGGAGGTTCTTCAGTAACAAGGGAAAGAACCTACACCAGAGAATTTATGCGCTGCCATATTTGCGGTTTTGACTGCAAACTCTTTAGTCATTCTTTGTCTCTCTTTCCTTCTTAATTGCTGTGTGGAGTGCTCTATGGTCATGGCTTCCCACTGGCCTTCTTGGACAGATTGTTCAATATTTTGTTATAATAGTTACTATTCTTATCAGCTGTTGTTGTATAATTCAATGTCTTTTCTCTCTGCTTAAAAAGATATCTTGCAATTATCCATACTAAACCAACATCAACTTTGCCTCAGGAACAAGTTTATGCTGTATATAAATAAATGCAAAGATGTATGTTCCCTACTTACACCCACTAACTACTTTAGCTTATAATGCCCTTACTAATAAAATAGAAAAGAGTGAGATGTAGGGGTTGAATATGTGCAGCACACTGCCATATTCAGCACCCCCACACATCTCATAATTCTATACCCTTTGCTCCAATAAAGCAACCTAAAGTTCACCCCCTTTTGACTTAATACCTTACCTACTGAAATAGATAACAAGCTTAGTTCCTTCTTCTCTCTTCCTGTCATTATTCCTTATCTACTTGTTTACCTTATAATATGTAACTAGAAAGTAATTGGTTAGATAAAAGAAGCATTCCATGAATCAGCAAATGTAAAACATCTAATGATTAAGAAAGCTTGTGTCTGTAACAAAAGAATATAAAAGCAATAAACACGACAGAGGTCATCAGCTCAGCTTCTGCTCACAAGATGCGTGTGACTGCTTCTTAACAACAGGAGTTGAAGTCTGGGAATTGAAATGGCAGCAAAATACCTTGCCCAGAAATTCAGCCCTTTCCTCTTGTAAAATGGTTCAGGTCTAGATGGGGTCCTAAATCAGGGTCAAGTTCTGTCAAGTCTAGCCAAAAACTTTGTCCCGTTCCCTCAAAACACCTAGTGGCTTCAGTGCAATTGTTAGTGAGGAAAGTGAGTCTGGATTCTGCTACTCATTTGCCACACTTAGTAATGATGGAAAACATAGGAATTGCAATCTGATTCAATACTGTCTCAGGCAAAGTGAGATATAGTACATTGTAATAATCTAAGTGCCTTGGAGATATTGTCCCAATTAAAATAAGAAGAAGGGGGAGAATTTGGGGTTAGCAAACAGAAACAATTTTATGGATTTGACAAAAGTTGCCAAACTCTCTCCACCCCACAAACACAGACACACATATACACAAATACACCCTAACCCTAACCCTAACCCTTACTTTTAACTGTTGATACAGCAGTTGAATCTCTCTGTGTGTCAGGAACCTTGGTGGGGTGAGATGATGGGAACACAAGGAAATCAAGTTATATCACCAGTATTCCCAAAGCTATTAAGAACATGTAATGATAACTTTGAGGAAAGGGAGAAGATATCCTGCCCAGGGAATGATCAGCTTAAGTGGGAGGTCTTGCAACTGCATCACAACCAGCAAAAGAAAGTCAGAAAGGATCCTCCCTAACTTTTCAGGCTGAAAAATGAATTGGTGGGAGATGTGTACTTTTACACTTGCAAGATTCTCTTAATAGCATTCCAATAAAGTAGAATTAGCTCATGTGGTCATATCTCATGTCCGGTCTGCTTGGGATTTTGAAAAATCCATGTTTTATGGTAATCAACATGTTGTTTTCAAGAAGTTTATGAATAATCTATTTTTCATTGTTCAATTTATTTGATACTTGCTGTAGAATGTTCCCTATCATTGATCAAATGTGTCTTATATTTTCTCAATACATGTTTTGTCAATATATGATTGACAAATTTTGCTGAATCTTTCTTGTTCACTTATGAGCTTGTAAAACTTGTCCTAATTAAGCATGTTTGCACATTAAAAAAAACGGGAAGAAAAATTCACACATGAAATGATCAGATGGGATAACAAACAAAGTTTTCTTCAGTCGAAAGAAAAATCTTCATCAGGGTCCAGTCCAAGCTGCGAATAAACAAAATGGAGACTGCTTTAGAAAGAAGGTTATAGTTTAATGAAGAGCAGAGCCAGACAAAAAGGTGACTCTGGGACAGCTGATCACATGTTGCTGGGAGTGGTGGGTTTTTATACCTTCTGGGCAGTGGTGGGATTCGGAAGTCCATTCTGGGCCTGGGCAACAAAAAATTAGCTACCAATTCTACCGAACTGGTGCAAACTGGCTGAATCCCACCACTGCTTCTGGGGCTTTTGAGGTTGTTTCCTGTTCCTGTTTGAGGCTTTGTATTTCCTGTGTCATGTACTTTGACCTGAGTCTAAGTGTGCCCTTTTGGTATTGGTGGGTTAATCCTATTATGTCCCCAAAGGTCATATCTTTTAGAGTTTGGGTCGGGTATGTAGATTTTAGGTGTTTTTGTCTTCCTAATCTCATCAGCTTCTAGCTTCCTGGCTCCAACCTTCCTGAATGGATTATTACATCTGCATTTCTAAAAGCTGTTTCTGCTGAGTTTTCTGCCTGGGGGCTGGGAGGGAGAAGTTTCTGCCTTTTTAAAGATCTTCTCCATTAATCCTTTGGAGAAATATATTCTGCCTTTTTAATATTCCCCAAAATATTTCTTTCTCTGGATTCTTCCCACACTTCTTTTAAAATCCCTGGATGTTTCCATTCTAGTTCCATCCCTTTCTGGAGAAGAATGAGTTCTACAATCTTTCCCAGAAGAAACTGTACTTGGACCAAAGTGGAGAAGTAACTGCAGATATGGACACTGAGTGCTTGGTGGTTTTGCCTAAGGAAGATTTGATCAAAAGGAACCTGGGAAGTATTGAAAGATAGAGACTTGCTATCAATCAAAATGCTCTTTCATGGCTAAAGTTGCTTAACAAGGTGGATAAGGTGCTGTGTTTTCTCTTTTTTTCTAAAGATTAGGACTGATTTCAAGTGGGTTAACTCTGGTCGCCATGGGGGATGACCTTCACTGAGAGTTGAACATACATAGGAGAAAACTTAACATTTTGTTAGATTGCTTGTGGGGACTTTAATACTATTTACAAAGGTGTCCTTCAGATGCCATGATAAGGAAACTCTTTTAAACAGATTCAGCCATGTCCAATATTGGATGCTGGGTGATTATTCTTTAGGATGTAGACCATGGATCAAACTGGTGAGAAATATTCAAGTGCTGGCATTTGTGATGCTAATAGCCTCAGGTTCTTTTAACCAGTGCCTGCCTTAAGGTTCAGATTGAATCAGATGAAATGTACAGGTAGTCCTCGACTTACGACCACAATTGAGCCCAAAATTTCTGTTTCCAACTGAGAAATTTGTTAAGTGAGTTTTGCCCCATTTTATGAACTTTGTTGCCACAGTTATTAAGTGAATCGCTACAGTTGTTAAATTAGTAACATGGTTGTTAAGTAAATCTGGTTTCCTCATTGATTTGCTTGTCAGAAGGTCACAAAAGGGGATCACTTGACTCTGGGACACTGCAACCGTCATAAACATGAGTCAACTGCCAAGTGTCCAAATTTTGATCACATGACCAGGGGGATGCTGCAAAGGTTGTAACTGTTAAAAATGGTCATAAGTCACTTTTTTCAGTGCCATTGTAACTTTGCACAATTACTAAGCGAACTGTTGTAAGTCAAGGACTCTCTGTAGTCATGAATGGTCAGAGATCCTGTTAATCCACATGGGAAATAAGCTTCACCTTTTTCAGATTGGGGAATGTCTCCTTTGAAAGGTCACTGATGTTCTATAATGTTTTTAAGCAGCCCAAGCCTGGCCAGAGTTATCCATGTCTCTCTTTCACCCTATTGGGATGAACAAACACAAATAATAGAACATAATGAAACCAGCATCTGACACTTTAAAGGAGCTGATTTTATCCAGCTTAGAGAGAACTTAGGAAGTATTCTATGGATGATAAACTTATTTACAGGAAAAAAAATGGCAGAGATTTTTGATAATTATAATAAATTGGCCAGAATGGGGAACCTTTGATTGTTGCAACCAAAAACATTTGTTTGTTTGTGTGTGTGTGTGTGTGTATGAGAGAGAGAGACAGAGACAGAGAGAGACAGAGAGAGAGACAGAGAGAGAGAGAGACAGAGAGAGAGAGAGAGAGAGAGAGAGAGAGAGAGAGAGAGAGAGAGAGAGAGAAGAAAAGCATACAGTGAAATAAAATTGGGATAATGGCATTCTTGGGCACAACTTTCAAATCAAATTTGTCCCTGCAAGGCAGCAGCAAAAGAGTACAGAATAACAGAGTTGGAAGGGACCTTGGAGGTCTTCTAGTCCAATCCCCTGCTCAAGCAGGAAACCTAAACCATTTCAGACAAATGATTGTCCATTCTCTCTTAAAAACCTCCAGTGATGGAGTTCCCACAACTTCTGAAGGCAAGTCATTCCAGTGATTAATCATTCTATCAGGAAATTTCTCCTTAGTTCTAGGGTGGTTCTCTCCTTGATTAGTTTTCATCCATTGCTTCTTGTCCTGGCACACCAAAGCACCTGAAGCCACCATTTCAGATACAGACCTCTCATCTATTTTTATTTTATTTAATAAACTAAGAAACTTCAAAATATAAAGGATCTCAATGGAAAGACAACAGAGGGAGAGTCAAAGGGGAAAAAAATCCATCCTTTCTATAAATTTCTCCCTATTTACCCAACAATACAGTCTAAGAGTGTCCGTTTCCTGCCTCTTAATCAACTCTCATCCAAAACATTATATATCTAGAAGAGAAGGAAAATAAAAATTTCACTTCAGGCTGAAGGAATTTTAAAATCAGCTCTATTTTAGGATTAATATATAGAGAGGTCTCATAGAAAAGAAAATCCTAAAGAGGACCTATTCTTAACATTAGGCAGGGTTCAAGGGTGATTCCTTGGTGTTAAGAGGACAGAGAGCACTAGAGTTAAGTGTCCACAACCTAGACTGGCACCAAGCTCCATAGCTCTGGGTGACCTTCCCCAGCAATTTCTGGAGACAATACACCACAATGGATGACAGCAGAAGCCAACTCCCTGGGTATTGAAGTATTTTCTTCCAGCATTACTTTTTGGACATGTCCTGACAGAAAGGATGGCAACCACTATAGAAGAGTGTCCTCAGAGGTGTATCTGTGACATTTCACAAAATATCCTTTTTTTCTAGCTGCCCCTCTGTACATGGAGCCCTGGAAGAAGTTCAGAAGCCCCAGAGGACAAATTATCACTATGGTAATGATCATGATCCCAGACTTTGAGATGTTTACTGCTATTTTTCCAGTGACTGCTTTTGATGTAAACATCAGACAGAAGCAACATGGAAGGGATCTTGCATAAAAAAAAAAAAAAGATAAAAGCCTCTACTCATGCCGAATGTTTTGCACAAGATTTAAGACTCAGGCAGGGGCTGTGCTGTTGAATGTACCCTTCTCTCCTTTTCAGATGAAGCTCAGTTTGTTTCTGTTTGAATGGTGAAAGCCACTGGATATTCCATTTTCTGATAGTGCTTTGAATTAATCTAACTCTTCTTTGGAAACTGGGGATTGATTCAGCCCCATGAATTATGGACCTCCTGCTTCTGCTTCTGATATTGCTGATGTCCCAGCCAGTCTTTGGGAAGCTTAGAATGAAGTGCTCACTGAATTTGGAACACCTGAATAGAAAACGACCATGGAGCTACTATGGGCGAGGAGACCATCTCATTAGTATAGTCACCAGTGCAGAAACACTAGCGCGCAGTATGTTGACTTTCGATGTACTTCCTTATAGTCAGTCTCGAATGTAAGTTATTCAGTGTGATGGAATTCTATTCCTTCCATCTGCAGTTCTAACACTCTCATACTTATCTTCTTATTCCACTTATTCCTATATTTCAGGACCTGACTAATTTTGTTAATCAATCAGATTTCCATGTCTTATTTTATAACAACAACAACAACAATAAAGTTGGAAGGGACCTTGGAGGTCATCTAGTCCAACCCCTTGCTCAGGCAGGAAACCCTATATCATTTCAGACAAATGGCTGTCCTGTCTCTTCTTAAAAACTTCTAGTGTTGGAGCATTCACATATTCTGGAGGCAGATTATTCCACAGATTAATTGTTCTAACTGTCAGGAAGTTTCTCCTTAGTTCTAGGTTGCTTCTCTCTTTGATTATTTTCCATCTGTTGCTTCTTGTCCTGCCTTCAGGTGCTTTGGAGAATAGCTTGACTCTCTCTTCTTTGTAGCAATCCCTGAGATATTGGAACACTGCTATCATATCACCCCTAGTCCTTCTCTTCATTAAAGAGAAGGAAGAGACAAAAATGAAAAGTTGGGCAGAAAAAATACTTGAAAGAGGTCCAAGTTATTTTCCTCTCCACATCCAATCCAAAATTCATGACTTGAATACTTTTGTTTAAAATAGTGATTGTTGTAGTTAATCCTGACCAGCTCATTGGGATATTTTTTATAAGTCTCATTGATATTCAATACCTGGTCCTTATAGGAATAGAATATGACTTGCTTTTGGAATTGCATTTTTCTATGAGATATCCCCTTCCTTTTATGATGGTTCTACTTTAACAATTGAATTATTTTGCAGACTGAGTACTGGGCCAATGAAAATTAGTACAGCTATAAATAATGGACTATTTGTGATTCTTAACCCTGGTGGAAGAATATCTCCTTCCCATTTTCTCAGCAGTCACAAATATTAAATGTTGATGGGTGATTATCATTTGTCTCTTGTTTTGGATTAGTATTGGCTTCAGACTCAATGGTCATGTGTTGATAAAGCGGATGAAATTGAAAAAAAGGGGTATTATATTATGGAGATGATGCTGTTATTAACCAGGGCAGTTTTTTTACACTAGTGAACCTTATGGAAATAAAGGAATACAACGCTTTATTTACTTCTTTCAAATGGTCAACCAAAACAGGAAGCTCCTGAACAATCTCACACTTGGCTACAACATACATGAGAACTATTTGACCACACTTGGCACTTCAGATGCCTTGCTGGACATGCTCTCTATTGGAGAAGCCAATGTTCCCAACTACAGCTGTGGAAGGAAGGACAACATTTTGACTCTTGTTGATGCAGCTGACAGGGCGATTTCCATCCAGATGTCAACATTAGTAGGCACCTACAAAGTTGCACAGGTTTGCGGCATTTTTTTTCCTACCTGGTAAAGTGAGTTGGTTGGTAGTGGGTGCATGATGGATCCAACTGTTAGAACAGACAAAATTTCAACTAAAGACCACTTGGATTATACAAATGACAAATTATATGAGGAGCTGTGATCTCCCTTTCTCTTGTACAATTGGAGAAAAATCTGAATCTGGATTCTATAATCTTCAAAAAATAAATATAACATTGGCTCTTTATTGAAACAATAGATTTCTGTTCATATCTTCACACATGAATCTAACTGTGGGTAAACTGTAGAGGTGATAGAGAAATATAGTTTTCATTTTAATTATTATTCTTTTTACTTAATTTGTTTCTTGTATTTCATTTTTAATATACAGTCTTTTTAATATTTTGTGTTTAATACTTTAAACAATGGATAATTTACAAACTATTCTAATACATTCATCAGAACAAAGTTGGATTTATTAAAAGTTTATATTTTGGACTTGACCTGAACCCAAATATAATGCAACATTCTTCATTGCTTTTTCAGATCAGTGATAAAATTACTTCAGAGGCTCTGAGTGATAAAAGCAAATTCCCTTTTTTCCACCGGATGCTCCCCAAAGAAGGGTTTCAGTACCCAGCAATTGTCCAATTGCTCCTCCATTTCAGATGGACCTTGATTGGTCTCCTTGCTCCAGAAACAGAGGAGGGAGAGAATTTTCTGAGGATTTTTCCTCCTTTGCTCGTCAGGAATGGAATTTGTGTCATTATACCACAACAGTTCTCAATGACTAGACATGCAGCACCCCTCAGGGTTTCCAGCTCTAAATGGAGACATGTCAATGTCTTTGTTCACTTCATAGACTATATTATCATTTCAAGCACATTTCGTTCTTTCCATTTAACATTTAACAGTATATCAGGACCCATTGAACAGAAAGTCTGGATCACCACAACTTTGGGCAAATATTTAATGTCTCATCAAGGATATCTCAAATACATCCATAGTATTTGGAGCTTTGAATTTCTGCAAAAAATGAGTCCAAAATATGGTGCCTTTGAACCCTATTCCTTTATAGATCGCCAGTTTCAAAAGAAGTCTTTTCAGTGTTCTTTTTCAAAACATATATTTTCTGTCAAAGCCCGGAAAAGATGCAGCCAAAATGCTCTAATGGAGACCCAAGAGAAAAGGGGCAGCATCCAGATTGCAAATAGTGACTCTGTTTACATCATCTTTATGACTCTAGCCCATGCTTTGAAGGCTGCGTATTCGTCAAGATCCTGGAGAAGGAAGAAGGTCCAAAACACATTGGAGGCTCCAAGGCTGCAGCCATGGCAGGTATGGGGTCCCAACAAGGATCCAGCAAACTAAATTCCTTTGGAGAAAGAATCCACAGGAGAAGGAGGGGAGCCATCTCATCCTCCTTGTGCTATAAAAGATCAACAGACTTGCCAAATCTAGTTCCTTGGGTAATAATTTACTAAGGAGCCAGCATTAATATTTTGATATTAAACACTACTAATTTTAAAAGAATGCTTGCATTTTTAAAAATATTCCTGTATGTATGGTTTCTGATTAGCCCTGTAGAATTTTAATTTATAAATTTGAAGGATTCTCTGAGAATATTTAATGGCCTGAGCCTCAGCTGGGTTCTATTTACCTGGTGTGAGTGGCCAATCAATCACAGTGGAACAAGGAAGGTGACTTTCAGCTGTTTATTCCTGCAGGAATAGAGAGTCTCACGCTTAGGACAGAGGTCCAAATGAAGGGCCCTGAGTAAAAGTTGGCTTAGCTATTTATACAATTGATAGCAAAACCTTCCTAATCCTATCATAATAATAATAATAATAATAATAATAATAATAATAATAATAATAATAATAATAATAATAATAATAATAATAATAATAATAATAATAATAATAATAATAATAATAATAATAATAATAAATAATAATAATAATAATAATAGTTGGAAGGGACCTTGGAGGTCATCGAGTCCAACCCCCTGCTCAGGCAGGAAACCCTATACCATTTCAGACAAATGGCTGTCCAGTCTCTTCTTAAAAACTTCCAGTGTTGGAGCATTCACCGCTTCTGGAGGCAGGTTGTTCCACTGGTTAATTGTTCTAACTGTCAGGAAGTTTCTCCTCAGTTCCAGGTTGCTTCTTTCCTTGACTAGTTTCCATCCATTACTTCTTGTCCTGCCCTCAGGCGCCTTGGAGAATAGCTTGACTCCCTCTTCTTTGTGGCAACCCCTGAGATATTGGAATACTGCTATCATGTCACCCCTAGTCCTTCTTTTCATTAAACTAGACATACCCAATTCCAGCAAACGTTCTTGATATGCTTTAGCCTCCAGTCCCCTAATCATCTTTGTTGCCCTTCTCTGCACTCTTTCTAGAGTCTCAACATCTTTTTTACATCGTGGTGACCAAAACTGGATGCAGTATTCCAAGTGTGGCCTTACCAAGGCATTGTAAAGTGGTATTAATACTTCACGTGATCTTGATTCTATCCCTCTGTTAATGCAGCCCAGCACTGTGTTGGCTTTTTTGGCAGCTGCAGCACACTGCTGGCTCATATTTAAGTGATTGTCCACTAGGACTCCGAGATCCCTCTCACAGTTACTACTATTGAGCAAGGTACCCCCTATACTATACCTGTACATTTGGTTTTTCTTGCCTAAATGTAGAACCTTACTTTTTCACCATTGAATTTCATTTTGTTAGATAGCGCCCAATGTTCAAGTCTGTCCAGGTCCTCCTGTATCTTAAGCCTGTCTTCTGGAGTGTTGGCTATTCCTGCCAGCTTGGTGTCATCCGCAAATTTGATGAGTTCCCCATCTATCCCCTCGTCCAAATCGTTGATGAAGATGTTGAAGAGCACTGGCCCCAGAACAGAGCCCTGGGGCACCCCACTGCACACTTCCCTCCATGTAGATGCGGTTCCATTGAGGACCACACGCTGAGTACGGCCGGTCAGCCAGCTACGAATCCATCTGGTGGTGATGCTGTCTAACCCACATTTTTCTATCTTATCAAGTAGTAGGTTGTGATCTACTTTATCAAATGCCTTACTGAAGTCCAAGTAAATTATATCCACAGCATTCCTCTGATCCACTAATTTTGTCACTTGGTCAAAGAATGCAATAAGGTTTGTCTGGCATGATCTGTTTTTGACAAACCCATGTTGGCTTTTAGTAGTGATTTTGTTTGCCTCTAGGTGTTCGCTGATTCGTTGTTTGATTATCTTTTCCAGAATCTTCCCAGGTATTGAGGTCAGGCTGATAGGTCTGTAATTTCCTGGGTCCATTTTTTTTCCCTTTTTTGAAGATGGGAACTACATCAGCTCTTTTCCAGTCCTCCTGGTAGTTCCCCAGTGCTCCAGGATCTTTGAAAAATATAGTTCAATGGTTCTGAGATCACATCTGCCAGTTCCTTGAGAACCTTGGGTGTAATCCATCTGGTCCTGGTGATTTGAACTCGTCTAGGCTGGACAGGTGCTCACTTACCATTTTCTTGCCTATCTTAACTTGTGTTTCTATTCTGTTTTTTATGGCACTATTTTGTAGGTTGGTCTGTTTTTTCCCTTTGTGTAAAGACAGATGCAAAAAATGAGTTAAATAGTTGCTTTCTCCCTGTTGCTTGTCACCTTTTGCCACTTTCACCCACTAATGGACCAATCATTTCCTTCACTTTTTTTCTTTTTTTACATGTTGAAAGAAGCTTTTTTTGTTATTTTTGACTTTGGTCGCAAGCCTTAGTTCATTATGAGCCTTAGCTTTCCTCACTTCATCTTTGCAGGCTCGGGCTATTTGCTGATATTCTGACTTAGTTATGTGCCCCTCTTTCCACTTTCTATACTTGTCCTTTTATCTTTCAATTTATCAGAGTTCTTTATGCAGCCATGCTGGTTTCTTTTGAGAGCTGTTATTTTTCCTCTTTGTTGGTATTGTGCTAGACTGGGCTTTTATTATCTCGCTTTTCAAAATTTCCCAAGCTTCTTGAGTTGTTTTCCCCTTGAGGCCTCATCCATGGAATCCTTCCAAGCCCTCTCTAAGTTTATTGAAATTAGCTCTCTTGAAGTCCAGACTCTAGTTGAGTCCAAGACTCTAGTTGAGAGGAGTATGTCAGAGTTGTCATTGTCAGGAGTTTCTGCTGCATGTCTGTAGTTTCTTTGTCAATTTTGCAAAGAAGCTGGCAAATGAAGGGGAAACTAAAACAGTCCACTGGGTAATTAATCAATTCTACTTTTGATGGCTTTTTTTTCTACATAACTTGATCAATTCAAGGTGAAGGAAAAGGTGAACTAGAGGGTCAGCCATACTGCGACTTAATTTTCACTAACAGAGATGTAATGATAGAAAGGGTTAAGTTACAGGAAGGTCCTGGGCAGGGGGAGTGACCGTGTAATATTGGAATTAAACACAATGCAAGCACAAGGAATACAAAAAAAATCAAATTAGAGTCTTGGACTTTAAGAGACTTGAGTTTTAACAAATTTAGAGAGTGCTTGGGAAGGATTCCATGGATGAAAATCCATGAAGGGGAAACAATCCATGAACCTTGGAAAACTTTGAAAAATAGTATTATAAAAGGCCAGTCTAGCACAGTACCAATCAAGAGGAAAAATGAAAGATCTCAAAAGAAATCAGGATGGCTGTGCAAAGAACTCTCTATGATAAACTGAAAGACAAAAAGGGACAAGTATATAAAAAGTGTAAAGAGGGGCACATAACTAAGACAGAATATCAGCAAATAGCACGAACCTGTGTGCAAAGATGAAGTCAGGAAAGCTAAAGCTTCAAAATGAATTTTTTTCTAAGGCTTGCAACAAATATTAAAAATAAACAAGAACACACAAATGCTTCTATCTGCATGTAAAAGAAGAAAAATCAAGGGAAACAAGTGATCATCAAATGGGAGAAAATGGCAACACAGTGATGAGGTAGCAAGAGAAAGCATGAACTCATTGACTCATTTTTTTTGCTTTTCTCTTAAGCATAAATGGAAAAAAAATACCCCCCCAAAAAAAACAGTAAAATGCAAATTAGGAATGCAAAGTAATGATCAAGAAGATCGAAGATAAGACACTCAGATGAGTTGAAATTGCCAGGACCAGAGGTTTACAACCCAGGGCACTGAAAGAAGCCTGCAGACATATCTCAAAACCCTGAATCATATCTTTGAAAATCCTGAGCAGGGGGGAAAACTACCAGATGATTGGGAAAAGGGCTAATGTAGTTCCTGTCTTCAAAAGAAGGAGATAAAAACCACTATGGTTTCTAGGGCCATAGTGGGTTTTTGAGGCTTAAAGGAGCTTTGGCATGGTTGTTCTTCAAGCTTGTTCAATTTATTTCTGAACATTCATTACCAGTCTAGGTAACATATTAGCAGGATTTTCCTGTCCTATTTCTCTTTCGGTAATAAAAAGTCTTGTGTGCCAGTGTGGTCAGTTGTCATGTGATTAGCTGTTCGTTTGGAACTATATTTAAATCTCAAGCACTGAGGTTCTCTTGTGGTGATTGGCAGTTCAAATGTCTGGTTTTTACATTCATATGCTTGGATCTAGATCAATATGCTTGTTAATTGCTCCTTTGTAGAATACAGGCTTCAATAAATGCACAATGTGGAAGGTGTTGGCATGCCCCATCAATTTTTCTCCTTTCCAATCAAACTGTGTTGTTATTATCAATGTGGTTTTGAGATCAGGGATTTTGATGTGTTATAGTCTGTGGTATAGTACAGTATAGATCTGGGTAGCTTGGAGAGCAAACCACTGGCCAAAATCTAAAACCGAGCTACTGTACAAGTATTGTCTATTATTTAAATGAAGCTTTCCCTACATTCCCTTCTGATGTGTCCCTCTCTTCCGCACTTAAAACAATCTGGCAAGGTTCTTTATTAAAACATTCCCACTTTTTGCATTGGAAGCACCTTGGCTGTCAGTCTGTAGCCAGGGTGCCTTTGATTGTTCTGTAGGGTAGCAAAAACATGTCTCTTATGTTGTCAACGTCAGCCCTTTCAGAGATTGCTTCATATTTAGTATTTCTGTATGATTTTTTCAGAATGGGCAACATTGTATCTCCAAAAATGAAACATAATTTCCTTAGGTTTGGACCTGCGACTGTTTTAGTGGAGATAAAAGTTGGGAAGTTCTTGCTTAATTCTTATGGGATTCTTTGGAATGGTAAGACGGGGGGAGGTGATATTTGATTCTGGGGAGGAATTCCCTTTTCAATTCAATACATATTTTGTCAAATGATTGACAATTTTGTTGATCATTTTTCTTCACTTATGAACTTTAGGTAGTATTAAAGATTCATACATGAAAATATCAAGTGGTGTCAGAAACAAATGGGTCCACTTATTAAATTCCTGGATGTTTTCCATTCTAGTTCACCCCTTTCTGGGAAGAATGAATTCTACAACTTCCCTTTTGAAAACTGTACTTGGACCAAAATGGAGAAGTAGCTGCAGATATGGACATCAGTGCTTGGTGGTTTCGCCCCGTAGGAGATTGATCAAAAGGAAACTGGGAAGTATTGAAAGACAGAGACTTATTATAAACCAAAGGGCTCTTTCATTGGCTAAAGGTAGGTAAAAAAAATATTGCACTGTTCTCTCTTTATTTCTAAAAATTAGGACCCATTTTCAACGTGGGTGAATTCTAGTCACACTGGTGGATGATCTTCTAGTGGCAGTTGAATGTATGAAGGATGTATGAATGTATGTACAGTTTTCTTAGAGTACTTAAGAGGGGAAAGGGCTCAGTAGTATTCACAAAGGTGTCCCTCAGAGGTTAGGATATGAACACTCTTTAAACTGATTCAGCCATGTTTCAACATCAGATACTGCGTGATTATTCTTTAGGTTACAAACTATGGTTCTTTTTGTATATTCTATAAGTTAGAATCGACCTTCAGACTAGTGAGAAAACCCTCAAGTGCTGGCATTTTTGTTGCAAATAGCCACTGGTTCCTTTTAACCAGTGTTGCATTACGTTTTCACTGGAATGAGATGAATATAATAATAACTGGTTGGAGGTCCTGTTGGTCCATGTGGGAAATAAGAGCAGATCTGAAAGACAAAGTTTATTCTTTTGAAGACAGCAAGTTCACATTCTGGACAGAGATGATCATAACGATTTGAAAGAGGGGTCAAAGAGACCATTCTACATTAAAACGGAACAGCCCTCTCTCTAGAGGGTGATGGATAGAACATCACCTATCTATTTACCACACAAGCCTTTCAGCAGTACAAGAAGGTTCCACATCCATTTGCACTTTGATTGAGGGACTCTGAGGATACAGATAAATCACCCCCAAGTGTCCTCACCACTCTCAGAGAGTTAATGACCAAGATGACTGCAAAGAATATAAATCTTTTCCATTCCCTACCATTCAATCAGACTGACAAAGCTTGGATGAGAAGCAAAACATTTTCAAGGAAAAAAATAAAAAGTCCATTTCCCTTTTGGAAAAGCACCTTTGGGACAAAATATGCTGATTTACCCTCTTCGAGGGACATGTTCTCATGACCTCACCTCCATCATCTCAACTTCCGTTTCAGTCCTTAGTTCACCAGCATGGAAACAAATCAAATAAAGAAATAATGTATAAAAAAGAAAAAAAATATCTCCTTAAGATAACAGCTCTAATTGTAAGGAATTTCTCTTTATACCTTAACCTGAAGCATAGTTTTTGAATTACTATCAAAGGGGACTAGCTTTGCAATATTTTATATTCTCCAGAAGAAACCTTTCCAGATTCAACTAGTCAGACATTTCTTTCTTCCATAGAGATTTGTTGTATTTTTGACAAATCTAATAGATAAAAAATATATTATAATAATGTTTTTTTTCGCTAAAATTTAATATAGGTTGTCATACTTTATAATACGGATCTATGAAGAATGGAAGAATGCATCTTATGCAGTCCCATAGAAATAGAATAGATAGAATAGAAGGAAGAATAGAATAGAATAGAATAGAATAGAATAGAATAGAATAGAATAGAATAGAATAGAATAAATTATAATAGAATAGACTAGAATAGAATAGAATAGAATAGAATAGAATAGATAGAATAGAATAGAATATAATAGAATAGATAAGAATAGAATAGAATAGAAGCTCGAGGGAACTTGGAGGTCTTCTAGTCCAGGCCCTGCTCAAGCAGGAGAACCTATACCATTCAGACAAGTGACTGTCTAGTCTCTTCTATAAAAACCACTCCAGTGATGGAGCACCCACGATTTCTGAGGCAAGCTGTTCCACTGGTTAATTGTCCTCAGTTAGAAGTTTCTCCTTAATTCCACGGTTGCTTCCCTCTTTGGTCATTTCCAACCATTGTTTCTTGTCCTGCTCTCTGGTGCTTTGGAGAATAGTTTGATGCCCTCTTCTTTGTGGGTAGCCCTCAAATACTGGAAAATACTGCTATCATGTCACCCCTGTTTCTTCTTTCTTTAGGACTAGCCAAAACCCAGTCCTGCAGCTCTTCTTCATATGTTTTAGTCTCCAGGCCATTTTAGTTGCTTCTCTGAACTTTTTCTAAGTTCAACATCTTTTTAGTATGGTGGCCAAAATTGGTTGCAGTATTCCCGGTGCGGTCTACTAGGATTTATAAAGCGGTACTAATACTTCAAATGATCTTGATTCTATGCCTCTTTTTATACAACCCAAGATTGTATTTGTTTTTTTGGCTGCTGCTGCACACTGCTGGTCCTCATAGTCCTAAGTGATCATCCACTAGGACTCCAAGGTCCCCATCTCACAGTCACTTTTTTTGACCCGAGTCTCACTTAATCTGTACCTATACCTTTGAATTTTTTCTGCCTAAATGTAAAACTTATGCCTTTCCTCACAAAGAGGAAGCCACTAAAGTTGTTATTTAATTCTAAAATCTTTTCTCAGTGTACTTCCTTCCACACTTTATTCGTCAAAAAGTCGCTTTATTTGCCATGAGATATGTCGTAAGTAAAAGGCAGAACTAGATGAATCTTTGGTGGTGTATCTCCTGCAATCATTGGAACTAGTTAGAGAATTCATATTTCTTCAGGTAAAGCCCAGAGAGCGATTCAACTAAACTTCATATCTACCTCCATTTACATGGGATTCTTAGTCCAGACGCCCCCAAAAATTTTTTATTTTTTTGTTTTTCTTTGGCATTCCTTGTTTTTTCTCCTTGCCTTTACGCTCAATCCAAAATTTTTGTGTGGAAAATTGTCATCCCGTGGATTTATGTTAAGCGGAATCGAGAAGGAAGCCAATATTTTTTTTGTTGCTATGGACTGTGTTCCTTGTCCGAGGGACCATCGTCCACTCAGGAAGGTGGGTGACACAAAAGAAAAGAGCAGATTTATGAGATTCCCTAAGAACCATTGTAAATGGAAGTCAATGTTAAGAGGGTGTGTTAACACAGTGTTTTTGTTTATTTTGAACCCAATTTCTATATCTAAAAGAGGAAGTACTTGAGGAGAGGGGAGTGATGACATGTGGGGCAAGTTTTACTACAGGCCAAGAAATTCGTCTTCTGCTTTTTATTTTGGATCTCTCTTCTCCACTTTATCTTTTTATGAATATCTGATTCGTGTGAAAACTTGAGGAATTGTCTTAGATCCATCCATTTAGAAGGATCGTTGTAATTTATTCTATAAAGGTCTCTCTTGACATCACTTAGACGGCATGCTGGATCCACACTGCAGGTGATATGTACAGTTATTATAGTGCACCCTCCTTACATGAATGTTGCACTGATGAGAGTAGCATTCCCAGATTATTGGCCGGAAACGATTTTTTCTATTTTTCCCTATTTTTTTAAATATATATATATTCTTAGCTTGTTTCTCTGGACAGTTAAGAAATGCCTTCTTAGAAACTCCTCCTGGTATCAATTATTTTCCAAATAGTTATTTCTTGAAAGTGAAAGGGGATAGTACTTTATAGGAAATTTATTCTTTTTGGGGATTTTGCGAGCATTACAGAAAAATGCACCAAATGTCCAGGAAGGATAAATATCCAAATAATGATCGGTATGTCAATGTAACCCACAAGTGTATATCCTTCCTGTCTTATGCAGAAAATCTGGGGGATCATCCTGATATCTTTTGCATGCTTATTGTTCCTACCACAATGTTTGTGTTAAATCATATTCATTAAAGACCGAGAAACTCCCCTTGTCAAAGCCACACAACCGGGACCTCTCTTACATCTTTCTGGTCTACCCTCCTGCTCTGCTTCTTGTCTTCTTTTTTTCTCTTCATTGTGTCAACGCAAGGAAAGCACTGCCTTCATCGCGCCACTTACACAATTATTCAGCAATGTCATCTCTCATTGCCATTTCTTCTCTCTTGGCCAAAACACAATCACAGTGGTGCTGGTCCTTTTCTTGGCCTACAAAACCAGGAAACAAGCCAAGAGATGTTGGGAATATCTTGGCCACTCCATCATCCTTTCTTGTTCTGCTGTCGTCAAATTATCAATCTGTTCCATTTCACTGGATGTCCTCCTTCCCATTCCCTGACTCTGACTTCCACTCTCAAGCCCTGGAGTGGTCATCCTCAATGCCTCATTAGGCTCTGTTTTCATGTTCTATATCACCCCTTAGCTACATGGGTGTTCTTACAGCTGCCATTTGCTTCATGGTGCCATTCCTTGCCAGGAACAAACATTTTCCTTTCCTGGGGCTTCACAAGCCAACTGATCCTTCAGCAATATGGTCTTCTGCAGTGTCTGGGTGACTTTTTTTTGCCCCACCTATCTGGAGCACCGAAATAGGAAATACATGGTGGGCTGTTTGCATTGTCTTCTCTATCTTTGCCTCCAGTGTGCTGGGTCTGCTTGGGCTGCCATCGTCATCCCCAGTGTTCAATAATCATTCTGGAGCCCACCATGAAATAAAAAGGAGCACTTATGACCATAATAAATGTAAATGTAGAGACAGGGGGATGTCAATTCTCACATGTTCCAAGAGAGCCCAACTTAGAAAATGGTCGTCCAACCACTTACTTATAGGAGACTCAGCCACTTTTTTTGTTCAAATCACAAAGGGGCAACTGGCAGATAAAGATTTGAGGAAAGTTAGTTCTTGGAGTATTGAGGGTAGAGTATTATCGCTGGAAATACTACAGATAGGATTGCATGTGCCACCATGACGTCCTTGTTTCTCATTACTTTTACAAACTGCAAATCAATGCAACTGATATGTTTTCTTTGTATTTAGACAATAACTCTTTCTTGAGAGTAGTAACAAACAGTAGAATTGGGGGGATAATAACTTGAGGCTTGCTAATTATGAATATTCATGCTTCCATCAGATATTAAATATGCATATTGTCTATTATTCATTTTTGTCATCCTTTCTGAAATGTACAATATTATTGAATCCCTTTTTCTGCAGGATTTCCTCCCATTATTTTCCTGGAAGGGAACGTCCTCCCATTTTATTTGTCCCCTGAACAAATAATAACTCAATGAGCCTTTATTATTGGGATGGTGGTTGGGTTCCTGTATTTTGTTTTCTATATAAACTGTTGTCAGTGGTGAGATTCACAAATTCTTCCTGCTGCGCCGCAGGGATAGCAGAGTGGGGTGTCCTGTAGAGTGCAGATTGATTCCCATGTCCCTTCCAAATAATGGCACAATTTAGGAGGCTGTGTAAGGCAACACATCTGTATATAAAAAGTCCATTTTCTAGTAAGGTTTGTGGATCATTTATTATGTCGCATGCTCAACATCCCATCTGAGATTATGAATGGGGTGTCTAAAAAACAGAGGCGGAATTTGGTTAGGAGGGGATAAGAGTGATCTTCCTGTGTCAGCAAAGACTGAGCCCATGCTCTGTTCAAACGTGCCTCTTTTCCTCTTTCTTACTTTATGAATATTCCTAAGCATATATTTTGCAGGGAGAGAATTGCAAAACAGAGCCTCAGGCATACTGGATTGGTGAGGGAAGTTTCTCAATGAACAGTAAGCCTGCACATGAGCCAAGGCTGAGCTGACGGCTACTGCCTTCGTCACTCCTGCTTTTAGAGGCTGTGAGAAGAAAGGCAATGTGTGTGAAATTGAAGGAACATACATAGCTTTTCCTCCTTCCATTGGAAGAGGAAACAGCCGGAGAGCTTGAATCCAAGGACGACGAATATCATGCAGGGAGGAAGGGGGAGGCCAGCCAGAAACTGCCCTCCAATTCCACATGTGGACAGAGAATCATACAGATAAGGTAAATAATCTAACAAGAAATGTGCAGATCTCTGGAGGATGCAAATGTGAAATTTTGCAAACTTAAGAAGTCGTCAGGAGGATTCCACAAGGGGTTTCCTGCTGGTATTAATGAAACAGTGTGGACCATGTGTGATTACATTATGAAGCAATGGAAAATAGTAAAACTCGAATGGTCTCCATGCACTGGAAAATTGACAAATACATTGATGTACTTTCACTGGAAGAGAGGTGGTTCATATTGAAAGTCCTGTTGAACTTCGATATTGTTTGGGTTCCTGATGCAAACTAAGATTTTTTTTGTGTGAAAAAAAAAAAAAAAACTTGTGTCCTTCATTTCCATGCCTGATCCTAACTCGAAAGAGATGTGGGTGCATGCCTAAAGCTTTTGGTCTCTGTGTAGGAGTCAGCTAGAGAATGGAGAGGAAGCAGGGGACCTGCAATCATGCAGCACTTCCTCTGTAAAACTTCCTGGTCCGCCCTATCTGGGCGCATCAAGGGGAATACATGGTGGGCTGTGGCAGTTTTTTCTCCATCTTTGCTGGACTACATCTTCAGCCCCAAGTGCCACATTATCATTCTGTCGGCCCAGAACCTGAACAACTAGGAATATCTAATGATAAAAGGAATCTCCCTGGGCCCTTCCCATGAACCAAGCTGATCACTTTCAACATGCTGGTCTTCTGCAATGGTCTGGGTGATTTTTGTGCCCAGCTGTCTGATCACCAAAGGTAAGCTTATGGTGGCTGTTTTTTTTTTGTTTTCAGATATTCTCCATCTTGGGCTTTCCAGTGCTGGACTGCTGGGCTGCATCTTTTTCTCCACGTGCTACATTATCATCCTGGAGGCCAGACCTGAACAACTAAGTATATCTAATGATAAAAGCTGGGACATAATAAATAATAAATAATACTAAAATATATAATATAATAATAATAATAATAATATAATAATAATACTATAATAATAATAGATAAATAATGATAATAATAATTAATAATAATAATAATAATATAGATAATAATAATAATAATATAAAATAAGTAATAATAAAATGACCTTGGAGGTCATCTATTCTCAACGCCCCTTGCTCGGCTGAAACCCTATACCATTTAGGACAATATGGCATGTTCCAGTCTCTTCTTAAAAACTTCCTTGTTGGAGCATTCCCGCTCTGGATGCTGTTGTGCCACTGGTTAATTGTTCTAACTTCATGAGTTTTTCTCCTTAGTTCTAGGTTGCTTCCTCCTTGATTAGTTTTGCCATCCGTTGCTTCTTGTCTGGCCTTCAGCGCGTTTTTTGGAGAATTCGCTTGACTCCCTCTTTTTTTGGCAGCCCCTGAGATATTGGAACAGCTATCATAATCGCCCTCGTCCTTCTCTTCATTAAACTGAGATTATACCCAATTCCAGCAGCCGGGTTCCTTAGAGTCCTTTAGCCTCCCGTCGCCTAATCTCTTTGTTGCTCTTCTCTGTATTCTTTCTAGAAGTGCTTGACTCTATTTTTACATCGTGGTACCAAAACTGTATCAGTGTTCCGAAGTGTGGCCTTCCAATGCATTGTAGCAGTTGGTATTAATCTCACGTGATCTTGATTTCTATCCCTCTGTTAATGAAGTCCTAGCAACTGTGTTGGCCTTTTTGGCAGCTGCAGCACACTGCTGGCTCATATTTAAGTGATCTGTCCACTAGGACTTCCTGAGGTCCCTGCTCACAGTTACTAATAGTGAGCAAGTACCCCTATAATATACCTGTACATTTGGTTTTTCTTACCTAAATGTAGAACCTGCTTTTTTTCTCACCATTGAATTTCTTTTGTTAGATAGTGCCCAGTGTTCCGTCTGTCCCTATCCTCTGTATCTTAGCCTGTCTTCTGTAGGGTTTGGCTATTCCTGCAGCTGGGTTCGTCCTGCAAATGTGTTGAGTATCCCCATCTATCCCCCATCGTCAAATCGTTGATGAAGATGTTGAAGTATCACTGGGCCCAGAACATAGCCCTGGGCACCCACTACACACTTCCCTCCATGTTAGATGCTGTTCCATTGAGGACCACAATGCTCGTATGGTCGTCAGGCCAGCTACGGATCCATCTGTGGTGATGCTGTCCTACCCCAATTTTTTCTACCTTTCAGCTTATTGGTTGTGATCTAGCTTTATATCGATGCCTTACTGAGGTCCAAGTAAATTTATATCCACAGCATTCCTCTGATCCACTAATTTTGTCACTTGGTCAAAGAATGCAGTAAGGTTTGTCTGGCATGATCTGTTTTTGACAAACCCATGTTGGCTTTTAGTAGTGATTTTGTTTGCCTCTAGGTGTTCGCTGATTCGTTGTTTGATTATCTTTTCCAGAATCTTCCCAGGTATTGAGGTCAGGCTGATAGGTCTATAATTTCCTGGATCCATTTTTTTTCCTTTTTTGAAGATGGGAACTACATCAGCTCTTTTCCAGTCCTCTGGTAGTTCCCCAGTGCTCCAGGATCTTTGAAAAATATAGTTCAGTGGTTCTGAGATCACATCTGCCAGTTCCTTGAGAACTTTGGGGTGTAATCCATCTGGTCCTGGTGATTTGAACTCATCTAGGCTGGACAGATGCTCACTTACCATTTTCTTGCCTATCTTAACTTGTGTTTCTATTCTGTTTTTTATGGCACTATTTTTGATAGGTTGGTCTGTTTTTTCCCTTTGTGTAAAGACAGATGCAAAAAACGAGTTAAATAGTTCTGCTTTCTCACTATTGCTTGTCACCTTCTTGCCACTTTCACCCACTAATGGACCAATCATTTCCTTCACTTTTTTCTTATTTTTTACATGTTGAAAGAAGCTTTTTTTGTTATTTTTGACTTTGGTCGCAAGCCTTAGTTCATTATGAGCCTTAGCTTTCCTTACTTCATCTTTGCAGGCTCGGGCTATTTGCTGATATTCTGACTTTGTTATGTGCCCCTCTTTCCACTTTCTATACTTGTCCTTTTTATCTTTCAATTTATCAGAGACTTCTTTATGCAGCCATGCTGGGCTCTTTTGAGAGCTGTTATTTTTCCTCTTTGTTGGTATTGTGCTAGACTGGGCTTTTATTATCTCGCTTTTCAAAATTTCCCAAGCTTCTTGAGTTGTTTTCCCCTTGAGGATCCTCATCCATGGAATCCTTCCCAAGCCCTCTCTAAGTTTATTGAAATTAGCTCTCTTGAAGTCCAAGACTCTAGTTTGAGTCCAAGACTCTAGTTTGAGAGGAGTTGTCAGGAGTTGTCATTGTCAGGAGTTTTCTGCTGCATGTCTGTAGTTTCTTTGTCAATTTTGCAAAGAAGCTGGCAAATGAAGGGGAAACTTAAACAGTCCACTGGGTAATTTAATCAATTCTAACTTTTGATGGCTTTTTTCTACATAACTTGATCAATTCAAAGGTGAAGGAAAAGGTGAACTAGAGGGTCAGCCATACTGGACTTAATTTTCACTAACAGAGATGTAATGATAGAAAGGGTTGAAGTTACAGGAATCCTGGGCAGGGGGAGTGACCGTGTAATATTGGAATTAAACACAATGCAAGCACAAGGAATACAAAAAAAATCAAATTAGAGTCTTGGACTTTAAGAGACTTGATTTTAACAAATTTAGAGAGTGCTTGGGAAGGATTCCATGGATGAAAATCCTGAAGGGGAAAACAATCCATGAACCTTGGAAAACTTTGAAAAATAGTATTATAAAAGGCCAGTCTAGCACAGTACCAATCAAGAGGAAAAATGAAAGATCTCAAAAGAAATCAGGATGGCTGTGCAAAGAACTCTATGATAAACTGAAAGACAAAAGGGACAAGTATAAAAAGTGTAAAGAGGGGCACATAACTAAGACAGAATATCAGCAAATAGCCCGAACCTGCAAAGATGAAGTCAGGAAAGCTAAAGCTCAAAATGAACTAAGGCTTGCAACAAATATTAAAAATAACAAGAACAACAACAAATGCTTCTATCTGCATGTAAAAAGAAGAAAAATCAAGGAAACAAGTGATCCATCAATGGGAGAAAATGGCAACACAGTGATGAGGAGCAAGAAGAAAGCAGAACTCATTGACTCATTTTTTTTGCATTTCTCTTAACATAAATGGAAAAAAAATACCCCCCCCCCAAAAAAAAGGTAAAATGCAAATTAGGAATGCAAGTCAAAATGATCAAGAAGATGGTAAGACACTCTAGATGAGTTCAAATTGCCAGGACCAGATGGTTTACAACCCAGGGCACTGAAGAAGCCTGCAGACATAATCTCAAAACCACTGAATCATATCTTTGAAAGATCCTGGAGCAGGGGGGAACTACCAGATGATTGGGAAAGGGCTAATGTAGTTCCTGTCTTCAAAGAAGGAGAGAAAAAAACCACTATGGGTTCTAGTGGGCCATAGTGGTTTTGAGGCTTAAAGGAAGCTTTTGGCAATGGTTTGTTCTTCAAGCTTGTTTCAATTTATTTTCTGAACATTTCATTACCAGTCTAGGTAACATAATTAGCAGGATTTTCTGTCCTATTCTCTTTAGGTAATAAAAGTCTTGTGTGCCAGTGTGGTCAGTTGGTCATGTGATTAGCTGTTCGTTTGGAACTATATTTAAATTCTCAGCAGCTGATGGTTCTCTTGTTGATTGGCAGTTCAAATGGTCTGGTTTTTTACATTCATATGCTTGGATCTAGATCAATATGCTTGTTAATTGCTCCTTTGGTAGAATACCAGGCTTCAATAAATTCACATGTGTGGAAGGTGTTGGCATGCCCCATGATTTTTCTTCCTTTCCAATCAAACTGGTGTTGTTTATTATCAATGTGGTTTGAGATCAGGGATTTTTGATCGTGTTATAGTCTGGGTATAGTACAGTATAGACTGGGTAAGCTTGGAGAGCAAACCACTGCCAAAATCTAAAACCCGAGCTACTGTACAAGTATTGTCTATTATTTTAAATGAAGCTTCCCTACATTCCCTTCTGATGTGTCCCTCTCTTCCGCACTTAAAACAATCTGGGCAGTTCTTATTAAAACATTCCCACTTCTTTGCATTGGAAGCACCTTGGCTGTCAGTCTGGTAGCCAGGGTGCCTTTGATTGTTCTGTAGGGTAGCAAAACATGTCTCTTATGTTGTCAACTCAGCCCTTTCAGAGATTGCTTCACTATTTAGTATTTCTGAATGCTTTTTTCAGAATGGGCAACATTGTATCTCCAAAATGAAACATAATTTCCTTAGGTTTGGACCTGCGACTGTTTTAGTGGAGAAAAAGTTGGGAAGCTTCTTGCTTAATTCTTATGGGGATTCTTTGGAATGGTAAGACGGGGGGGGGATATTTGATTTCTGGGGAGGAATTCCCCTTTTCAATTCAATACATATTTTGTCAATATATGATTGACAAATTTTGTTGAATCATTTTTCTTCACTTATGAACTTAGTAGTAATTAAGATTCATACATGAAAATATCAAGTGGTGTCAGAAACAAATGGGTCCACTTTTAAAATTCCTGGATGTTTCCATTCTAGTTCCACCCCTTTCTGGAGAAGAATGAATTCTACAATCTTTCCCATTTGAAACTGTACTTGGACCAAAATGGAGAAGTAGCTGCAGATATGGACATTCAGTGCTTGGTGGTTTCGCCCAGTAGGAGATTGATCAAAAGGAAACTGGGAAGTATTGAAAGACAGAGACTTATTATAAACCAAAGGGCTCTTTCATTGCTAAAGGTAGGTAAAATATTGCACTGTTCTCTCTTTATTCTAAAAATTAGGACCCATTTCAAGTGGGTGAATTCTAGTCACACTGGTGGATGATCTTCAGTGGCAGTTGAATGTATGAAGGATGTATGAATGTATGTACAGTTTTCTTAGAGTACTTAAGAGGGGAAGGGCTTCAGTAGTATTCACAAAGGTGTCCCTCAGAGGTTAGGATATGGAACACTCTTTTAAACTGATTCAGCCATGTTCAACATCAGATACTGCGTGATTATTCTTTAGGTTACAAACCATGGTTCTTTTTGTATATCTTCTATAAGTTAGAATCACCTTCAGACTAGTGAGAAACCCTCAAGTGCTGGCATTTGTGTTGCAAATAGCCACTGGTTCTTTTAACCAGTGTATGCATTACGTTTTCACTGAATGAGATGAATATAATAATAACTGGTTGGAGGTCCTGTTGGTCCATGTGGGAAATAAGATGCAGATCTGAAAGACAAAGTTTATTCTTTTGAAGACAGCAAAGTTCACATTCTGGACAGAGATGATCAACGATTTGAAAGAGGGGTCAAAGAGACCATCTACATTAAAACGGAACAGCCCTCTCTCAATAGAGGGTGAGGGATAGAACATCACCTATCTATTTACCACACAATCCTTTCAGCAGTCCCAAGAAGGTTCCACATCCATTTGCACTTTGATTGAGGTGACTCTGAGGATACAGATAAATCCCCAAGTGTCCTCAACCACTCTCAGAGAGTTAATGACCAGATGACTGCAAAGAATATAAATCTTTCCATTCCCTACCATTCAATCAGGACTGACAAAGCTTGGATGAGAAGCAAAACATTTTCAAGGGAAAAAAATAAAAAGTCCATTTCCCTTTTGGAAAAGCACCTTTGGGACAAAATATGCCTGATTTACCCTCTTCGAGGGACATGTTCTCATGACCTCACCTCCATCTCATCTCACTTCAGTTTCAGTCTTAGTTCACCAGCATGGAAACCAAATCAAATAAAGAAATAAATGTATAAAAAAGAAAAAAAATATCTCCTTTAAGATTAACAGCTCTAATTGGTAAGGAATTTCTCCTTTATACCTTAACTGAAGAATAGTTTTGAATTACTATCAAAGGGGACTAGCTTTGCAATATTTTATATTCTCCAGAAGAAACCTTTCCAGATTCAACTAGTCAGACATTTCTTTCTTCATCAGAGATTTGTTGTATTTTAACAAATCTAATAGAATAAAAATATATTATAATAATGTTTTTTTTCCTAAAATTTAATATAGGTTGATCATACTTTATAATAACGGATATATGAAGAATGGAAGAATGCATCTTAATGCAGCCATAAAGAATAGAATAGAATAGAATAGAATAGAATAGAATAGAATAGAATAGAATAGAATAGAATAGAATAGAATAGAATAGAATAGAATAGAATAGAATAGAATAGAATAGAATAGAATAGAATAGAATAGAATAGAATAGAATAGAATAGAATAGAATAGAATAGAATAGAAGCTCGAAGGGAACTTGGAGGTCTTCTAGTCCAGGCCCTGCTCAAGCAGGAGAACCTATACCATTTCAGACAAGTGACTGTCTAGTCTCTTCTTAAAAACCTCCAGTGATGGAGCACCCACGATTTCTGAAGGCAAGCTGTTCCACTGGTTAATTGTCCTCACTGTTAGGAAGTTTCTCCTTAATTCCAGGTTGCTTCCCTCTTTGGTCAGTTTCCAACCATTGTTTCTTGTCCTGCTCTCTGGTGCTTTGGAGAATAGTTTGATGCCCTCTTCTTTGTGGTAGCCCCTCAAATACTGGAATACTGCTATCATGTCACCCCTGTTTCTTCTTTCTTTAGACTAGCCAAACCCATGTCCTGCAGCTCTTCTTCATATGTTTTAGTCTCCAGGCCATTTTAGTTGCTCTTCTCTGAACTTTTTCTAAAGTCTCAACATCTTTTTTGTAGTATGGTGGCCAAAATTGGTTGCAGTATTCCAGGTGCGGTCTTACTAGGATTTTATAAAGCGGTACTAATACTTCACATGATCTTGATTCTATGCCTCTTTTTATACAACCCAAGATTGTATTTGTTTTTTTGGCTGCTGCTGCACACTGCTGTCTCATAGTCAAGTGATCATCCACTAGGACTCCAAGGTCCCTCTCACAGTAACTGTTTTTGAGCCAGGTCTCACTTAATCTGTACCTATACCTTTGATTTTTTCTGCCTAAATGTAAAACTTTGCTTTCCTCCACAAAGAGGAAGCCACTAGTTGTTATTTAATTCTAAAATCTTTTCTCAGTTCCTTCCTTCCACACTTTATTCAGTAGAAAAGTCCTTTATTGCCATGAGATATGTCAGAAGTAAAAGGCAGGAACTATATGAATCTTTTGGTGGTGGTATCTCCTGCAATCATTTGGAACTAGTTAGAGAATTCATATTTCTTCAGGTAAAGCCCAGAGAGACGATTCAACTAAACTTCATATCTACCTCCATTTTACATGGATGCTTAATCCAGACGCATTTTCTTTGGCATTCCTTGTTTTTCTCCTTAGCCTTTACCTCAATCCAAATGTGTGGAAAATTGTCATCCTGGATTTGTTAAGCGGAAGCGAGAAGGAGAGCCAATTTGTTGCTATGACTGTGTTCCTTGTCCAGAGGGGACCATCTCCACTCAGGAAGGTGGGTGACACAAAAGAAAAGAGCAGATTTATGAGATTCCTCTAGAACATTTAAATGGAAGTCAATGTTAAAGGGTGTGTTAACGGTGTTTTTGTTTATTTTGAAACACAATTTCATATCTAAAAGGAGGAAGACCTTGAAGGAGAGGGGAGTGTATGACATTTGGGGCAAGTTTTACTACAGCCAAAGAAAATATCGCTTCTGCTTTTTATTTTGGATCTCTCTTTCCACCTTTATCTTTTTATGAATATCTGAATTCTTTGAAACTTGAGGAATTGTCTTAGATCCATCCTTTAGAAGGATCTTTGTAATTTATTCTATAAAGGTCTCCTCTTGAGCATCACTAGAAGGAAATGCTGATCCACACTCAGGTGATATGTACAGTTATGGGTGCACCTCCTTACATGAATGTTAGCACTGATGAGAGTAGCCATTCCAGATTATTTGCAGAACTAGTTTTTGCTATTTTCCTATTTTTTAAAATATATATATATTCTTATCTTGTTTCTCTGGAGAAGTTAAGAAATGCATCTTAGAAAATCCTCCTGGTATCAATTATTTTCCAAATAAGTTATTTCTTGAAAAGTGAAAGGATAGTACATTAAAGAAATGTTTCTTTTGGGATTTTGCAGATACAGAAAAATGCACCAAATGTCCGGATGATAAATATCCAAATAAGGATCGTATGCAATGTATCCCAAAAGTTATATCCTTCCTGTCTTATGAAGAAAATCTGGGGATCATCCTGATATCTTTTGCCATGCTTTTGTTCCTAACCACAATGTTTGTGTTAATCATATTCATTAAATACCGAGAAACTCCCATTGTCAAAGCCAACAACCGGGACCTCTCTTACATCTTTCTGGTCTCCCTCCTGCTCTGCTTCTTGTCTTCTTTTCTCTTCATTGGTCAACCAAGGAAAGCCACCTGCCTTCTCCGACAAACAATTTTCAGCATCATCTTCTCCATTGCCATTTCTTCTCTCTTGGCCAAAACAATCACAGTGGTGCTGGCTTTCTTGGCCACAAAACCAGGAAACCAAGCCAAGAGATGGTTGGGGAAGAGCTTGGCCAACTCCATCATCCTTTCTTGTTCTGCTGTCCAAATTATCATCTGTTCCATTTCACTGGGAGTGTCTCTCCCATTCCCTGACTCTGACTTCCACTCTCAGCCTGGAGTGGTCATCCTGCAATGCAATGAAGGCTCTGTTTTCATGTTCTATATCACCCTTAGCTACATGGGTTTCTTAGCTGCCATTTGCTTCATGGTGGCCTTCCTTGGCAGGAATCTTCCTGGGGCCTTCAACGAAGCCAAGCTGATCACCTTCAGCATGATGGTCTTCTGCAGTGTCTGGGTGACTTTTTTGCCCACCTATCTGAGCACCAAAGGGAAATACATGGTGGCTGTTCAGGTCTTCTCTATCTTTGCCTCCAGTGCTGGTCTGCTGGGCTGCATCTTCATCCCCAAGTGTTACATAATCATTCTGAGGCCAGACCTAAATAAAAAGGAGCAGCTTATGACCAGAAGAAATGTAGAAATGTAGAGACAGGGGGATGTCAATTCTCAACATGTTCCAAGAGGCCCAACCTAGAAAATGGTCCAACCACTTCTCTATAGAGACTAGGCCATCTTTTTTTGCTTCAAATCACTAAAGGGCAACTGGCAGATAAGATTGTGAGGAAAGTTAGTTCTTGGAGTAGTGGGAGAGTATTAATCAGCTGGAAATACTACAGAAGGATTGCATGTGGCAACCATGACATCCTTGTTTCTCAGTACATTTTACCAAAACTGCAATAGCAATGCAACTGATATGTTTCTTTGTATTTAGACAATAACTCTTTCTTGAGAGTAGTAACAGTAGATTGGTGGGATAATAACTTGAGGCTTGCTAATTATGAATATTCATGCTTACATCATGTATTAAATATGCATATGTACTATTATCATTTTGTCATCCTTTCCTGAAATGTATCAATATGAGTGAATCCTTTTGTCTGCAGGATTTCCTCCCATTATTTTCTGGAGGGAAATTCCTCCATTGTCCACTGAACAAATAATAACTGCAATGAGCCTTTATTATTGGGAGGGGGGTTGGGGTCCTGTATTTGTTTCTATATAAACTGGTGTCAGTGGTGAGATTCACAATCTTCCTGCTGCTCCCAGGGATAGCAGGTGGGGTGTCCTGTAGAGTGCAGATTGATCCCATGTCCCCTTCCAAATAATGGCACCATTTAGGAGGCTGTGTAAGGCAACAATCTGTATATAAAAATCCATTTTTCTAGTAAGGTTTGTGGATCATTTATTGTCTCATGCTCACATCCCATCTGAGTAATGACTGGGGGTGTCTAAAAAACAAGGCGGAATTTGGGTTAGGAGGGATGAGAGTGATCTTTCTGTGTCAAGCAAAGACTGAGCCCAAGGCTCTGTTCAAACTGCCTTTTTCCTCTTTCTTAATTTATGAATTTCCTAAGCAGATATTTTGCAGGGAGAGAATTGCAAAACAGAGCTCAGGCAGACTGTGATTGGTGGATGAATGTTTCTCAAATGAACAGGTAAGCCTGCCATGAGCCAAGGCTGGGAGCTGACCTACTGCCTTCACTCCTGCTTTTAGAGGCTGTGAAAGAAAGGCAATGTGTGAAATTGAAAGGAATCATAAATAGCTGTTCCTCCTCCATTGGAAGAGAAACATCCTGAGACTTGAATCCAAGGACTACAATAATCAATGCAGGGAAGGAAAGGGGAAGGCCAGCCAGAAATGCCCTCCAATTCCACATGTGGACAGAGATCATACAGATAAGTAAATCTGAACAAGAAATGTCAGAATCTCTGGGAGGAAGGCAAATGGGAAATTTGCAAACTTAAGGAATCTTTCAGGAGGATCCACAAGGGGTTCCTGCTGGTTTATGAAACAGTGTGGACCAGGTGTGATTACATATATGAAGCAATGGAAATAGTAAAACTCAACGGTCATCCCATGCACTGGAAAATTGACAAATACATGAGAGGACTTTCACTGGAAGAGAGGTGGTCATATTGAAAGTCCTTTTGACTCGAGATTGTTGGGGTAGTCTGAATGCAAACTAAGATTTTTTTTTTAAAAAAAAAACTTTGTCCTTCATTTGCATGCCTGATCCTACTTCTAAAGAGATGTGGGTGACCTGCCTAAAATCTTTTGGTCTCTGGGTAGGAGTCAGCAGAGAATGGAGAGGAAGCGAGGGACCTGCAATCATGCAGCACTTCCATCTGTAAAACTTCCTGTCCACCTATCTGCGCATCAAGGGGAAATACATGGTGGCTGTGCAGGTTTTCTCCATCTTTGCCTGGACTACATCTTCATCCCCAAGTGCCACATTATCATTCTGAGGCCAGACCTGAACACTAAGGAATATCTAATGATAAAAGGAATCTCCCTGGGGCCTTCCATGAAGCCAAGCTGATCACTTTCAACATGCTGGTCTTCTGCAATGTCTGGGTGATTTTTGTGCCCAGCTGTCTGAGCACCAAAGGGAAGCTTATGGTGGCTGTTCAGATATTCTCCATCTTGGCTTCCAGTGCTGGACTGCTGGGCTGCATCTTTTTCTCCAAGTGCTACATTATCATCCTGAGGCCAGACCTGAACACTAAGGAATATCTAATGATAAAAGCTGGGACATAATAATAATAATAATAATAATAATAATAATAATAATAATAATAATAATAATAATAATAATAATAATAATAATAATAATAATAATAATAATAATAATAATAATAATAATAATAATAATAGATAATAATAATAATAATAAAAAGTAATGACCTTGGAGGTCATCTAGTCCAACCCCCTGCTCAGGCAGGAAACCCTATACCATTTCGGACAAATGGCTGTCCAGTCTCTTCTTAAAAACTTCCAGTGTTGGAGCATTCACCGCTTCTGGAGGCAGGTTGTTCCACTGGTTAATTGTTCTAACTGTCAGGAAGTTTCTCCTTAGTTCTAGGTTGCTTCTCTCCTTGATTAGTTTCCATCCGTTGCTTCTTGTCCTGCCTTCAGGCGTTTTGGAGAATAGCTTGACTCCCTCTTTTTTTTGGCAGCCCCTGAGATATTGGAACACTGCTATCATATCCCCCCTCGTCCTTCTCTTCATTAAACTAGATTAATACCCAATTCCAGCAGCCGTTCCTTATATGCTTTAGCCTCCAGTCCCCTAATCATCTTTGTTGCTCTTCTCTGTATTCTTTCTAAAGTCTTGACATCTTTTTTACATCGTGGTGACCAAAACTGGATGCAGTATTCCAAGTGTGGCCTTACCAAGGCATTGTAAAGTGGTATTAATACTTCACGTGATCTTGATTCTATCCCTCTGTTACTGAAGCCTAGCACTGTGTTGGCCTTTTTGGCAGCTGCAGCACACTGCTGGCTCATATTTAAGTGATTGTCCACTAGGACTCCGAGGTCCCTCTCACAGTTACTACTATTGAGCAAGGTACCCCCTATAATATACCTGTACATTTGGTTTTTCTTACCTAAATGTAGAACCTTGCTTTTTTCACCATTGAATTTCATTTTGTTAGATAGTGCCCAGTGTTCAAGTCTGTCCAGATCCTTCTGTATCTTAAGCCTGTCTTCTGGAGGGTTGGCTATTCCTGCCAGCTTGGTGTCGTCTGCAAATGTGATGAGTTCCCCATCTATCCCCTCGTCCAAATCGTTGATGAAGATGTTGAAGAGCACTGGGCCCAGAACAGAGCCCTGGGGCACCCCACTACACACTTCCCTCCATGTAGATGCGGTTCCATTGAGGACCACATGCTCAGTATGGTCGGTCAGCCAGCTACGGATCCATCTGGTGGTGATGCTGTCTACCCCAAAATTTTTCTATCTTGTCAAGTAGTAGGTTGTGATCTACTTTATCGAATGCCTTACTGAAGTCCAAGTAAATTATATCCACAGCATTCCTCTGATCCACTATTTTTGTCACTTGGTCAAAGAATGCAATAAGATTTGTCTGGCATGATCTGTTTTTGACAAACCCATGTTGGCTTTTAGTAATGACTTTGTTTGCCTCTAGGTGTTCGCTGATTCGTTGTTTGATTATCTTTTCCAGAATCTTCCCAGGTATTGAAGTCAGGCTGATAGGTCTGTAATTTCCTGGGTCCATTTTTTTTCCCTTTTTGAAGATGGGAACTACATCAGCTCTTTTCCAGTCCTCCGGTAGTTCCCCAGTGCTCCAGGATCTTTGAAAAATATAGTTCAGTGGTTCTGAGATCACATCTGCCAGTTCCTTGAGAACCTTGGGATGTAATCCAACAATTAAAATTGTTTCTTAGGTTCATGAAATTTAATTTTTCATTACATAGATTATTGGGCTTGTAGGTTTTCTTAGCATTCATTTGATAATTAAAATTATTTAAAATCAAAGGAAGTAAACTTATAAAAAATGTAACATTAATAAAATTAAATTCCAACACAATCATTAAACAGTAAAATAAATTAATAACTAAAATTGTCCCGCAGCTAGTGAAGGACAGGATAAAAAATGATATATTAACATAGGTGGGATGAATATGGAAATCTAAGTCGGTGTGAACATGCTCTCTTTCTCTCTATGACTTTTTCTTAAAAGTAGATGATGATAGTAGAGCTGGATATCAAGAACATGCAAATGATTCCCCAATGGCTACTCTCAGGATGATCTTACCCAGTTGTTTTTGCATTTGTTGGGGGGCATCATAATCCTTGTGGAGCCTCAGAATTCCATGACTTCAGTGTTGACTCATCACTCAACAGCTACTAGACACGTCGATAAACAAGAGTAATTGATTGAAGGGATCCTGTCTATAGACAACCTTATCATTTACAGCATAGTGTGCACTGTGGCACAAGCCTTGAAATCTGCATGTTCATCCAGGTCCAAGAAGCGGTGAGGAAGAGTGGGAATTTCTTGGGTGCTAGGAAAATTAACCATGGCAGGTATTCTGCTTTCCAATCACACATATTTCTGATCAAGTGGTTTCTAACTGCAAATTGGGTCCCTTTGCAAATTCCATTTTAAGAACAACTGGAAAGTTCTGCTGGATAATACCAGGGCTGATCTTAGATTCACAGTGACTACACAGATACCTCTGGTGTGTTCACAAGTAGAAGATAGATAGATACTGCTTTGCACAACATGGAACAGGTGTTTTCACACAATGTCACTTTCTTCCATCACACCACATATTATGGGACGTTTGGACAGCTCATTATCTAGGAATCCCTGATTCTTTTATCTCAGCATAATGATGGATTTGTCAGCTGACCCTTCACTGTGAGAACATTTTTCAAGTTCCGCTCCTTCAATCTTTAAGTACCTTGGGATGATGTTTCCTGCAACACATGGACTTTCCCAATCATTTCACTAATGGAGACTATTTGGACAAGAAAACCCCTCAGGGAAGATGGTCTTCTAAAGCTGAATGTCAAGGTGTTGCCTAATTATTCCATTGTGAAGAAGTTTGGGAGTCTGTAAAGACAAAGGTTTGGTGGGATCAAATTTATCATTGACAAAATATCATTTCCACAGTGAGATCCCAAAAAGTGATGTATTTGAGTTTATCCATGCAGCAAGCAAGAACAGTGGAAGGATTATGAACCCAAAGTCAATCGTGGTCTTTGTGGAGTAAATAACATCATTCCATTTGTGGAAATGATCAGAAAGGTGGATAAAATTAGTCCTATTAACTGAGATTCTATGTGGGAAAACAACACAAATTGGGGTGGGTAGGTACAGTAGGAGATTATGATGAAGAGTACAAGTGATAACAAAATCCAGGGTAAGAACCAAATAGAAATCCACACAATCCTGGGAAGATCATGACTCATCTCGCCAATGTCTTAGGTGAGGAGCAAAATGGTCGAAACACATCAAGAAGCAGCACTGTGGGGGCCTTTTGGAACTCACCGGGAACCTTGTCCACTTCCTTAGGAGTCACCAACTGAAATTCCTCCCAGTTCATACCACCAGACCTTGCCCCAGGCACTTTGATCTTCCCTGCCCAGTTCAGGGCAAACATGAGCAATTTTATCCTCCACGTAGCCTGAATAATCTTCCCAGAGGCCCAGCAGATGTTCTGAGGGGCTCTCCCTATGCAATAAGGACCAGGCCATCCTAAATATGGATGCTATATGACTATCAGCAGACACAATGAGAAGGGGAAAATGTTGCTGTTTCACTATCCTTTTCACCATGAGGTAATCTCTAATGTGGGCTCTTACATGTGGTTGGTCAGATTCCATTAGAGTTTTCCTCAAAGTTCTCCACACAGCTTTCAGGTGTTTCAGCCCCTGGAGCTCCTCTACAAACTAAAGTACACTCCAGCATTAGCAAAAGATGGAGGTGTGATCCAAGGACCAATCCACCTGCCCATTTCAGGCAGTGACTAATGTGGGAATCCGATCCCGGGGTCCAGCGCCTGCTGGACGGACCAGTGGTTGTGGGAGTTCGATCCCGGGGTCCAGCTTCTGCTGGACGGACCAGTGACGTATGTCAGCCTAGGCTAACGGACCTCGCGTTTGGTAGATAGGAAACACACGGACAACATGTTTCTTCAGGTTGAGTCAGCAAGCGAGAGCCCAGAAGGATCTGCGTGCTTCTCTTTTATTGGCATTTTTACAGCATAGCAAAAGGTTCATAAAGGGCGGGTTTAGCCAAGAAATAAAACTTGAAAGGGTACATTATCTTAACTCAGGAAATGTAGACTTTAAAGGCATAACTCAGGAAGTGATAACTTGAAAGGCATAACTCAAGAAGTGATAACTGGAAGGCATAACTCAAGAAGTGATAACTTGAAGGGCATGGAAACTTATCTTAACTCAGGAAATGTAGACTTGAAAGGCATGAAAACTTGAAAGGCATGGAAACTTATCTTAACTCAGGAAATGGTTGCAACATCTCCACTGTTTTATTTTTTAAAGTTCAATCTCTATCCTACTCGTAGCCATCATCTGCATCCTCCGAAACAGAAGAGGGCAACTCCATAAGAATGCGAGATTCTTGTTTGGAGGCAAGAGCCACCATGGCTAAGTCTGATTCAGTATCGGAACAGTTGGAGTCCGTGTCAGACAGTGTCAGTAGGGCAACCTTTTCAGAGGGGTGGAATTTGGGTTTCAAGGGTTCATATATATTGTTTGAGGCAAGCATAACATTAATCTTAGAAAGATTAGAATCCAAACCATTCAAACGATCCTTGAGAAATTGCAAAAGGCGTGAAAAAACACATGGGCCAATCATACATAATATAAGCATAATTATACAAGGTCCTAAAATAGCAGAAAGCAATGTAGTAATCCAGGGAGAGAAATTAAACATGCTTTGATACCAGGATTGTTGGGAGAACCTTTCCTGTTCCCTGTCTTTTAATCGTTTGCGTAACTCATTCATAGAGTCGCGCACAATGCCAGATTGATCAGAATAAAAACAACATTCTTCTTTTAAAGCTACACATGTTCCACCTTCCTTTAAAAATAAAAGATCGAGGGCACGCCTATTCTGCAAGGCAACTTCGGCGAGAGATGACAAAGAAGTTTGAAGGGCAGAAATTGAAGTCTCGATACGGGAAAGATCATCATCTATTTCTAGACTAAGTTTATGTATTTGTTGTTGATTAACAATCAAGGCCGCAGCTCCAGTGGCTGCTCCTGCAGCACCTAACCCTAAAAGGACTGAAAGGGTTAGAGCTGTAACAAATTCACGTTTTGCACGTAGGTGGTATTCCGGTGGTTCCATAAGGGAAACAAAATCAGAGGGGGAATAATAAGTGATTCTAGGGACTAAGCGTACCTGAATACAAAAGGCTTTTTGTTGTATAAGGACATCCCCTGATACACAGGCTGTGGCACCTGTAGAGCAAGCCCAGATGGAGTTGTTGCCGGGGATGAAGAATTGGCCCTTTAAGCTGGCAGAGATATTACCATTACTCAAGGTAAAAAGAGAGTTATAACCTGCCGTATTTACACTGCCCGATCTTTTCTGGGTGAGCCAAACATCACATTGGTATTTGCCAGTGGTGATATTAGCACAATATTGAGAATAATTTGCAGGAATGTTCCCCAAGCAACAACCATGTCCCGTAATAGAAGTAATGGTAATAGACGTTGAGTTCCATCTGCAGGAGTCATCTTTTGTAGCATTCTTAATAGGTTCAATAGAGCCAACGGCGTCATAAAAGGGTGGAGTGGCTGATAAACAGAGCCAACAGTGGTCGGTTTGTGAAGAAGAATTAACAGCACTTTTTAGCAAAAAGGAAGAAGCATTGACAAGGTTAATCAAGGGATTAGGCATATTATGCACAATGGACTGTAAAAAAACAGATTGAACGTTTTTGTTAGGACCTATAGGAGGGGAATGTGGTGACTGGATTGTGAGACGAATGGAAAAAACTCCGCCGTCGTTTCCAGAACCGCTCCATTCTCTACCACCCCAAGAATATCCGACAGCCCATTGCTCTGTAGTCAAAGTCTTTCCTTGGGATGTGAAGGTAATGTTCATTGGATTTTTCCGCTCACCACAACAATGCAAATTAGAAGGGCAGGAAGAAGAAGGGGGTTTGCCATTACTACGGGTAATGGCGATATAATCATTTGAACGAGGGGCAGTCCAGGATATAGCGCCCGTAGAAACACAGGACCATGAGGCACAGTATTTATCCAATAAAGTGCCACATTGATATTTTTCCTCAGGCGTCTTTGGTTCGGGACAAAAATACAGGTCCCACCATGTTGCTTCTAGTGGAGAAGGTGTGCACGAACCTTGTTTGTCCCAAATGTTAGTTTGGAGAGATTTTGAAGCAAATTTGTTGACCCCGGTACCCATTTCGGCAAAGTCAAAATGTAAGATAGGGAACCAGGGCCATATTGTGTATTTGGAGATTTGGAATAATACCTGATTTTCAAAGTCACGAACAGTCCATGTGTAGTTGAGGGGTCGATGAGGATTAGGATCAGGAGATCGCCGTCATCGAGAATGAATGATGCGTTGGTGTGAGCGAGGTTGCTTTGTGGAATGAAAGTGTTGTAAGTGAGGTGAGGTAAAAGTACGGGCGGCCAGGTCTAGGAAGGAGCGGGGATGAGGAACAAAGTTGTAAGCAAGTAAACGAGGAGACAAAGGAGGTTTTGCATAGCTCGCCACTGATGCGAGTTCAAAAGAATGTGTAGTATAAGTACCATAGGATGAAAATCCAGACACATAATAGCGCCCCGTAGTCTCAGGGGTCACAAGAATAGCAAGAGTCATGTGACAAGGGTAATGAGCATAGGTGAGGGAAATAGAGGGAGATGGTGGAAGAGGAATGCCACGATTAGGATACTGAGAAAACACAAAGGGACAAAAGGATTGACCTCGGTCATAACAATGGAAAAGGGCAGTAGTATTGAGATCAAGAAAAGAAAAAACAGGACCACAATATAGGCCTTTATGAAAATTTAGAGGAATTTTCAGGTGCTTTGTCATAATGGGAAGGTGCAGTGTGGACATCATGGGGAAGGAACTTGTCAAGAGTGTCATCAAAAGCAGGGTCCACATGATTGATGCAAAAGTGTTGGACCCCTTGACAATATGGATGGTGCAATATGCAGTTGTTGCACCAATAACAGCACGTACATCCACACTCACAAAGGCAATGATGGCACATCCGATGGAGTTGGTGGGTTGTGTGGAGTGATGAAATATGGGCGAATACAACGAGCAGGGACCCACAAAACTCTGTCGGGTAGTTGAACTGCAGCGTAGCCTCTTCCCCAGGTGATGAGTTCGGCTGGACCTTTCCAAGTTGGATCCGGGAGCTGCCTGTAGTACACAAGTGGTCTTGAAGTTGGGACAACAGGTTTAGTAAAGTGTCGAGACGCAGCGGACAAGGAGGGAGTGCCAGTGAGATTTAGAAAATTGAGAGTATACAGACAAACATTTAACACGTTTTGCAGTGCCGGGAGGTTTGGGGGGCATAAGCCCTTGGACCCCATATAACGATCTAATGCATTTTTTAAAGTTTGATTTGCTCGCTCAACAATAGCCTGCCCTTGGCTATTGAAAGGAATTCCAAATTTGTGGACAATGGACCAGTGATGACAAAACTGTGAAAATTGTGAGCTGACATAAGCTGGGCCATTGTCTGTTTTTAATATTTTTGGACATCCCAGCACTGTAAAGGTACGAATACAGTGATTAATCACTTGTTTTGCAGCTTCCCCTTTTTGTGGGGTTGCCAAAATAAATCCGGAGAACGTATCTACTGTAACATGTAGATATTTCCACGGGGCAAATGGAGGATATTGAGTTACATCCATTTGCCAGGTATCACAGGCTTCAGTGCCTCTAGGGTTAACGCCCTGTGGGATACCTTTAGACTGTAGGCTACAGGTTGGGCATTGTTGAATTATGGCTGTAGCTTCAGCCAGTGTTATACCAAATTGTTTCATTAAGGCCTTCTTATTTTGATGAAAATAGCTGTGACTTTCCCCCGCTGTCATGGGAGCTGGCTGTGGAACTTTGATGACAACAGGTAAAAGTTTGCAGGCTTCGTCAGCCATATGATTCCCTTCTGAAAGAAATCCTGGTAAATGTTGGTGACTTCGAATGTGTGCTAGAAATAAAGGATGGACACGATCATGTAATAGTGTTTGTAGTGAAAGAAAGAGTTTCATAAGGACAGGTGGAATGGAGGAAGACAGATAAGAGTCAAAAATGTTGTGAGTGATATGGGAAACATATAAGCTATCTGTAATGATGTTTAAAGGTTGTAAAGAAAAGGAGCTTAAAGCCAAAATAAGAGCAGCTAGTTCTGCTTGTTGAGCTGATTGTTGAGGCGAAGTTTGCTTTTTGTGCCATGTTCCATTGTATTGCCAAGTACAAGCACCATATGTTTTTGAACCATCAGTAAAAATAGTAAGACAGTCCTTAAGGGGTGAAGGAGCAATAGGAGAAGAAAAGGAAATAGGGACTGTTTTGACAAGTTGTAAGCGAGGATCTGTGGGCAAATGACATGAAACATGCCCATGCCAGTTTTCCAAGGAATCTTGCAACACATCTGAATTTTGGAATAAAGGTTCCCATTGTGTTAGCTTAAAGGGAATATATATAGCAATTGGTTCGGATCCAATTAATGTTTTGGCTCGCCTTCTTCCTTTATCAATCAAAAGTGCCATTTGTAAAGGTCTTGTGGTGAGGGTATTACGTGGAGTGTGTGGGAGGTGGAGCCATTCGACAATGTGTAATTTTTTGTCAGATATTTGAACAAGAATGGCAGTGAATAGAGAAGGTGTTGATAAAATTGCAAGGGAAAAAGGTGTGTTGTTCAAGACACGGTCGACCCAAGTGGTCTGCAGTATTGAATTTATATGTTGGAGAGTGGTGTGATGAACATCAGTAAGATGTAAAGTGTCAGCAGGGTGTTTGAGTATAGCTAAGGCTTGAAAAAAGGGAGAAAGAACAGCCGTGGTGAGAGAAAGATAAGATCGTGCCCAATTAAGTGTTCCTAAATATTGTTGCAATTGTACTAATGTAGGGTTGTTTGGAAATTTGAGTTTTGGCAGCTCAGGCGTGGCCGCAGAGGCTAACATTTTATGTCCTAGATATTGAAAGGGATATTGAGATTGGATTTTGTCAGGAGCTATGTGAAGCCCCGCCTCATTCAATATAGATGTAAGATATGGAAGTGTCTTTAATACTGTCCCCTTCGGACCGTCAGCTGCAATTAAAATATCATCCATATAATGATACACCAGAAAGGAAGGGTAGCGATCTCTATAAGGCTGGACTGCTTTATTCACATAATATTGGCACATTGTAGGAGAATTGAGCATGCCCTGTGGCAACACCTTCCAGTGGTATCGTGTAGTTGGCTTTGAATTATTCAATTCTGGAATAGTGAATGCAAACAATAATCTATCCCTTGGATCCAGTGGGATAGAGAAAAAACAGTCCTTTAAGTCAATAATGATCAAATCAAAAGTTTCAGGAATCAAATTTGGATTAGGCAGCCCACATTGTAGTGCCCCCATTGGCTGAATAACAGCATTCACAGCACGTAAATCCTGTAGGAGGCGCCATTTGCCACTTTTCTTTTTAATGACAAAAACAGGAGTGTTATAAGGACTGGTGGAAAATTCAATGTGGGCTAAAGCCAGTTGTTGAGATACCAATTCATGTAAGGCCTCAAGTTTTTCAGCAACAAGAGGCCATTGATCCACCCATACAGGGGTGGAAGAAATGAGAGACAGTTTAAGGGGTGTGATAGCCATTGGTTAGGGGATGTGTAAAGTAGCATGCAGCTGAGAAAGCAAGTCACGACCCCATAGATTAAAAGCAAGAGGAAGGACAAAAGGTTTAAGATAAGCTGTGGTAGAAGTATCAGGGACAGAAGCAGAGAGCCAATCAGTGCTGACCTTTGCCGCTTGGGATCCACCAACTCCTTGAACAGAAGGAGAATCAGAAAGCGCCCAAGTAGAGGGCCAGTCCTTGGTACGAATGACAGAAGCGTCCGCACCCGTGTCAACCAAGCCTGTAAAGGGACGGCCATTTAATGAAATGGTAAGCATTGGCTTGAAAGGTTCAACAGGGCAGTGTAAAGCAAGGAGAGAAGAGGTAGAAACAGAGGCAGAGGCAGAGGAGGGAAGTAAAATAAGCGTAGCAATAATTGAGCCCTTTGGAAGGAAAAAGGGGCGATCACCAATAGCAGCAAGAGACAAGTGATGAAGAGAGGATGAGTCATAAAGAAAAGGCGCGGCTACCACGCCTTCAACAGTGAGGGAGGAATTAGGCATGAGCAAAACAGGCAATGAAGGCGGAAGCGGTTTTATTAGTGTCACTGAGAGAGGAAGAGTGAAAACAGAACCAGGGTCTTCATAAGAACAGTCAGCAGAAAGTTCAACCGGAAACGCGGAGGCAGAAAAGGGAGGGTCAGAAAGGAGAGGAGACATTTCAGCCTTTTTGGTGGGGCTAGCTGATGGCCCCGCAATTAGTTTTCCGACTGGTTTTGGTGCTGAAAAGGGGGATTTGACCGACATTGAGAAGCCCAGTGAAAACCTTTGCGACAGCGAGGGCAAACAGTTTTTGGTTTAGCAGCAGGGGGAGGGGGTCGCCCACGCGGCGCTCCCCCCCCTCCCGGTGCTCTGCACTGACCTTTGAAATGACCAGGTTTGCCACAATTAAAACAATTGCCAGCAGGGCGAGAAAAGGCATAAGTATCGGGAGGGGAAGAGGGAACAGGCAGAGAAGTGTGGGGTAGTGAAGAGGTGATAGCAGAAGCAAGGGTGGTCATGTTATAAGAATTAGAGCCGACAATGCGGCAGGCACGGAGAAAATCAGCCAGCGTAGCATCAGGCTTATTCGCAAGAGGTTGAAGAACCTTTTGACAATCAGGGTTTGCATTTTCATAAGCCAATTTCATAATTAATTCATTTCTGGCAGCTTCATTGTCAATTTGTCTTTCAAGAGATAATTGCAAACGACTGACAAAAGAAGCATAGTCCTCATTAGTGGTTTGTATGATTTTTGAAAAAGTTTGTAAGGGAGTTTGTTGGGCTTCATCTACCTTGCGATAAGCGCCAAGTGCAGCATTTTTAATCAAAGGAAATGCAGCTCGATCTGATTGGGTCTGCTGGGTGACGGTAAAACGCGTGCCAGTGCCCATCAGATCATCTTGAAATACATTAGCAGGCAAGCCATTTTGCACAAGGAGAGAAATTTGCTTAGCATATTCTGAATTCCAAATTACATACTGTGCAGGAGTCATAAGCATACTAAATAAAGTTTGACAATCTATTAGAAGCATTTCTGAAGCATCAGAAGAGAGAGAATGAAGCAAGCCTTGCACATAGCGAGACTGAAGACCGTAGTCTCGAACAGCATCTTTTATGTCTTTGATAGCTTTATAAGAAATATTTTGATAAACTGGAGGGGCGAGACCCCCACGGGGGCCTCGTCCCCATACTACTGGAAATAAAGAAGAAGTAGAGGGAAGGTCTTCGGGATCCAGAGTACCATCCTCTCGTGCCTGTTGCATGGCACGGAGAACAGCACCCCCACAAGTTGAGGAGGGTGGAGAAGAAGAAGGAGGGGGTGAAGGCGACATTGAAGGATAGGGCGGGGGAGCAGTTGGAGGAGAGAGAGAAGGATAGAGCGAAGAGGGGGGTTCTTTTGGCTGTGCCGGCTTTGGAGCGTCCTCCGTAGTAGGCACAGGTTGAGAAGAAGGGTCTGGATATAAAGTTTGAAGAGCAGCCATGAGTCCACGCCACGTGCAAAGAATATTAGTTGGCGCCCGGGGTGGCTCATGAAGCCATTTGCCAATACGTTCCCAAGTGGATCGGCGAAGAGAGCCGTCCTCGGGATAAGCAGGACAGTGTTTATGAAGGTACAGAAGAAAGCAGATAATTTCTTTGCGAGATAAAGGATAGACAGTTGTTCCGTTAACTTTTTGCAAACAATTTGCCTTTCTGAATAAAGAGGAAAGTTCATCCACATGCTTGGACAGAACTTTGGAAAGTGAGGATTCCATACTTACGATGATCAAGCCTTTGCCAGGTGCGTAATACAGGAGCCAGAGCAGCGTTTCCCTAGACAGAGAACACGCCGTGGAGTGAATCACGTCGTGGAGTGAATCACGTCGTGGAGTGAATCACGTCGTGGAGTGAATCACGTCGGGGTCACCAGTTGTGGGAATCCGATCCCAGGGTCCAGCGCCTGCTGGACGGACCAGTGGTTGTGGGAGTTCGATCCCGGGGTCCAGCTTCTGCTGGACGGACCAGTGACGTACGTCAGCCTAGGCTAACGGACCTCGCGTTTGGTAGATAGGAAACACACGGACAACATGTTTCTTCAGGTTGAGTCAGCAAGCGAGAGCCCAGAAGGATCTGCGTGCTTCTCTTTTATTGGCATTTTTACAGCATAGCAAAAGGTTCATAAAGGGCGGGTTTAGCCAAGAAATAAAACTTGAAAGGGTACCTTATCTTAACTCAGGAAATGTAGACTTTAAAGGCATAACTCAGGAAGTGATAACTTGAAAGGCATAACTCAAGAAGTGATAACTGGAAGGCATAACTCAAGAAGTGATAACTTGAAGGGCATGGAAACTTATCTTAACTCAGGAAATGTAGACTTGAAAGGCATGGAAACTTGAAAGGCATGGAAACTTATCTTAACTCAGGAAATGGTTGCAACAGACTAAGGCCTTACCTGGATCAGCAGATCTAATGAAAGCAACCTTGTTACACATAAACCTGACATTCAAAATAAACAGCCAAAATCCAGAGCCACCAAGTATCTGGTAGCCAGACATTGTGAGTAGAAACCTAAAGTCATACTGGGGAACAACCTTTGAGTAGCAGATCAGATATCACCAAGTATGATCCACCTCCTACCTGTCATGATCAGGATGGCTCTATTCTGTTAGCTTCTCTGTCTCTCTCAAACCCCCAGTTGCCTCTTATAGACCAATGTGTGAATAACAGTGCTCTCCTCTTCCAGATAGGGAACATAACCCCAAGAGAAAAAACTGACTCAGAGACATCAGGAAAACACCAACCAACCATTTGGCAATCTTTTCAGGCAGGGAGAATTTTCAAAAAATCTCAGGGATGTATAGGCCAAAAGGGCCCCTCTTCACCAACCATGTCCACAGAAAAAGAAGAGGGACCTTAACTTCCTCCCAAACCAGTTTCTGGAGGGTGTGGCAAAAATCAAGTTGCGCTATCCTCTGTGCTATGGGCACTGCCACCATCACAACTGCACACCTGACAGCCCAATTGTCATGGTTCCGATAGATGAAACCATTTAAAAGAACTTCAAGGCAAAGATTTCTTCCTCAAAGAACATTTTATTTAGGAAACAAGATATCGGCACATACAAAGTTGAATCCAAGACTAAAATCCCTTCCCTCTGGTTACAAAATTACAAATTGCAATTCCCACCCCACTTGGCTGTCATAAATCACATTCACCAATTGTTACAAAACACGGGCTGTCCTCCCAGGTCTTCAATCCACCAAAATGTTATGAGCAATGACCTTGGTTCTCACACTTTTGAATTGTTTTGGCTAACTGAGAAACTACATCCCCCCTCCCTTTCATCTACATTCTCTAAACTAATATGTGGCAAGGAAGACAATATGAAAATGGCTTCAGGTTGGCTTGTTCCAGCGTTGACACCAATATTTGTTTAATAAACTAAGATACTTCAAAATATAAAGAGAAATATGGAAGGACAATGGAGAGAGCATCAAGGACAAAATATTAAAAGTTCTCTAAAACTTTCTTCCTATTAACCATATGGTACAATCCACAATCTGACATTTTCCTGCTCTTAGTCAGCTCTCATCCAAAAAACAGTATTTCTTAAAAAACAACAAAAATAAAAAATTCACTTCAGTCACAAGCAATTTTAAAATAATCTCTAATTTAGGATTAATATATTGAGATCTAAACAAAACCACAAACAGGCTCAACACTTAACATTAGACAGGGCTCAAGGGTACTGATTACTTAATAGGCATTAGAACACAGCACTAGAGTTAAGTGTCACCAACCTAGAATGCCACCAAACTCCCCAGCTGTAGCTGATGTTGTCTCCAGTGCTCTCTGGAGACAAGATCCCACATTGAAAGACAGCAGGAGATATTATCTGGGTGTTGAACTATCTTCCTCCAACATCACTTTCTGGACATGTCCTGACAGGAAGGAGCATAACCACTAGAGAACACTGCCCCCAGGGGTGGATTTGTGATTTTTCACTAAGATACTAAAATTCTGCAACTGTCCCTTTATAACGTGGAGCCCTAGAAGAGTTCAGGATCCCAAGAGGAGAAGTTTCTTCTCACTATCGTTTTCACAATTCTGGTCTTTAAGACCTCTTCTCTTATTTTTTGCCTCTGGTGTAAACATCGGATTGAAGAAAGATGAAAGGGATCTTGCATCAGAAAAGGATAAATGCCACAGGTCTCACTCTGTGTTGCAACAAGTTTTGGGATAGGCAAAGACTGTGCTCTTGAATGTACCTTTCTCTCCTTTTCAAGTGAAGATTGGTTTGTTTCTGTCTGAATCAGGAAAGTGAGAGTACTTTGATTTCTTCTAACACTTCTTGTTGATTGATTCAGGGGATTGATCCAGCCCTATAATTTATGGATCTTCTGCTTCTGATGCTGCTGGTATCTCAGGTAGCTTCTGTGAACCTTGGAATGAAATGCCCACTGAATTTTGAGAACCAGGATGGGAAAAAACCATGGAACTATTACAGTCCAGGAGACCATTTCATTGGTATAGTCACCAGTGAAACAACATCATCACCTAGAACGTTGTCTTTCAACAAGGCTCCTTCTAGTCAATCTCGCTCGTAAGTTATTCAGTGTGATGGAGTTGCATTCCCTTCATTTGCAGTTCTAACATTCTTCTTTTCTTTTGATTTCACTTACTCTTTATTGATATTGCAGGACTTGTCTAATTTCTTGAATCATTCTGATTTCATGGCTTTCCTCTTTTGTCTTCTATTGTGGAAGAGATGGAAATCCAAACATGAGTCAAAGAAAACCTGAAACAAGTCAAGATTATTTATCCATTCTCATTCAGTACTGACCTCATCACCTGAATACTAAGTTTGGTTTACAGTAGTGACTTTAGGGTTGCAGATTCTTCTGCCCACCTCATTTTCATATTTATATAACCATTCATTGATACAGTATCCAATGCCTGATCCATAGAGAAATAGAGGGTGACTTTTTACAGTTGCTTTTCTGGTTCACTTATGAAAGATCCCCCTTCATTATATGATGTTTCTACGTCAATGATTGAATGATTTTGAATACAGGTTACTGGGCTGATGAATAGTAGGACTGGTAGAAATAATGGTGTATTTGTGATTCTTAACCATGCTGAAGGATTATCTCCATCCCATCTTCTCCATGCTCATAAAAATTACCTGCTGATGGGTGGCTATCATTTGCCTTTGGCTTTGGATCTGCAATGGCATAAGACACATTAGGCTTGTGGAAACAAAGAGGATTAAATTGAAAAATAATTTTGTTGTTTCTGATGATGATGATGGTAACAAAATATTTTTTTACAGTAGGACAAATTATTTTAAACAGCTAATCCTGATATTTGCCATTCAAATGGTAAACCAGAATCCCCAGTTTCTGCCCAATCTCACACTTGGCTACAACATCCATGACAACTATGTCAGTACCCTTGGCACTTCAGATGCCTTGATGGACATGCTTTCTACTGGGCAAGCCAATGTTCCCAACTACAGCTGTGGAAGGAAGGAAAACCTTTTGGCTCTTCTTGATGCAGCTAAAAGAGAAACCTCCATTCAGATGTCAACATTAATAGGAACCTACAAAGTCCCACAGGTTTGTATGTGTGTGTTTCTCTATCTGATAAAGCGAGTGGGGAGATTTTGAGTGAACAATAGATCCAACCATATTTTTCTATGGAATTCAAGAATCGCTTTTCACCATGGTGTTTATGACTATGGATTGGCGTACTCTGTGGGGAAGTGGGGAAAAAAGCAGACATATCCTCTTATGACACCATTCCCATTGCTTTGGGCACTTCTGCTGCACATTTGTGAAAGTGACAAGAGACTCTGTGTCCAATCAAAGTGTCTTCTGACTGCTAGTTGGTGTTCATAGATGTGCTCTGCTAGTCTTTCACCTGTTAATCCTACAAAGTGGCTGTTGCAGTCCTTATATTGCATGTTGTAGATGACTCCTGTTTTTTCTTCTGGGGCTGATGGGTATTTCATCAAAGGAGATGATTTAGAACAAGGCCATAAGTGAATTTGCTGCACAAATTTAAAGAAATGGTAACATTCCAGCTTTCTGACCCCAATGTATTATAATCTATAATGCAAAGGTTACTGAAATGCTCTTATGTAGAGCTGATGTTTAGTACTTAAAATGTGTCACTAAAAGGACTTCAGCTGCTGCCTTCAGAGCTGATTTGTTCTGTGTCTAAAATCCAGAAACATATTTAGTAGACTAAAATTAAAGCTATAGAAAATGAGAGAATGGCCAACATTCTTTCTTTTAGAATACACACAATTTAATTAAACACCTTTTGGATTGTACAACTAGAGCTTTGGTCTCCCTGTTTTTTTTTTACACAGCTGGAGAACAAGCTAAAAAGATTACTGTAGAATGAATTCTGGATATTGAAGGGAAAGATACAACCATCCTCATTAAATATAGCACATTGAAATGGATGAACCACTACAAATGAACCTTCCAAATTGCAAAGAATTTCAATGCAGAAATGCAAAAATATATTATCGTGGCATAATACTCAAACAAGATCTGAACACTTGGATGCAATGGTTAGTTAGGGAAGATTTAACCAAATCCCTTTTACAGAACATGCTTATATTTGCAGAGATCCAGAGATAGAAGAAATAACATACCTATTATTCCAATGTCAATTGTATAAGCAAAGAGAGATAAGTATCTTGGACTGTACAATGGACCAGTGACCTATTGTGATCCTTATATTAAAAAGAAACATATTTCCTTATGTGATCAGAATTCCAAAACAATGTATAATAGAGGCATTTATTTCAACAAAACTATTCTTGGCAATTCTGTGGATCAGGTCTCTCCATACCTTCCAATCTCACCTTGCTTCTTTGAGCTGTTCTATGCTTTGGCTGGTATCAGCTTTGAGGGTGTCCAGCTACCATGTTCTTTGGTGGCCTGGTTTCGTTTTACTGCTAATGTGGTACAGAACTATGAGTTGCATTCTTTATTCTTTATTCTTTTTTTCTTTTTAACTTTTTTATTTTTATATACAGTCTTGTTAATGTTCCGAATGTTATATCCTGTATCTTGATATGGTTTGAGTATTTAACAATATACTATTCTAATATTTTTATGGGTAGCATTTATTAAAATCTAGTATTTTGGACTTGATCTGACTCCAAATGTAGCATAGTATTCTTCATTGCTTTTTTCAGATCAGTGATGCAATTGTTTCAGAGGCTCTCAATGATAAAAGTCAATTCCCTTTTTTCCACCGGATCCTCCCCCAAAAAGGGATCACATATCCAGCAATTGTCCAACTGCTTCTCCATTTCAGATGGACCCTGATTGGACTCTTTACTTCAGACACAGAGGAGGGAGAGAATTTCATGAGGACTTTCACTCCTATGCTAGTTAGGAATGGAATTTGTGTTGTTATATCACAACGATTCTCAGCAACTGGACATACAACACCCCTCACAGATACCATCTCTAATTGGAGACAAGTCAATGTCTTTGTGAACTATATAGAAACTGTTAACGTTTGGGAGAGAATTCATACTTTCCAGTTAACTTTTGAAGGTGTTCCAGGACCCATTGAAGGGAAAGTCTGGATTGTGGAAAGCATTGAATATTTGGTTTTGGGACGGATCACCCTTTACAAATATGTCCATAGTATTTGGAGCTTTGATTTTCAGTGGAAAAAAAGTCCAGAAGATGATGCCCTTGGAACCAAACTTTTTGTGAAATTGGAAAATCGGTATTTTCACTGTTCTTTTTCAAAGCACATTTTTTCAGTCAAAGGCCAGAAAAGATGCACTCAGAAAGCACCACTGGAGCCTGGAGAGGAAAGGAGGAGGATATGGATCCCTTTTCACCACCATTTACACAGTCTTATTAGAACCCTGGCCTATGCCTTGAAAGCTGCATATTCTTCCAGATCCAGGACAAGAAGCAAGAAGGGCAAAGAGAGGTTGGGTGCTCAAAGGCTGCAGCCATGGCAGGTATGTAGTCCCTACTGGGATCCATGAAACTCCAAGGGAGAGGGAGAGGAACCTTCTCAACCCCTTTGTGCTACAAAAGGCCAACAGTTTGGTCAATCTAATCACTCAGAGAACAATGTTGCAGGGGATGGGAGACAAGATACTTTGACTGAACCCTGGCAAGATCCAATGGCTTCAGCTGCATAATTTAACATCTTTAGTTCTGGATGGAGTTGCACTACCCCTGAGAGACCTGATCCACAATTTTGGAGTTCTCCTGAATTTGCAACATCTGCTCAAAGTCACAGCTAGGATAAACTTTGCACAACTTTGTATTGTATACCAGTTGTGCCCTTTCCTGGATCAGGAGTCTCTATGCCTAGTCATACAAGCCCTGGTCATCTCCTGCTTGAATTGTTACAATGCACTATACATGGAGCCACCCTTGAAGGGCATTCAGAGACTACAACTTGTACAGAATGTAGCAGTGTTAGCAGTTCTTGGGGCCCCTAGGATGGCCCCTATACCATCACTGCAACACAAGCTGACTTCCTATCCACTGAACGATTCAGTGGTTAAGCCCTAGTCTCTACAATTTCTTTGAGCTCATTATGTGGAACTGTATCAAATGCTTTGCTAAAATCCAGATAGTCTATATAGCATCATCTTCATCCAAAGCATTTGTGACATGGTTAAATATCAGACAGATTAGTTTGACATAATCTGCCCTCACTAAAGCCATTCTGCTTTGGGTCGATCAAATTGTGCACTTTAAATGTTAATTATTTTTTCAGGAGTGATTCTGATAACTCAATTACTACAAATGTTAAGCTTACTGGCCTATATACTGTGGTGGCACAGTGATTAGAATGCAATATTGCAGGCTAATTCTGTTGACTGCTAGAGTTTGATTCCCACTGGCTCAAGGTTGACTCAGCCTTCCATCCTTCCAGGGTTGGTAAAATGAGGACCCAGATTGTTGAGGGCAATATGCTGACTCTGTAAATTGCTTAGAGAGGGCTGTAAAGCACTGTGATGCAGTATATAAGTGCTATTGCTACAGTTTCCAACTTCTTCCCTAGCCCCCTTCTTGTGGATGGATACAATATTAGCTGTTTGCCAGTCCTGGAGAACTTCACCTGTTAGAAAAGAATGGTTAAACAGATCACTTAATGGTCCTATGAGCACACCTAGAAGTTCCCTCAGAACTTTGGGATGAATACTATCCATTGCTTTATTAAGCTTTAAGCAAGCTAGCTCACTTGACACCTACACTTCTAAAAACCAGCTGGCCATTGTACTTATAGACATCTTCAATCTTTCATTGCATCAGGCTGTGATTCATCATGTTTTAAGACTGCAATCATTGTACCAGTGCCCCCCAAATCTATAATTATTGTCCAGTTGCACTCACTTCCATTATGATGAAATGTTTTGAGAGATTGATAAAGAACTATATTGTTTTATGCCTTTCCCTTACATTTGACTCATTACAGTTTGCCTATTGGAAGAACCACTCTATAGATGATGCACTTTCTTGCATGCTTCATCTTAGCTTGGTGCACCTGGAGGAGAAGAATATTCATGTGCAAATGCTGTTTGTTGATTTTAGTTCGGCGTTCAACACAATCATTCCTCAGCAGTTGGTGAACAAAGTGGGCCTGTTAGGTTTTAATACTCCTTTATGTAACTGGATACTCAATTTTCTTATTGATAGGTCCCAGTTTGTGTGAGTTGGAAGTAAAGTTTCCAATTCCATCTCCTTGAGTACGGGTTCCCCACAGGGCTGTGTCTTGAGTCTGTTACCTTGGTGATCTATGACTGCTGTGCCAAATCTGCTACAAATCATATTGTGAAGTATGCAGATGACACAGCAGTGATGGGTCTTATCCAGGATGAAAATGAAGAAGCTTATAGGGAGGAGGTGAAGGCTCTGGTGGACTGATGCAATAAAAATAACTTGGTTCTGAATGTTAATAAAACAAAGGAGGTCATTGTTGGTTTTAGAAAGAGCCAGCATAGTCATACTCCAATTTGTATCAAGGCTGCAGCTGTGGAGATGGTCAAGAGTATTAAGTATCTGGGGGTACAGATAATTATCAATCTGACTTGGTCTCTTCATACATTATTTTTAGTGAAGCATGCAAACCAGCATCTGCATTTCCTGTGTCGGATGAGGTGAGCACATCTTTCTCCTTCTGTCCTGGCCACTTTTTACACAGGCACGATTGAGACGGCTTTAACAAACTGCATCACTGTTTGGTTTGGTAGTAGCAGTGCCTCAGATGGAAAGTCCACACAGAGAGTGGTAAAGACAGTTGAGAAGATTATAGGAAGCTTGCTTCCAACTATTCATGATACTGTTTACAAGCACTATGTGCCTAGAGCTCAAAGCATTGTTAGAGACCCCACAAACCCACTTTGTAGTCTGTTTCTGTTGCTCCCCTCTGGGAGGAGGTTTCGAAGTATTTCTAGAAGGAATACTAGATTCTGCAACAGCTTTGTTCCTTATGCCATCCATCTTGTAAATTCGCAGGAATTTTTTTTCTCGCCATGTACATTTATACATCCGGACTAGACTGTGTTGTTTCTCTGTGTCATATATGTGTATGTATGTATGTGGGTATATGCATAATTTTTGTCATGTTTGTGTAGTGCATATTAAAGGTGGTTACCCTTTGAGAGCTGAATGCAACAAAATTTCATTTTAATGTATGCTGGTTAGTGTACATTTAAAGTGACAATAAAGACATTCTATTCTATTCTATTCTATTCTATTCTATTCTATTCTATTCTATTCTATTCTATTCTATTCTATTCTATTCTATTCTATTCTATTCTACTCTACTCTACTCTACTCTACTCTACTCTACTCTACTCTACTCTACTCTACTCTACTCTACTCTACTCTACTCTAGAACCTATAATGCTACCTCCTTTTGTTAGTGGCATCTATTTCTGAGAAGACTAAGCAGAAGTACTGTATTTGTTTAGATTGTTTGCTATAGCCAGGTGTCTCTTAACCTAAGAACTGTTTGCATTTTTTAGTTTTGTGATTGCACAGTGCTTTCATCTCTTGCTAATTTACCTAAAAAGATTTTATCCCCCTTTCTAATAGATTTACCCAGTTCCTCCTCTTTCTGTGCTTTAGCAGCACTAACAACTCATTTGACTTCCTTTTGTAGGTTCTTATACACCTCAGTATATTTTATCAAATAGCTATCTGTATTAATAGCAATATAGAAGTATAGATGACCATGAAATAATTATTATTCAAAACTCCCCAGTTCTATGAGGAACATTGACAATCATTTCAGTACAATTTTTAAGACTGTTTTAAGACTGTTTTTAAGGTACTTAATTATCACAGTAGTCAGCCCTCACTTAAGGTTCAGTTTTCTAATCAATACTTCAGGAAGTACATTGTTACTACTTCAGTGAAATCTAATTATATCACCAGCATTCAACAATCTATTAAGAAAGTATAATGATATTTACAAATGTGATATGGTATCAAGTCAGATAGTAGGAGATTGTGAGTTCAAATCTCACCTCAACCATGAAAGCCAGCTGGATGACTTTGGCCAGTCACTCACTCTCATCTCAAACTGCCCCACAGAGGTTTTTGTTGTTGTTGTTTGTAGGAAAAATAGAAGAAAATCTGTTGGATATCTGAATTATTTGTAAAAATAATCAAGGTTGGAAACAAAAAAGCAAACAAACTTGGGGACAGAAGCAATAGATGCTGTATAGGGAACAATCAGATAAGTGTGGAGGAGACTGGCTGCATAATAGGCAGAAAAGGAGAAAGGATCCTCCCTAATTTCTCAGGCTGCAAAAACAGTTGGTGGGAGATTTGTAATTTCAGATTTGCAAGATCCTCTTAATGTACCTAAAACAATCTAGAATTAGCTCATTAGCTTTCCATCTCATCTACCTGGAAGAAGACTAGTCTGGTAACTTTCTTCTTGAGAACTTCATGCTTTCCTATAATCACTTGTTTTTTCCAAGGCATGAATAGTCTCTTTGTTTCTTTGTTCTATTTATTTGTGATGTGTTTGAAAATGTTCCATTTAATTGAAAAATTTGGCCATTTATATTTTGTCAATAAGTATTATTTTCAATATTTATATATTTATTTGTATTTTCACTTTTGTAGATGGGGGTGACATTTGTTCTCCCAGTTCACAATATTTGTAAATTAACTGTAGAAGAAAGATTCAGATGTGAAAAGACCACCTGGGATAAGAAACCAAGGTTTTAGTTTTTAAAATTCCTGAATGTTTCTTTTCTAGTTCCATCCATTTCTGCAGAAGAATGAGTTTTGCAATATTTCCCATCGGAAATTGTACTTGGACCAAAATGGAGATGTAGCAGCAGATCTGAACATCATAAGCTGGGTGCCTCTTTCCAAGTGGAGTCCCATCGACAAGCAAATGGGGAGTTTTGAAAGGCAGAAATTTATTATCAGTAAAAATACTCTTTCATGGCTAAACTTGCAAAACAAGGTGGGAGAAACATTGGTGTCCTTCCTCTATTTCTAAAAGCCACAGGACCCATTTCAATTTGGCTAAGCCTAATCATCAAGATGGTTGACCTTCATTGAGAATTGAATGTGGGGAGTAGAAAACTTATACCTTCCTTAGACTATTCAGTACTATCAATCAAGGTGCCCTTTACATGCTAAAATATGGACCACTGTTTTAAGCTGATTCTGCACTGTCCAACTTGGGATGCTGGGTGACAAATCTTTAGGATTCAAGTCATGGCCCTTTTCTGCATCCTCTGCAATCTGATATCTCCATGAAACTGGTGAGACATGCCCTCAAGTGTCAATGATTATGGTACTTTGCTGGTTCCTTGTTCCAAAATAGCAAAGGAGAAGGCAATTCTGTTAAACAGTTCCCAAGTTCAAATTTGGGCTGAATCAAATGAAATTGAATCAGGACTGGATAGATAGTTTCTTGGTCCCTATGTCAAATATGCGTTGGGATTCAGATTGTGCTGGCTGAAAGCGAAAGTCCATAATCAATAATATATTGGCCAAAATTATCCATGGTATCCTTTCACCCCACTGGGATACAGCAATAAGTCATCAGCTCATTAGAAGGAAATCCAAGGCATTCAGTTCACCTGAAATCATAAAAACCAGTCTGATGCAAGATAATGGCCTGGCCCAGAAAACTGGAGCACTGAGACATGACTTTAATCCATAGAAAAATGCTTCCTGATCCTAGAAGTAACAAGGGACAATTTGAAAGGAAAAGTTACTTAGACTTGGCCTTTGGCTTTTAAGAGGGCACTTCATCTGAAAATCCCTTGAATGTAATTGTTTATCTTCATTGTTAGCTACCTTAAATCTCTTTCTGGGCAGAAATGAAGTTCAAAATTTCAATAAGCATGGCTTACTGACATAAATAATTTTATGGCAGTTGATATCACCAAATAGTAGTTCTTCAACAGAAAAGACCTTGTCTTGAATATTTATCTGGGCCTTGGAAATAACTTTCCAACAAATGACTCATACTCATGTTCATCTCCTGCAGCAAAAGATGCTTGACCTTTTGAGGGACATGTTCTCATGATCTTACTTCTACATCATCTAACTATGGCTCTAAAAAACTAGCCACTTGGTTCTAGTCTACTTTGACCAAGATGGCAGTCATATAAATTAAAGAAAAAATGCAAATAAACAAAGAACATCTTTAAATTCGACAGCCCTAATTTCTAAGAAATGTTTCCTTTACATTGTAACTGGGGGACTCTTTTAGACTCCTTTCAAAGGGGAGCAGTCTTGCAATGTTTTATGTAGTCTTTAACAAACCTTTGCAGATCCTACCAGTCATCGCTTCCTTTTTTCATCACAATTTCATTCTCTTTTCATAAATCTAATAGAATAAAACTTTCATATTTTTTTTAGAATTTTAACATACATTAAAATTATGGATGTATGATGAATTAATTAATTAATGATAATATAGCCATGAAACGGATCCCACTAGTTATCAATTAGTGCTTAAATCTTTTCTTTATTCCATCACTCTAGACTTTATTAAGTAGAAAAATCCTTCATTGCAGTGCGATATTCCAAAAGCAAAAAGGATGAACTAAATGAAGAATCAGTCAGTAATTGTATCTCCTGCAACTATTTGTAATTAGTTAACAGTTTGTATGTATCTAAGTGAACACCAAAGACTCTTTGGCTAATTGTTTTAACCTTTATTTTCTATGGATGGTGAATCCTAATACATTTTTTGGCCATTCCTTGTTTTTCTGCTTAGTCCCTGCCTCAGTCCAAATGTGTGGAAAAATGTCATCCTGGATTTGTCAAGTGGGCTCAAGAAGGAGAGCCAGTTTGCTGCTATGACTGTGCTCCTTGTCCAGAGGGGACCATCTCCACTCAGGAAGGTGGGTAACACCAAAGAAAAGAGCAGGCCTTGGGGAAGTAGAATCATTCAGAGCATTTTTAAGGAAGTGCAAATTAAAAGATAGATTGAAGCTCAACTGTTTTCTTCTTTATTTTGAAATTGCATAATTTCTTATCTGATGGGAAGAACAGCAAAATGATCTTGATGGAGAGACTGGGAAGAGATAAGTGGCTGTGGCAGATTGGGCAACCTTTATCAGATAAAATCTAATAGATAAATTTACTAGATAAAATGCCAGATAAAATCTGTTTTTTTTTTTAAATGGATCTTTTCTTCTATATTTTGACTTCCAGGAATATCACATTTCTTTGAAACTTAGAAAGATTATTGTGATCTACTCTATATGGACCTATATAGGAAGGTATCACTGGTGCACAATGAGGTACTATAGACAATTATGTGGACACCTCATTCCATCCATATTGCCACTGCTCCCATTAGCCATTCCAGATTATTTCCATGACCAGCATTCTCTTACTATAGTTCACCAGATAAATCAAAAAGTGCTATCCTGCAGGACTCAGGAATGTGTCTAGAAAGACTAACTGATTCATTATTAACCTCTAATACTGCAGATTCCTATAGAGGTTCTGCACATTAAACATGAAATCCTTCTTGGAATTTTATAGAACTTAGCTATATATTTATATAGCAATAGCAATAGCACTTAGACTTATATACCGCTTCACAGTGTTTTACAGACACCTCTAAGCAGTTTACAGAGCCAGCATATTGCCCCCAACAATCTGGGTCCTCATTTTACTGACCTCGGAAGGATGGAAAACTGAATCAACCTTGAGCCAGTCAGAATCGAACTGCTGAACTGCAGGCAACCGGCAGTCAGCTAAAGTAGCCTGCAGTACTGCATTCTAATCACGTGCCACCACACAGTTTATTATTGGTATAATAAATATAATCTTATTATCTTTATTTTGGGGAGATGTTAAACATGCATTTGGGAGATTGTTTCTCATATCAGATGTTCCAAAAAGCTACTTCTTAAAATATGAATGGAGAGATTGTTAAAAAAAACAATATTTTTGGTATTCTCAGATACAGAACAATGCACCAAATGTCCACATGATCAATATCCAAATGAGGAAAGAATCCAATGTATTGCCAAAATTATAACTTTCTTGTCTTATGAAGAACATCTGGGCATCATCTTGGTCTCTTTTGCCCTGCTCTTGTTCCTAACCACAGACTTTGTTTCAATCATAATCATTAAATACCGAGAAACTCCCATTGTCAAAGCCAACAACCGGGACCTCTCTTACATCCTCCTGGTCTCCCTCCTGCTTTGCTTTTTGTCTCCTTTTCTCTTCATTGGTCAACCAAGAAAAGCCACCTGCTTTCTCCAACAAACAGTGTTCAGCATTGTCTTCTCAGTAGCTGTGTCTTCTGTATTGGCCAAAACAATCACAGTGGTGTTGGCATTCCTGGCCTCAAAACCAGGGAACAGGATGAGAAAGTGGTTGAGGAAGAGCTTGGCTAACTCCGTCATCCTTTCTTGTTCTGCTGGCCAAGTTTTCATCTGCTCAATCTGGCTGGGGGTTTGTCCCCCATTCCCTGATTCTGACTTTCACTCTCAGCCTGGAGAGATCATTCTGCAATGCAATGAAGGCTCTATTCTCATGTTCTACATCACCCTCAGCTACATGGGCTTCCTGGCTGCCATCTGCTTCACAGTGGCTTTCCTGGCTAGGAATCTCCCTGGGGCCTTCAACGAAGCCAAGCTGATCACCTTCAGCATGCTGGTCTTCTGCAGTGTCTGGGTGACTTTTGTGCCCACCTACCTAAGCACCAAAGGGAAATACATGGTGGCTGTTCAGGTCTTCTCCATCTTGTCCTCCAGTGCTGGTCTCCTATGCTGCATCTTCATTCCCAAGTGCTACATTATCATTCTGAGGCCAGACCTGAATACAAAGGATCAGGTTACAACAAGGAGAAATGCAAAAACATGAGACAGGGGACTTTTGACTCTGAACATGTTTCAACAAGACAAATGTAGGAAATGGTCCAAATAGTTTTCCATACATGAGTTGGGCCAAAGATTTTATTTGAAATAATTAAAGAGTAGTTGGAAGATAGAATAGTGAGGAAAACAAATTCTTGGAGGAGTGGGAGCATGTTAACAAATTAGAAAAATGGAAGGGAATTCATGGGGAAATCTTGATGATCTCGTATCTCAGTTCATTTTATCAAAATTGGTAATGTATCTGTTAGGACCCCCAAACCCTCCTCCCTTTCCTTAGCCATATATTCTGCTTTTGGGGCCTGTCATTCTGTTGGGGGGGGAGAGGGAGCTTGCATGTGCTTGGGATAACTTTTGCTTTCTATATTCCCCTCCTCCCTCCATTCCTTTGAGATAGGAATATGTCTCCCTTTATCAGGGAGACAGTTGCAGAGAAACGAAACTGGAGAAGACCTTGAGATGCGAGACAACCGTGCCAGTTACCTGCTCATCAGACCACCTGTGGATTGGCTGGATTTCAAAAGGTCATTATGACTTTGGTGGGAGGAGGAATATTGCTTGCTTAACTATACCGTTTCGGCGGGCTTTTCCCCAGATCTCGCCTTGACTTTCCTACTGTCACTGACCCCTAATAAAAGTATTTTTTTGAGACAATGCTGTTTCAAGAGTTCTGCTTTCTTGCGTGGTTAGTTGAAGTGGGACCTTACATAAGGTGAGATCTGCATAGTACTCAACCCGGAGAAGCTGCTGCCCTACCGGGGGAATCACAAACGAAATCTGCATGGAGGAGTTCCAGGCAGAGAAATGGTCCAATGATCTCTTCTGCCTGAAAGCAAATGAAAGGCTTTCCAGGGACCTGGAGGAAGCTGGACCTTCTGGCAAAGAAGACCAAGCCAGATGGTCACTCAGAGTCTGTAAGAAGAAAGGATGGGAGCAACCCCCCCCCAAAGTTACCCTGACCCGAGGAGGAGGAAAAAAGAAGGCAAAGAAAAAGAATCCAGAGTCTGCCCCTCCTGATAAGGACGGAGAGAAAGAGGAGCTGAAATGGGGGCCGATGGAAGCTGTGATGGAGTATGTGAAAAAGACTCTCGATGAATTTAAGATGCAGCTGAAAGAAAGCCATGGTTCGGAAGAATAGTCGGAGGAGGAATCAGTGGAGGATGAGCCAGAGGTTCCCGAGACGGCAGCGGCTGGAGCCCAAGAAGCAGCACAGTGGTGGGGCCATCCATCTCAAGGAGCCAGAGGCAGAGCACCTCAGCTGGCCGAGGTGAAACCAATCCCAATCATGGTGAAGTTTGATGGAGACCCAAAGCGACTGGGTTATTTCCTGGCTCAAGTGTTCACCTACATGCAAATCTATGGGAGAACACTGCCCACTGATGTTAAGAAAGTTCGAGTGGTCACTCTGGTGTCTGCCAGGTATTTCTTTTCTATTGCAGTTGAGAATCAATTTTACAATTGTAACAACAGTGTAATGATTCTGACAGCTAGTAATAATTTATTTTGAAAATAAAAATTAAACTGAATTATTCTAAATTTCTATTGTTCTCCCTTTGTATTTGTTTCACCATGCTTATTTCTTTTGTAACAGATTCCTTTTTAACAGCTTCTTGGTAAATCCACCTCTTCATTCCTGAACTCTTTTCTTTACAAGCAGGAGCATTACTGCCCCCCCCCCCAGTCTAAGAAAGTGTGCACATTAAGCAGCCTAACACTTGTCTCAAAGGTGCTTTTTCAAAAGACAACTGGACTATTTTTTCCTTGAAGAAGAAGCTTCTTGGATGAGAAGCAAAACACTGAATCAGTGGAACAGTTTGCCTCCAGAAGTTGTGGATGCTCCATAACTGGACGTTTTTAAGAAGAAATTGTACATCCACTTATCCAGAATGGTATAAGGTCTCCTGCATGAGCAGGGGGTTGGACTAGAAGATCTCTAAGGTCCCTTCCAACCCTGTTATTCTATATTCTGTAAAAATTGTCTGTGAGAAACATTAGAAGAGAAGATAAATAGGCAACAACAAGCAGCCAAATCAGTTGATGAGCTCCAAGTTTTTTTAGTAGGCTTCAAATTTAGCAAAGCTAAGCCTTGAACTGTTCATCCCCAAACTTTTCCTTTTACCTGTTTTAGGAAATACAAGAAATAATGTTGTGGATGTTATTTCTTTCCCTCTCTCTGCCCAGCCCCTGCCCCCTGCCAGGTGTGTGGAAAACTGTTTTCCTGGATTCATGAAGGTGGCTCAAGAAGAGAAGCCCATCTGCTGTTACAATTGTTGCCAATGTGCAGAAGGATCCATCTCCACCTAGGAAAGTGGGTGACAGCAGGAGAAAGTCTTTTTGGGAGGACAATGACCCTGACATTTTCCATGAACTTGCATTTTGGAAGACTTGGCAAGAGTGGGTTTTGAATACCCCTTTGAATCTTAATCAAAATATGCATTTATTGCATACTGAATTATAAGAAATTATCTTAGAGGTTAATCTGTTATACTGGTCAAGTAAACTGGGCCACAAATTATGGATAAAAATACAGGATAAGTGAGAGTTGGGTACCATGAGACAGGTGACATTTCTTGTTCTTTATCTTTTACAACACATCTTCTATTTTTCAAATTACTATTTAAATCATTGCTCTGAATAATGAGAGACTCCAGATTCCAATATATATTGATGGAATCTTGATTGGGTCTTTGGAAGAGGATTGATCAGATTGTTCCAAGTGTCCATGTCTGGTGGGAACCAGCCACAGCTCAGAGTTTCAGATTTCCTCAAAACCCAAAACTCATGAACCTGTCTTGGTTGCTTCCAGATACCAGTGACATCTCTCTGTGCCTCTTCCATTCTCTAATCCTTCTTGCTATGTTCACAATCAAGATTAGAGTACTCCCAAATTTTAGTCCTACACTGAACAGGATGCAAACCTGAAGAACTAAACTGACAGACTGTTTCTGTTTCAGATTATTTATATACTCACACACACAGTTTCTATGGAAATTAGTAGTTTACTCAAGTTTAATGAGGTAACAGTAGACAAAGTATATTGCCAGAACTGGATATTATATGCATGATTCCAACAAAATTTCATCTGTCAGAACTGCTTCTTAAGCCAACTGTCTTTAATCAAAAGATTTATTCCTTTGTTAATGGAATCTCATAGTGTGTATTTGCTCTTCATTCTATTCACTGTCTTTGGAGTTGGGTGCCCTTGCATAATAATAATCTTACTGATCCAACTGATCCAGTTTGTTCCTGAATTTGATCAGTCTCAGGTGATTCCTGACTTGTGTCTCCTGAGGCTGACATTCCACGGGATCTGCTGGAGGCTCTTCTTTAGATTCATTTTCTGACAGGAGTCACCCATAAGGATGAGAGGGGAGGGGAGGGGAGGGGAGGAGGAGGGAGAGAGAGGAGAGGGAGAGGGAGAGGGAGAGGAGAGGGAGAGGAGAGGAGGAGGAGGAGAGGAGAGGAGAGGAGAGGAGAGGAGAGGAGAGGAGAGGAGAGGAGAGGAGAGGAGAATCATGGTTCAGGGTTAAGCATAACTTCCTTCTTGACATGGTGCAAATGTTCTTTTGTTGTTATTATAAAATAGAGGAATACATTTTTATGTGCTCACTCCATATGCACCTCATCTTCACCTCCATCTAATCTTTTTTGCTCCATGGCAAATGGACAATTTATCCACTTCAGCTGGTATAATCTATACCAGGGGTCTTCAAACTTGGTCCTTTTATGACTTGTGGACTTCAACTCACAGAATTCCTCAGCCAGCGTGCCTGGCTGAGGAATTCTGGATGTTGGTCCACAAGTCATAAAACGGCCAAGTTAGAAGACCCCTGATCTATACTAAGTGGTCATTCATATATATATAATTGCATTGTAAGCTCAATTCCATTGATCCCTTAAAGAACTGACAAAGGGCTGGGCTCCAATTTTCAACAGGTTCAGCAGTGAAAAGGTAAAATGATGGAACTGCCTTCTTTCCTTGAATCCTCCCTCCCTCCCTTCTTCTCTCTGAACAAGTTCATTGATGAAATGGTGACATTAAAATAGAAAAGTAATATTAAGATATTCTGGCTGGAAGGAAATAAAAAAATAAAAATATTGACTCCATCTACACACAGTCATTCACACCAGCAACACTTTTATCCAAACAATGCATTTGATTAAAGGACAGGTTAAAGGGAGATCCTACTCTTTTCCAGATGCAGACAAATGTACCAAATGTCCAGAAGATCAACATCCAAACACCAATCAAGTTCACTGTATTCCCAAGATTAAAAGCTATCTTTCTTATAAGGAAAATCTGGGGATTATCCTGACTTCCATTGCCTTGTTCCTCTCTTTAACCACAGGCTTTGGCTTGGGGATTTTCATTAAATTCATGGAAACACCAATTGTCAAAGCCAACAATCGGGACCTCTCCTACATTCTCCTGGTCTCCCCCCTGCTTTCCATCTTGACCTCCTTTCTGTTCATTGGCCGGCCAAGGAGAGTGACCTGCCTCATCCGACAAACAGCCTTCAGCATTGTCTTCTCCATTGCCATTTTTTCAATCTTGGCCAAAACAATCACAGTGGTGTTAGCCTTCCTGGCCACAAAACCAGGGAATAAAGTACAGAGGTGGTTGGGGAAGAGCTTGGCCAACTCCATTGTCCTATCTTGCTCTGGCCTTCACGTTGTCATCTGCAGCACCTAGTTGGGCACTTTCCCCCCATTCCCAGACTCTGACATGCACTCCCAACCTGGAGAGATTATCCTACAATGCAATGAAGGTTCTGTCACTATGTTTTATGTTGCCCTCGGGTACATGGGCTTCTTGTTTGCTATCTGCTTCATGGTGGCTTTTCTGGCCAGGAATCTCCCTGGGGCCTTCAATGAAGCCAAGCTGATCTCCTTCAGCATGCTGGTCTTCTGCAGTGTCTTTGTGCCAGCCTACCTGAGCATCAAGGGGAAGTACACAGTGGCTGTTCAGGTCTTTTCCATCTTGGACTCCAGTGCTGGATTGCTGGGCTGCATCTTTAGCCCCAAATGCTACATTATTTTCTTTAGGCCAGATCTGAATACCAAAGAACATTTGATGTTAAAATAAAATAGAAAAATGATTTTTACATACCTATTATTTTTCAAAAATGTCGTTTACTAGGCTCAATTCAGGTTTTTGTCATTATTTATTTATTAAACCTAAATGCTGCCCATGTTGGCTAGAGATGACTGTAAACAGCTAACAATCAAGACAAAAGAAGAAGAAAGATTAAAAGACTAATAGTACCATTAATATTGGTTTAAAATTGATAAAGATGGGAAGGAAGGGAGCAAGATGTATATGGGGAAGAGGTATTCCTCTCATTTCTAAAGCTACTCGTATTTATTCTCCTCTATAATCCTAAAGAAACCAATAGTAACACACCAAGTCTCATTTTTAGTCACAATAGGGTGGATAAAATTAGTTTCCAGATGAAAAGGACTGTTTAGTAGGCAAATGGAGACATAAGGAATGTGGCTGTGCAACTCAGAGTGACCTGTGCTAAGTTTTGTTAGAACATTCCCATAGCAACCCCTGAATCTGAAGATGCAAATGTTTCTTCTAAGGCCATTTTTCTTTGTAGATAATAGAAGGGCAAGATGTAATCTGAGATTTCTTATGGTATTATTTGTCTCTATATGCCCCATTTTCTCCTCCTATTTTGCATCATTTCACCCTTCTTTCTGAAATGTACAAATATTTATATCTTCTTATTAAACAAATTTATAAGGTTGCCACCTTCACCTATAGGTGCCATTGGGCAGCTTGCAACTTTAAAATTAACAACATAAAACTCATTAAAATCTCATCCGAATAAAGAATTCTATTCTGTGAGTGGAATGTGAGTATATCTCTTTGTTTGACGGAATTTTTCACTATTTTTTTGGACAAGATCCACTCTCAGTATATACTGTATGGTAAAGACTGCAGTGAGCCTTGATTGCTTTCCTTTGGGTCTTGTGTTTTGATTCCACAGAAACTGGTGTCAGAAATGGGATTCACAATTGTTGATCTGGGACCCTGGACAATAGCAGGGTGCCCTATATTGTTGGGGTGAGTTTGATCCCATGCCCTTTCCTGCTTCCAATAAAGAGCATGATTTAGGAGTGTGTGCCAGGCAATACTCTGCTTTCTCAGCTTTCCTGCAGAGCGCTCAACAGAGCAATGACTGGAGGTGTCTGACAAGGGGAATTTGACTTTGGAGGAGTAATTGTGATCCTTCTGTGTTGAGCAGAAACTGGCCCTGAGGTTCTGTTCAAACTCTAATTTTATCCTGCTGTCTCATTTAATGAAGTTGCCTTAGTGCCTACTCGGCAGGGAGGGCAATGCAAAACCAAGTCCCTTTAAGAGAGTGAGTATGTTGAAGTATTCATAAACAGGTAACCCTCCCAGGTTAAGAACAGCCTATCATGCAAATCCAAGGACCAAATAATATTGCAGGGAAAAAAAGAGGAAAAGAAGGAAGACACTAACGAGTATCTCCAGATCCTGGACACAGGCCGCAATCAATAAGAGATTTATGGGAATTTAGAGTTCCTGGGAGAAGCACCAATTCTGATTGGGAATGGTTAAACACATGGAGGAATGGAAACAGTAAAACTCAGTGGTCACCCTATATACAGGGAAGTGGACAAAGTGAACCCTTCTCCTTCAGGCTTGGTGAGAGCGAATCTTGTAGAGTCTGAAGAAGGGAAGCTTTGAGCCTGGGCAACACTGGGGCAGGTAGAGGAAGAGTAACACTCCTCCCAACTGCCTTTCCAGATGATGCAAACATACCTTGCTGAGATGCTCTCATATAAACAGAAGCATTTATTGGTTATCATAAGCACTTCTTTTAGTTAAGTGGAGGCTTTTGCTACTAGAAAAGCAGATGACGATGTGGTGGTCAAATGGGGTGTTTCAGCAATGATACATTCAAATCGAGGGAGTCATTTTGTGAACTGGGTCATGCAATTAAAAGACTGCCTTGGGCATATAACTCAAATGTCACAGAGAACCAGTTTGGCCTAGTGCTAAAGACAGGATAAAAATAAAATCCTCTTTGGCCAAGAGGACCGCAGGAACATTAAAAAATCACCTGGCCAAACTAGTAGAAATAATTGGCTGGAGATGGGTAGCTGTGCTTCTCATGGCACTCTTGCCCATCAGAAGCTCACCTTTAAAGAATCTAAAGACATCTCCCTATGAGAGAGTCTATGGGTGACCAATGCCTTTAGGCTTTGAATTAATTCCCATCCCAGAAGGTGTTCTTCATCATGACCCATGGTCAAGTTACTTACTGCTATACAATCTTTTCTATGGGAGCAGCACCTGACCCAAGCACAAGTCAGATTTCATCAAGACCAGATACTGCAGCCTACGAGCAGCTGCAAGTAGGAGATTAGGAACATCACAAAGTGCATCAGAGAAAGTCTGTCTCGAAAGTGGAAAGGCCCATATATGATGCTATTAATTGCTAATAGCAGTGCCAAGCTTGAAGACCTGACCTTGAGAGTTAGATGAAGTCACCTAAGGTGCCCTCCAGCTCCAGAAATCCCAGAAGGAAAGACCAACAAAGACATTGTTCCAGGTTCCCAGAAAATGAGCAGAAGAAAGAAGAAGGTGAAATCTTGTAGAGTTCTGAAGATAAGTTTTAATGGACTTTAAGGCAATAGTCTTACAAACAAAAATTCTACTCTTAACATTAGGCCGAGTTCAATGGTACTGATTGCTTCGTTGGCATTAGATGAGAGGCAGCTCTAGAATAGAATTCTTTATTGGCCAAGTGTGATTGGACACACAAGGAACATAAGCTCTCAGTGTACATACAAGCAACGAGTAATAAATCATGATCATAATCATAAAATACAATCATCATAAATCATAAGATACAACACTCAGTGATAGTCATAGGATACTAAATAAAACAATCAATATAAATCATAAGATATGAGCAACAAAGTTATAGTCATAAGAAGATAAGGAAATAGGTAATAGGAAAGATGAGAAGGATAATAGAGAGCTAAGTGTCACTAATCCAAACTCCATAGCTCTGGGTGACCTTCTCCAGCAGTCTCTGGAGACAATAGACCATGTTCAAAGACATAGATGATGAATTATCTACCTTCAGATACCCTTTCTGGACATATCCTGACAGGAGGATCACAAGCAGTATAGAACAGTAACCCCAGGGGTGTATTTGTGATTTCTCACTGACATGTTTTTCTCCAGCTACTTCTCTGCACATGGAACTCTGAAAAAGTTTAGGATCCCAAGAGGAGAAGGTGCTTCTCAGTGTAATTATCACTATCCAAATCTTTGAGACTTATGCTACTTCTCCAGTGATTTTCTTTGATGTAAACATCAGACAGAAGTAACATGGAAGGGATCTCAAAGGATAAATGCCACAGGTCACATTCTTTGTAGCCCACATTTTGGAGCAAGCAGGGTGTAAGGACCCACCTCAATCTACATCTTAAGAAGACAGAACTCTTGGAACGTTTCTTCCAACAGGAATCTTTATTAAGAAAAACTGACTGAAGGCATGCTAGACAGGATCTGAGGGACACCCCCACCCCCCTGATCATTCAATGTTTTAAAGTGTTCCCAGGCAGTCCCACCCCACATTCCTTCCGGTCAATTCAAATTGGCAGATGGCTGGGTGTTAAATCCATCGGATCCCAAACGTTGCAATCTTCCCCCCGCTTTTTCCTTGCTGCCAGTAAAAGGAGGCTTCATAGGGAGTGAGATCAAAGGCTGATGGCCGCATTGTTATGGTTAGTACTCTCAAAGGGAATCCACAGAGGATGTTCCTTTGTAGTTGATATGAGGAATGCCAGTCAGAAACACCCATGTTTACTCCCCCCCCCCCTTTGTAGTATGACAGAATCCAAAAGAGAGTAAGAATTGGGTTTTCTCAGAGTAGATTAGCTAGCAATAAAATATAATTGGATTCTGACACAGGGGCTGTATTCTTAAATATACCTGGGGCCAGTGCTCTTCAACATCTTCATCAACGATTTGGACGAGGGGATAGATGGGGAACTCATCAAATTTGCGGATGACACCAAGCTGGCAGGAATAGCCAACACTCCAGAAGACAGGCTTAAGATACAGGAGGACCTGGACAGACTTGAAGATTGGGCGCTATCTAACAAAATGAAATTCAATGGTGAAAAAAGTAAGGTTCTACATTTAGGCAAGAAAAACCAAATGTACAGGTATAGTATAGGGGTACCTTGCTCAATAGTAGTAACTGTGAGAGGGATCTCGGAGTCCTAGTGGACAATCACTTAAATATGAGCCAGCAGTGTGCTGCAGCTGCCAAAAAAGCCAACACAGTGCTGGGCTGCATTAACAGAGGGATAGAATCAAGATCACGTGAAGTATTAATACCACTTTACAATGCCTTGGTAAGGCCACACTTGGAATACTGCATCCAGTTTTGGTCACCACGATGTAAAAAAGATGTTGAGACTCTAGAAAGAGTGCAGAGAAGGGCAACAAAGATGATTAGGGGACTGGAGGCTAAAGCATATCAAGAACTTTGCTGGAATTGGTATGTCTAGTTTAATGAAAAGAAGGACTAGGGGTGACATGATAGCAGTATTCCAATATCTCAGGGGCTGCACAAAGAAAGGGAGTCAAGCTATTCTCCAAGGCGCCTGAGGGCAGGACAAGAAGTAATGGATGGAAACTAGTCAAGGAAAGAAGCAACCTGGAACTGAGGAGAAACTTCCTGACAGTTAGAACAATTAACCAGTGGAACAACCTGCCTCCAGAAGTGGTGAATGCTCCAACACTGGAAGTTTTTAAGAAGAGACTGGACAGCCATTTGTCTGAAATGGTATAGGGTTTCCTGCCTGAGCAGGGGGTTGGACTCGATGACCTCCAAGGTCCCTTCCAACTTTATTATTATTATTATTATTATTATTATTATTACTGTCTCTGCTTTCCAGATGAAGCTCGGTTTGTCCTTTTTTTGCATCAGGAAAGTCACTGGATATTCCAGTTTATGAGAGTTCTTTGAATTCTTTTTATTTAGAAACAGGAAAGGGATTGATTCAGCCCCATAAAATATGGGCCTTCTGCTTCTGGTTCTAAAGCTGCTGATGTGCCAGCTAGTCTCTGGAAAGCTTCAAATGAAGTGCCCACTGAATCACAAGCACTAGGATGGAGAAAAACCATGGAGCTATTACAGGCCAGGAGACCATCTCATTAGTATAGTCATCAGTGTATCGACATTATTGCCTATAATGTTGAGTTATAATGTGACTCCTTCTAGCCAGTCTCACATGTAAGTCATTCAGTGTGATGGAATTGCATTTCCTCCATTTGTAATTCTAACACTCTCCTTTTCTTCTTATTCACTTGCTCCTATATTGCAGGACCTGTCTAATTTTTTGAACTGTTTTGATTCTTATGGCTTAATTTTGTAGAAGAGACACAAATCCAAAGTTGGGATGGAAAAAAACCTTGAAAGAATGTCAATTATTTTCACTCCTCATCCAATCCTGATTTGAATACTGACTTTTGTTTAAAGTAGGGATTATTGTAGTTAACCCTGACCATTCCTTATAGGAATAGAGGATGACTTTTTTAGAGTTATTTTTCTGAATCACTTATGAATCCTCTTCCTTTTATAATGATTCAACTTTAATGATTGAATAATATTGATGAAAATTAGTACCACTACATACTATGGTGTATAGTCCTCTAACGGAGGACTATCTCCATCCCATTTATTCAACCATCTCCATCCCATCTATTGCTTGCCTGGTTTTGGGTCAGTATTAACTTAGCACTCAGTAGGTTTGTGGAAAAATTAGGATTAAATAGAATAAAAATATTTCGTTATTGCTGTTGATGATGCTGATATTAACATGAGAATTTTTATACTAGTTTACCTTATGATAAGTCAGGAATAATACGATTTGCTTCAAATATTCAAGTGGCCAACAAAAATCCCCAAATCCTGCACAATCTCACACTTGGCTACAACATCCATGACAACTATATGAATACACTTGGCACTTCAGATGTCTTGCTGGATATTCTGTCTACAAGAGAAGCCAGTGTTCCCAACTACAGTTGTGGAAGGAAAGACAACATTTTGGCTATTCTTGATAGTGCTGACAGGGACATATCCATCCAGCTGTCAACATTAGTAGGCACCTACAAAGTCCCACAGGTTTGTGTCTGTGTTTCTCTATTAGGTAAAGTGAGTGGGGTGGTAGTGAGTGAGCAGTAGCTCTAGCCTTCTCTATGGAATTCAAGAGCCGCTTTTCACTATGGCCATTGTAGGTGTCATAGCTGAGGATTGAGATACACATTGGGGAGGGAGGAAGGATTAAAACAGAAATATTCTTTCATGATACCATCATTATTGCTTTGGGAGTTTCCGCTGCGTACTTATGGCGGCAAGGAGAAGCTATGCATTCAATTAAAGGGTCTTCTTTATAATAGGAAGCAGCAGCAGTGATGAAAAGCCCACATTTTGTACATGATCTTAGCCAAAATAATGATAGTTTCAACGGTGAGCAAACTCAAAGAATCCCAAAGCATTATCTTTTGGACTGTTGATAAAACATATATGTTTTATGGACTCCTAGAGATCAGTAGTATTAATTTAACCACTTTATTAAAAACATTACAAGTATATTAGCCAATATGTCAACAATTTCTCCCTTAATGTATTTGTGATCAAATTCATCATAAAAGGCTTGAAGAGCATTACAAACCCTGGAGACAATTTTCTGCAGGCTGAATTATTCAGAAAATATCCTGAAATAATACATGCTATATCCAATTGTGTGGAAAGTGGCAATAGTATTTTCTATATATAAAGAAGGGAATAAAAGGATCCTAGCAATTATTGGCCAATTGGTCTAGTAGATATTGTTGCAAACATGAATGCTGCGATCCTCTTGAGTAGAGTGGAAAGTGGGTATTTGAATAAAGAATTACTTGCTTTAAAAAAGAGGATTTAGACAGAGTTTTGGCTGATCAACCGCACTCAGCATGTACTCCTCAATGGAAGTACATCTACATGGAGGGAAGAATGGGATACCTTAAGGTTCAGTCTTGGGCCAAGAGTTCTTTAACATCTTCATAAACAATCTAGATGAGGAGAATTTTTCAGGCAACACCAAGCTGCAGGGAATTGCTAACTCTTTGGAAGATGGGCTTAAGATTCAGAGGGTTCTTGACAAACCTGTGAACTGACCCCTATCTAACAAAATGCACCAGTCTTGAGAAAAGTAAGGGCTTCACATAGGCAAGAAAAAACAAATGCACAGTTATTGGATAGGTGGTACCTGGCTCAACGGTAGTAACTGTGAGAGTGATCAAGGTGTCTTAATAGACAACCACAAGTATGACCCAGCAATATGCTGCAGCTGCAAGAAAGCCAATGCAGTCCTAGGCTGCATTAATAGAGAGATAGTATCAAGATCATAATGATAGTACTGCTTTGTATGCACTAGTAAGGCCATACTTACTACAGGAACATCTTTGAACTTGCAAATGAAGCATCAGCATTTGAAACTCCTTGCCACTAAAAAGGAAGCAACAAGTTATTAGTTAGTAAGGGAAGCTTTGTCTTTGTAGTGAATGGGCTAACCCCTTTTTAATATAAAAAAACCCCTGCATTTCAGACATCACTGTCTGCAAACTTCTAGGAAGGGAGGTTCTTAGAATCATATGATCATAAGTCTGGAAAGGACCTTGGAGGTCTTCTATTCCAACCCTTATATCATCAAATGGCTGTCCAATCTTTTCTTGAAAACCTCTACAGATGGCACATCCACAACTCTGGGAGGGAAGCTGTTCCATTGATTAACTGTTCTCACTGTCAGGAAATTCCTCCTTATTTCCAGGTTAAATCTCCCTCTGATGAGCTTCCACCCATAGCTTCTTGTCCTGCCTTCGGTGCTATCAAGAATAAATTGACTCACTATTCCCTGTGACAGCCCTTCAAATATTGGAAGATGGCTATCATGACTCCCCTAAACCTTCTCTTCATTCGGGTAAACATATCATTCCCTTAGCCATTCGTTATACGATTTACCTTCAGACCCCTTTGTTGCTCTTCTCTGAACTCCTTCTAGGGCATCAGCATCTCTTTTGCATCTGAGAACATAGAATAGAATAATAGAGTTGGAAGGGACCTTGGAGATGCTAAAGTAGGAGACTGTATACTATTTCAGATAAATGGTTGTCCAGTATCTTTTTGAAAGCACACAGAACTTCTGAAGACAAGCTATTCAATTGGTTAATTGCACTCACCATTAGGAAATTTCTCCTTGTTCTAAGTTGCTTCTCTCCTTGGTTAGTTTCCATCCATTGTTTCTTGTCTTGCCTTTTGGTGCTTTGGAAAATAGTTTGACCCCCTCATCTTTGTAGGAGCCCCTCAAATAGTGGAACACTGCTATCATATCTCTCCTAGTCCTTCTTTTCATTAGACTAGACATACCCAATTCCTGTAACTATTCTTACCACGTTTTAGCCTCCAGCCCCTAATCATCTTGTCATTCTTCTCTGCACTTTTTCCAACAATTTTTTTGTATTGTGGTGACCAGAACTGGATGCAGTGTTCCAAGTGTGGTCTTATAAGGCTTTGTAAAGTGGTACTAGGACTTCACATGATTTTGATTCTACTCCCTAAGGATGGGCTGCAGCACGAGTCCAAAAGCTTGGAAAACTAAACTTCTGGTCACCGTGACTGACCCAGATTAGATCCTGCAACATTATCCTGGGACACAATATATATGCCTTAATTTCTTCTTCTTCTTTACTCCCTACCTCTTTATATGATTGCTTATCTAGTGCTTTTTGCTTGGAATTAGGTTCTAAAGGTCATGAACATTGGCCACACTCCGCCCTTAATTTTAGTTTAAAGCCCTTCTGATAAGATGAGCCAGTCGTTTTCCAAATATATTCTTCCCAGTTCTTGTGAGATTCAATCCATCCTTTGCCAGGAGCACTTCAAGTAGGTGATGCAGACCATGGACTAGGAAACTGTGATTTTCTGTGATTTTTTCCCTCTTAGATCATTAAAAATTTAAACATTTCTAAAGAATTAAAATAAATAAGCTTGTTTCAATTTTTTAAACTGAAAAAAGAAATTGAAAAATTGAAAAAATCATTTAAAATTTAAAAATAAATTGAAAAAATGAAAAAAAGAATTTTAAAACATTGAAAAAAGAATTTAAAAATAAAAAAGAAACTTAAAAATTAAAAATTAAAATTAAAATTTTGAAACCATTTTTTTAAAATTCAGAGATTTTAAAAATATAAAAATTTACAAATGTTCTTGGCCTTCAATGAAGTGATATGCACTTCTTTTTGCTGCAAATCTCTGGCTGTTTTCTAGGAGATGCTTTGCTCTTAATCCTCTACTCCCTTCCTTGAAAGTTTATCCCTTTCCTCCCTTTTCTTTCCTGTCTTCTTGCCCTTCAGTTGCCTGGCCAATGCCAGAGTTTTCAGGTACAATGTGCTGATATATCTATAGTGTCAGTTTCCTGCCTCTTCATCAGCTGTCATCTAAAAAATTATATTTCTAGAAGAGATGGAAAATAAAACTTCACCTCAGGTAGAAGGAATTTTAAAATCACTTCTAATTTAGGATTAATATATGGAATTCTCATAGAACAGAAAATTCTAAAGAGGATCCACTCTTAATATTAGGCAGGGTTCAAGGGTGATTCCTTGGTGTTAAGAATACAGAGAGCACTAGAGTTAAGTGTCAAAAATCTACACTGGAACAAAACTCCATAGCTCTGGGTGATCTTCCCCAGCAGTTTCTGGAGACAATGTACCACAATGGAAGGTTTCAGAAGTCAATTCCCTGGATATTGAAGTATCTTCCTTCATCATCACTTTCTGGACATGTCCTGACAGGAAGGACAGAGGGTCCCCAGGGATGTACTGTGACATGCTTTGCTCCAGCTGCCCCTCTGTACATGGAGACCTGGAAGAGGTTCAGAAACCCCAGAGGACAAATTATCACTTACAGTAATTATCACAATCCCAGATGTTGAGACATCTGCTGCAACTTCTCCAGTGACTGCCTTTGATGTAAACATCAGACTGAAGCAAGATGGAAGTAATCTTGCATCAAAGAGAAAGATAAAATCTTCTACTCATGCTGAATGGTTTGCACAAGATTTAAGACACAGCCAGGGACTGTGCTGCTGAAGGCACTGCCTCTCCTTTCCAGAGGAAGCTCAACTTGTCTCTGTTTGGAAGAGGAAAGCCACAAAATTTCATTTTGTGAGAGTGCTTTGAATTCATCTAACTCTCTTTTGGAAACAGGGGATTGATTCAGCCCTGTGAATTATGGACCCCCTGCTTCTGCTGCTGTTGGTGCTGCTGATGATGTCCCAGCCAGCCTCTGGGAAGCTTAGAATGAAGTGCCCACTGAATTTGGAGCACCTGGACGGAAAAAGACCATGGAGCTACTATAACCCAGGAGACCATCTCATTAGTATAGTCACCAGTGCATTTACTATGGGACATAAAATTTTGAATTTCAACATGGCTCCTTACAATGAATCTTTCTTGTAAGTCTTTCAGTGTGATGGAGTTGTATTCCCTCCATCTGCATTTCTAACACCCTCATTTTTTTTCTTTTTATTCCACTTTCTCCTATATTGCAGGAACTGACTAATTTCTTGAATTGTTCTGATTTCGATGGGCTTCCTCTTCTCTTTTTTTTGAAATATAACAGAAATATACCAGAATAACTGAGTTGGAAGGGACCCTGGAGGTGTTCTGTGACAACCCCTGCCCAAGCAGGAGACCCTATACCAGTGATGGCGAACCTTTTAGAGACTGAGTGCCCAAACTGCAACCCAAAACCCACTTATGCATCGTCGAGTGCCGGGTGGGTGTGGCCCATTGGCTGGGTGTGGCTTATTGGCTGGGTGTGGCCCATTGGTTGGGTGTGGCCCATTGGGCGTGGCCTATTGGGTGGGCATCGCCCATTGGGTGGGCATGGCTGCAGTGGTAACGGCAGACTGGGTGGGACTAAAAAGTTCAATCAATCAATTCCAACTTTGCAAGATCTCTTTTTTTTCCCCGCGAGAAGTTGAAATTGACTGATTGAACCTTTTTTTTTTTTTTGCACATGGTGGCGGAGGCCTAAAGTGAAAAGGTTTTATAAAACCCAGCTGAAGGCCTAGGACTGGGGTGATGGCGCACGTGCCCACAGAGAGGGCTCTGAGTGCCGCCTCTGGCACCCATGCCATAGGTTCGCCACCACTGCCCTATACTGTTTCAGACTAGTGGCTGTCCAGTCTCTTAAAAACTTCCAGTGATAGAGCAACCACAACTTCTAATGCAGCCTAAGACTGTGCGGGCTTTTTTGACAGCTGCAGCACACTGCTGGACCCTATTTAAGTGATTGTCCAAGATCCCTTTCACAGTTACTACTATTGAATAGATACCACCTATTCTATACTGGTGCATTTGATTTTCCCCCCTTAAATGTACAACTTTATTTTTCTCACCATTGAATCTAATTTTGTTAGTTAGGGCCCAGTGTTCAAGTCTGTTGGGATTGTTCTGTATCTTGATCCTATCTTCTGGAATGTTGGCTATTCCTGCCAGCTTGGTGTCATCTGTAAATTTTATGAGTCCTCCTTCTATGCCCTCATCTAAATCATTTATGATATTGTCAAAGTGCACTGGGCCTAAGACAGAGCCTTGGAGTACTTCACTATTCACTTCTCTCCATGCAGATGCAGTTCCATTAAGGACAACATGTTGAGTGTGGTTGGTCAGCCAGCTACGAATCTATCCTGTGGTGATGCTGTCTAACCCACATTTTTCTGTCTTATCAAGTAGCAAGTTGTGGTCTTCTTTATCAAATGCTTACTGAAGTCCAATTATGTCCACAGCATTTCACAACACTTTGAGGAAGAGACATAAATTCAAAGACAGGACATAAAAAATACCTGAAAGAAATCCATGTTATTTTCCTCTCTCCAACAAATTAAAGAATTCATGACTTAAAGGAGCAATTGTAGTTTCCCTTGACAAGCTCATTTCCATATTTTTATAACAATAACTCATTGATATTCAATTCAATAGCTGATTCTTATAGGAATAGAAGGTGACTTGAATTTAAAATGGTATTTTTCAGACACTCATGAAATATACACTTCCTTATGATACTGCTACAAATAATGGACTGTTTCTGATTTGCAATATCTCAATATTCACAAATATTTAATGTGGATGGGTCATTTGCCTCTGGTTTTGGATGTGTATTTGCTTCAGACTCAATAGTTCTGTGTTAACAAAGGGAATGAAATGGGGAAAAAAGGATATTTGATGATTGCTATTGATTATGCTGATATTAACTGGAGCACTTTTTTTTTTTTACCATAGAGTACCTTATGATAACAGGGAAAAAGAATGTGTTATTTTCACCACTCAAGTGGTCAACAAGAATATCCAGCTCCCAAATAATCTCACACTTGGGTACAACATCCATGACAACTATTTGAACACACTTGGCACTTCAGATGCCTTGCTGGACATGCTCTCTACTGGAGAAGCCAATGTTCCTAACTACAGCTGTGGAAGGAAGGACAACATTTTGGCTCTTGTTGATGCAGCTGACAGGGAGATCTCCATCCAGATGTCAACATTAGCAGGCACCTATAAAGTCCCACAGGTGTGTATGTTTGTTTTTGTATCTGGTAAAGTGAGTCGGGTGGTAGTGGGCACATGATAGATCCAGCCATATCTTCTCTATGGACTTCAAGAGCTGTTTTTCACTATGGTCATTGTAGGTATCATGGCTGGGTATTGAGATAACATTAGGATGGGAGCATGGTTCAAAGCAGACATATCTTCTCATGACACCATCCCCATTGCTTTGAGGGCTTCTGTTGCACACTTATGAAGGTGAGGAAAGGCTCTCTGTTCAATCAAAAACCGTTCTGTACAATAGGAAGATGCAGCATTGATTGAAAGCTCACATTTTGTACATAATCTTAGAAAAATAATGATATTTTTCCGTGCTGAACAAGTTCCTTATTCATGAAAAGATTCTGAGTCTTACCTATTGTTGATAAAACATAAATACTGTATGTCTTATAGACTCAGAGTGCTCACTATCAGTAACTAACCACTTTATTTAAAAAGTTACAAGCCTATGAGCCAACAACTTTTTACCCTAATGCAGGGGTGTCAAACTGCCGGCCCGCGGGCTGCTTGCATCATACAGAGACCGCATCCACCCCAGCTCCGGCAATGCAAAAAAAGTCACGATACATCACAACACGTCACATGATGCAGCGAGTTTGACACCTATGCCCAAATGTATTCACAATCAAATGCATCATAAAAGGCTTGAAGAAGAATAAAGCTGAACTATTCAATGAATATTCCAGGTTGTGAGTTCCACTATTGGCAGGTAGATTTACCCCCCCCCATAGTTGGGGGGAAGATGGCAATAATATTTTCTATTTTAAAAAGTGTATAAAAAGCATCCTAGTGATTATTGTCCCATTGGTCAAATAGATATTGTGACTAGAATAAATGCTCAGATCCTCTTGAGTAGAGTTGATAGTAAGTAGATGAACAAAGAATTTCTAACTGAAGAACAAGCAGGCTGTTTGTTTGTTTGTTTGTTTGTTTGTTTGTTTGTTTGTTTGTTTGTTAAATTTGTTTGCCTCCCATCTCACTGTGAGGTGACTCTGGGCAAGTTACAATATTAAAAGCAATCAAACTATACCGAAACACATATGTAATACTATTAAAAATACAATAAAAATGAAAAGATTACCAACTATAACAATAAGATGGGGAGTGAGGGAGGGGAATGTGGAATCTGCTATTGATCTGTTATTACCCATTATTAACTCATTGGGGCACCAAGCCAACTGGCAGAATCAGGTCTTTAGGCTCTTGCAGGAATGGTATAAGGATTTCTGCTCAAGCAGGGTATAGAATTGGAAGCCCTTCAAGATCCCTTCTGTCTCTGTGATTCTATTAGCTGATTCACTGTTTATTTTTTCTTGAATCATCCAATTACAAAATATGTCTGTGAGGGAAACAATTACGGTCTTTATAGATGTTAGTGCAGAATTTGATGCACTAAACAGAGAAATATTATGGAGGAAATTGATTGCCCTTAAAATGGAACTGGCCCTTTCTACAAGCACATATTTGAGCGGGTGCTTTGGGTTCAATGGAGCTATGAGGACCTACGCTTACCAAGATGTAACACAAGGTTGCATACTTGAACAATTGTTATTCTACCTAGACATTAACAATTTACCTGCACTAATGAACAAACCTGAAGTACTCGTGCCTATAGCCCTAAGTACAGAACCTATTGTAATGCCTTCCTATAAACTGATAATATATTTTTCTCATACTCACAATGTGGGTTGTGTAGGTTGTTAAGAAGACTTAGATTCTACTGTTATAATATTTGTATGAGTATTAATGAATCAAATTCAAAAGTTATGGCCTTTGGAAAATGACATCATAGCCATAGATTAAGTATGGCTATGTCAAGTAATCAACCATCAAGATTACTTGATAGTAAGCCAAAAGAGCAAGTAACATCTTTCCTTTTCTTAACAGCCTCCAGGCCCCAAACAGTCTCCAGGCACTGTGAGAGTGAGGTCATGTCATCGCTTGCCAAGGACTGAGATATACAGCTGAATATCATCAGCATGTTGATGATATCTCAGTCCATGGTGATGGATGATCTCATCCAATGGCTTCATGTAGATATTGAATAGCAGCAGGGAGAGTACCGAGCCCTGCAGGACTCTGTAAAGCAGTGGGCAAGGGCTGGAACTCTCACCTCATATTAGCACCAACTGAGGGTGGCCACAGAGGAAGGAAGTAAAACAGGATAGCACAAAGGCCCCCCACTCTCAACCCCCAAAGCTACTCCAGAAGGATACCAGAATTGATGGTATTGAAAGCCGTTGAGAGATCAAGTAGAGCAAGGAGGGATGCACTACCCCCATCCAGCTCCTGCCAGAGATCATCAAAAAGCACGACCTTTCTGTCCCATATCCAGACCTGAATCCTCACTAGTAGGGGTCTAGATAACCTGTTATATCCAGAAACATCTGAAGCTGCCGCACAACCACCTTCTCAACCACCTTCCCCAAAAAGGAAGATTGGAGACAGGTTGGAAATTATCCAACTGGGGGGAAATCCAGAGATGACTTCTTGAGAAGAGGGTGGACCACAGCCTTCTTAAAGTGCTAGGGCACTACCCTCCCCTGTAAGGAAGCGTTAATCATCTCCAAAGTCCATCCGCATGTCACCTCCCAGGAAGCTTTCACAAGCCAGGAGGGACCTGGGTCTAAAACACAAGTCCTTCCACGCATACTCCCTAGGATCCTGTCCACTTCCTCAGGAACAACAGGGTCAATTCCCAGGTAACAGGGCAAGAACCTCATCATTGAAGGAGCTCATTTAGAGCAAGGATAGATCGGGAACTCATCAAATTTGCAGATGACACCAAGCTGGCAGGAATAGCCAATGCTGCAAAAGATAGGCTTAAAATACAGAAGGATCTTGACAGACTTGAACATTGGGCGCTATTTAACAAAATGAAATTCAATGGGGAAAAAATTAAGGTCTACATTTAGGCAAGAAAAACCAAATGCACAGGTCTAGTATAGGTGGTATCTTGCTCAATAGTAACAACTGTGAGAGGGATCTCAGAGTCCTAGTGGACAATCACTTAAATATGAGCCAGCAGTGTGCTGCAGCTGCCAAAGAAAGCCAACACAGTGCTAGGCTGCATTAATAGAGGGATAGAATCAAGATCACGTGAAGTGTTAATACCACTTTACAATGCCTTGGTAAGGCCACACTTGGAATACTGCATCCAGTTTTAGTCACCAAAATGTAAAAAAGATATTGAGACTCTAGAAAGAGTACAGAGAAGAACAACAAAGATGATTAGGGAACTGGAGGCTAAAACGTATAAGGAATGGTTGCTGGAATTGGGTATGTCTAGTTTAATAAAGAGAAGGACGAGGGGGGACATGATAGCAGTGTTCCAATATCTCAGGGGCTGCCACAAAGAAGAGGGAGTCAAGCTATTCTCCAAAGCACCTGAAGGCAGGACACGAAGCAATGGGTGGAAACTAATCAAAGAGAGAAGCAACCTAGAACTATGGAGAAATTCCCTGCCTCCAGAAGCTGTGAATGCTCCAACGCTGGAAGTTTTCAACAAGAGACTGGACAGCCATTTGTCTGAAATGGTATAGGGTTTCCTGCCTGAGCAGGGGGTTGGACTAGATGACCTCGAAGGTCCCTTCCAACATTATTATTATTATTATTATTATTATTATTATTATTATTATTATTATTATTATTATTATTATTATTATTATTATTATTATTATTATTATTATTATTGTTGTTGTTGTTGTTGTTGTTGTTGTTGTTGTTGTTGTTACCTGAGTGTTTAAATTAAAAATTCATAGTTATTTAGCTTCATTAACCTCGATGATTAGAGATTATAAGGCCCAGGTTATCCCCACGTTCTTATACTGAGCTGACGTTTGGGGCTTTGAACAAACCAAAAGGCAGCATTTGAAAGTATCTTGGAAATCAGTCCCAAGGACTTCAGTGGCTCCCATGAGAGATGAATTTGGAATTTACACATTTTTCTAAAATCAAGGCATATAATTATTGTATTGTATTGTAAAATTAAATTAAATTAAATCTATGGAAACCCAAAATTGTGTCTGTTAAAACAGACATAATTTCAATTAAAGACCTCTTGGATTATACAACTGACAAATTATATGAAGAGCTGTGGTCTCCCGGTCTCTTGTACAACTGGAGAAGAAAGTAAAAAAAAAATTGCTGCCCAAAGAATCTTGGATATAGAAGCAGAGAAAGATGTAGCAAATCTTCAAACATTAAATATAATATTGCCCTTTATTGGAACAATATACTTAAGTTAATATCTCCATATTTGAGTCTATTTGTGGTAAATTGTAGGGGTGATGGAGAAAAATGATTTGCATTTTTATTATTATTCCAGTTACTTTATTTCTTGTATTCTATTTTTATATACAGTCTTGTTAATATTCTGTGTTTAGTATTTTAAACAATAACTAATCAACAGGTTATTCAAATAAGTTCATCAAAACAAACTTCAGCATTTTTCATTGCTTTTTCAGATCAGGGATAAAATTGCTTCGGAGATTCTGAGTGATAAAAGCAAATTCCCTTTTTTCCACCGGATGCTCCCCAAAGAAGGGTTTCAGTACCCAGCAATTATCCAACTGCTCCTCCATTTCAAATGGACCTTGATTGGTCTTCTTGCTCCTGAAACAGAAAAGGGAGAGAATTTCCTAAGGACTTTTCCTCCTTTGCTTGTCAGGAATGGAATTTGTGTTATTATATCACAACAAATTCCAATGACTCTTCATCAAGCACCCCTTAGGGGTTCCAGTTCTAAGTGGAAACAAGTCAATGTCTTTGTTCACTTCACAGAATATATTATCGTTTCAAGCACATTTCGTACTTTCCATTTAACACTTAAAGATTTATCAGGACCCATTGAAGGGAAAGTCTGGATCACCACAACTTTGGGAAAATATTTGATGTATCATCATGGATATCTCAAATACATCCATAGTATCTGGAGCTTTGATTTTCTGCAAAATATAAGCCCCAAATATGGTGCCTTTGAACCTTATTTCTTTATAGATCGCCAGTTTCATAATAAGTCTTTTCACTGTTCTTTTTCAAAACATATCTTTTCTGTCAAAGCCCAGAAAAGATGCAGCCAAAAAGCTCTAATGGAGACCCAAGAGAAAAGGGGCAGCATCCAGATTGCAAATAGTGACTCTGTTTACATCCTCTTTATGACTTTGGCCCATGCTTTGAAGGCTGCATATTCGTCCAGATTCTGGAGAAGGAAGATCCAAGAGACATTGGAGGCTCCAAGGCTGCAGCCATGGCAGGTATGGGGTCCTAAAAGGATCCAACAAACTAAATTCCTTTGGAGAAAGAATCCACAGGAGAAGGAGGGGAACCATCTCATCCTCCTTGTGCTATGAAAGATCAACAGATTTGCCCAATCTTGTTCCTTGGGTAATAATGTACTAAGTAGCCAGCATCAGATATATTTTATATTAAATACTACTAATTTTAAAAGGATGTTTTCATTTTAAAAAATATTCCTGTATGTATGGTTTCTGATTAGCAGTACAGAATTTTAATTTATAAATTTGAAGGTTTCTCTGAGAATATCTGATGGCCTTCGCCTCAGCTGGGTTCTTTTTTCCTGGTTGAATGGCCAACGAATCACACTGGAACAAGGAAGGCGACTTACAGCTGTTTATTCCTGCAGAAATAGAGAGTCTCATGCTTAGGACAGAGGTCCAAATGAGAAAAAGTTGGCTTAGCTATTTAAAAAAAAAGTTTCTTTTCGATAGCAAAACCTTCCTAATCCTATCATTGTCAGGAGTTTTCTGCTGCATGTCTGTAGTTTCTTTGTCAATTTTGCAAGGAAGCTGGCAAATGAAGGGGGAACTTAGACAATCCATTGGGTAATTTAATCAATTCTAAGTTTTGATGGCTTGTTTCTACATAACTTGATCAATTCAAAGGTGGAGAAGGAAACTAGAGGGTCAGCCATACTGGACTTAATTTTCACTAACAGATGTTAGTAAAAAGGGTTGAACCTACAGGAATCCTAGGAGAGGGGAGTGACCATGAAATATTGGAATTAAACATAATGCAAGCATAAGGAATACAAAAAAAAATCAAATTAGACTCTTGGACTTTAAGAGACCTGATTTCAACAAATGTAGAGAGTGCTTGGGAAGGATTCCATGGATGGAAATCCTGAAGGGGAAAACAATCCATGAAGCTTGGAAAACTTTGAAAAATGATATTATAAAAGGCTAAATGAAGAAGACAAATAAAGGATCTGAAAAGCAACCAGCAGCCAGACCTCTTTGATATACTGAAAGACAAAAAAAAGGACAAGTATAAAAAATGTAAAGAGGGGCACAGAACTAAAACAGAATATCAGCAAATAGCCTGAACCTGCAAAGATGAAGTCAGGAAAGCTAAAGTTCAAAATGAACTAAGAATTGCAACAAAAGTCAAAAATAAAAACAACAACAACAACAAACACTTCTATCCACATGTAAAAAGAAGAAAAAATCAAGGAAACAAGTGGAATGGAAGAAAATGGCAACACAGTGATGAGGAGCAAAGAGAAGGCAGAACTCCTTGACTCATTTTTTGCATCTCTTTTAACATAAAAGGGGAAAAAACAGTCCCCCAAAAAAGTAAAATGCAGATTATGAATGCAAGTCAAAATAATCAAGAAAATGGTAAGACATTCTAGACAAGTTCAAATTGCCGGGACCAGATGGTTTACAACCCAGGGCACTGAGATGTAATCTCAGAACTATTGAACTATATCTTTGAAAGATCTTGGAGCAGTGGGGAACTACCAGATGATGGGGAAAGAGCTAATGTAGTTCCCATCTTCAAAAAAGAAAAAAAAACCCACTATGGCTTCTGGTGGCCATAGTGGTTTTGAGGCTTAAAGGAAACTTCCCTACATTCCCTTCTGATGTGTCCCTCTCTTCCACACTTAAAATAATCTTGGCAGTTTTTATTAAATTCCCCCCTTCTTTGCATTGGAAGAATCTTGGCTGTCATTCTGGAGTCTGGTAGCCAGGGTGCCTTTGATCATTCTGCAGGGTAGCAAAACATTTTTAAGTCCTCCCTCCTTTCTGTCCTTCTCTTTCTTTCCCTCTCTTTTTCTTTCTCTTCCTCTTTTCTTCCTCTATCTTCCTTCTTCAATTTTTTTCCTTTGATCGAACACGGTTGGCAATTCTGCGCAACTCTGGGATCCCAAAAGTAGACCAGTTAGATACAATCTTGTGGAAATGGCCTTTTATTGTCACTTGCAGACTGATCTACCAAGGCAGAGGCCAGGATTTCTTGGTCTTTGGGGTTGTTCATATCTAAACAGGCACAGGCAACCCCTGCTTCCAGAAGGCGAACCCAGAAGGCATCTGGTATTTCCCCTTCCCTTTTTGCATTGTACGCTGGAACTCAGATCAGTTTAACGGCTTATGCCCAATTTCTTGCAAAGCATCTAACAAATTCCCTTTGGCCCAATTATATTCATCCCAGTTGGTTGTAATGTTATAATCCCAGTCAGGACGACTCAATGGCCAGGCAACTCTCACTGGGGCAACATCTCCACTGGGTTATTATGACTGGCCATCTGGCAATTTCCTCGGTATTTTCGAACAACTTCAAGATTTCATCCTTCGTGAGGAAGGATTGTATCATATCACTCCATGATGGAGCATGGATTCCATTTGGGGTCCGTTTCTTTCTCCAGCTGGAAGAGAAATAGCAGGCTGCTGTTTGGAAAAGAGGTTCCATTTATTTTCTCAGTAAGAGCAACAGCAGCAGCAACTGGATTTTATATGCTTTGTGTCCTTTGTTCCAAGGTATTTGGGTATAGGTGTTAAGATGGGCTCTTTCTGTGATTTTGGAACTGGGGGAAAGTATTTTTCACCTTTGTTATAAGTTTTCCTTTTGTCGTGTAAAGTGTTGTAGCTGATCCTTGAGGGCAAAGGGAAGTGTGCATATGGGTGCCTTTGATGTTCTAATTTATCTCTAGCCTGGGTGATCAGTATCTGTCTCTTATGTGGTCAGCTCAGCCCTTTTGGAGATCACTATTTAGTATTTTGTGAATGGTTTTTCTGAATGGGCAACATTGTATCTTCTAAACAAAACATAATTTCCCTAGATTTAGATCGGCAACTGTTTTAGTGGAGAAAAAGATGGGAAGGTTTCTGCTTAATTCTTATGGGGATTACTTGGAATGGTAAGGCGGGAGGGAATATTTGATTTCTGGGGAGGAGTTTCCCTTTTCAATTCAATAAATATTTTGTCAATATATGATTGACAAATTTTGTTGAACCATTTTCATTCACTTATGAACTTAGTGATAACTAAGATTCATACATGAAAACATCTGGTGGGGTCAGAAACAAATGGGTCCACTTTTAAAATTCCTATGTTTCCTTTATAGTTTCATCCCTTTCTGGAGAAGAATGAATTCTACAATCTTTCCCACTGGAAGCTCTACCTGGACCAAAATGGAGACATAGCTGCAGATATGGACATCCAGTGCTTGGTGGTTTTGTCCAAAAGACGTTTGATGAAAAGGAAACTGGGAAGTATTGAAAGACAGAGACTTATTATAAACCAAAGGGCTCTTTCATGGATAAAGTTGCTCAACAGGGTAGGTAAAATATTGCAGTGTTCTCTCCTTTTTCTATAAATTGTTACCCATTTCAAGTGGGTTAATCCTAGTCACCCTGGTGGATGATCTTCAGTGGAAGATGAATGTATGAAGGAGAAAACATGCAGTTTTCTTAGACTGCTTAAGGGGAGGGTTTCAGTAGTATTCACAAAGGTGTCCCTCAGCTGTTATATGGAATAGGGAATACTCTTTTAAACTGATTCAGCCATGTTCAACATCAGATGCTGCGTGATTATTCTTTTGGTTACAGACCATGGTTCTTTTTGTATCTCTTCTATAAGTTAGAATCTCCTTCAAACTGGTGAGCAACCCACAAGTACTGACATTTGTGTTGTGAATAGCCCCTGGTTCTTTTAACCAGTGTCTGCACTAAGGTTCAGACTGAATCAGATGAAATATAGTCATGACTTGTTGGAGGTCCTGTTGGTCCATGTGGGAAATAAGATGCAGATCTGAAAGATAAAATGTATTCTTTTGAAGACAGCAAAGTTCACATTCTGGACAGAGACGATCAACGATTTGAAAGAGGGGTCAAAGAGACCATCTACATTAAAACTGAACAGCCCCCTCTCAACAGAGGGGGAGGGATACAACATCACCTATCTATCCACCATACAGTCCTTTCAGCCATTCCAAGAAGATTCCACATCCATTTGCACTTTGATTCAGGTGACTCTGAGGGCACAGATAAACCCCCAAGTGGCCTCAACCACTCTCAGAGAGTTAATGACCAGATGACTGCAAAGAATATAAATCTTTCCATTCCCCACCATTCAATCAGGACTGAAAAAGCTTCTTGGATGAGAAGCAAAACATTTTCAAGAAAAAAAATAAAAAGTCCATTTGCCTTTTGGAAAAGCACCTTTGGGACAAAATATGCCTGACTTACCCTGTTTGAGGGACATGTTCTCATGACCTCACCTCCATCTCCTCCTTCCGTTATGTATTCTAGATGGACAGTGATTAATATTTATATGTTACTTATATGTAAAGGGTAGGTCTATACATATGTTGTATATAGTATGTTTAAATGTGTGTTATGTATGTGTACACTTTGAGAGCAAGCAACTAAATTTCATTTTTAATGTGTGCTGTTGTATCCACAGTAAAAAATGACAATAAAGGTTATCTAATCTCATCTCATCTCATCTCACTCTAATTCTAGAAACTAGGCAGTCAGTTTTAGTCTTAGTTCTCCAACATGGAAGCCAAATCAATTAAATAAATAAATGTATAAAGAAAGAAAGAACATTTCCTTTAAGGTTAACAGCTCTAATTGGTAAGGATTTACCAATAAAGAGGAACCCACTAGTTGTTATTTAATATTAAAATCTTTTCTCAGTTCCACACTTTATTCAGTAGAAAAGTCCTTTATTGCCATGAGATATGCCAGAAGTAAAAGGCAGGAACTATATGAATCTTTCGGTGGTTGTACCTCCTGCAATCACTTGGAACTAGTTAGATAATTCATATTTCTTCTTCATATTTCTTCATATTTTCTTTGGCATTCCTTGTTTTTCTCCTTAGCCTTTGCCTCAGTCCAAATGTGTGGAAAATTGTCATCCTGGATATGTCAAGCGGAAGCAAGAAAGAGAGCCAGTTTGTTGCTATGACTGTGTTCCTTGTCCAGAGGGGACCATCTCCACACAGGAAGGTGGGTGACACAAAAGAAAAGAGCAGATTTATGAGCTTCCTCTAATACATTTCTATGGAAGTCAATGTTAAAGAATGTGTTAAAGGTCAAATATTTTTATTTTAAAACTGCACAATTTCTTATCTAAAAGGAGGAATAGTCAAACGACCTTGAAGGAGGGGCTGGATAGAGATGGGAGTGTATAGCATTTGGGGCACGTTTTACTACAAAGAAAATATCTTTTTTGCTTTTTATTTTGGATCTCTCTTTCCACCTTTATCTTTTTATGAATATCTGAATTATTTGAAACTTGAGGAATTGTCTTAGATCCATCTTCTAGAAGGATCTTTGCAATTTATTCTATATAGGTCTCCCCTTGATCATCACTAGAAAGAATTGCTGGTCCACAATGAGGTGATATGTACAGTTATGGGAGCACCTCCTTACATGAATGTTACCACTGATGAGAGTAGCCATTCCAGATTATTTGCAGAACTAGTTTTTGCTACTTTCCTATTTTTAAAAAGTATATATTCTTATCTTGTTTCTCTGGAGAAGTTAAGAGATGCATCTTAGAAAATCCTCCTGGTATCAATTGTTTTCCAAAAAAGTTATTTCTTGAAAAGTGAAAGGATAGAATATTAAAGAAATATTTCTTTGCGGGTTTTGCAGATACAGAAAAATGCACCAAGTGTCCAGATGATAAATATCCAAATAAGGATCATATCCAATGTATCCCCAAAGTTCTATCCTTCCTGTCTTACGAAGAAAATCTGAGCATCATCCTGATCTCTTTTGCCCTGCTTTTGTTCCTAACCACAATGTTTGTGTTAATCATATTCATTAAATACCGAGAAACTCCCATTGTCAAAGCCAACAACCGGGACCTCTCTTACATTCTTCTGATCTCCCTCCTGCTTTGCTTCTTGTCTTCTTTTCTCTTCATTGGTCAACCAAGGAAAGCCACCTGCCTTCTCCGACAAACAATTTTCAGCATCATCTTTTCCGTTGCCATTTCTTCTCTCTTGGCCAAAGCAATCACAGTGGTGCTGGCTTTCTTGGCCACAAAACCAGGAAACCGAGCAAAGAGATGGTTGGGGAAGAGCTTGTCCAACTCCATCATCCTTTTTTGTTCTGCTGTCCAAATTATCATCTGCTCCATCTGGATGGGAGTGTCTCTCCCATTCCCTGACTCTGACTTCCACTCTCAGCCTGGAGTGATCATCCTGCAATGCAATGAAGGCTCTGTTGTCCTGTTCTACATGACCCTCAGCTACATGGGCTTCTTAGCTACCATTTGCTTCACGGTGGCCTTCCTAGGCAGGAATCTCCCTGGGGCCTTCAATGAAGCCAAGCTGATCACCTTCAGCATGCTGGTCTTCTGCAGTGTCTGGGTGACTTTTGTGCCCACCTACCTGAGCACCAAAGGGAAATACATGGTGGCTGTTCAGGTCTTCTCCATCTTGGCCTCCAGTGCTGGTCTTCTGGGCTGCATCTTCATCCCCAAGTGTTACATAATCATTCTGAGGCCAGACCTGAATAAAAAGGAGCAGCTTACAACCAAAAGAAGTGTATAAATGTGAGATACTAAAGGGCAACTGGCAGATAGGATTGTGAGGAAAGTTATTTCTTGAAGTAGTGGGAGAGTATTAACAAGCTGGAAGGCTTGCATGTGGCAACCATGACATCCTTGTTTCTCAGTACATTTTACCAAAATTGCTATGGCAAGTGCAACTGATATGTTTCTTTTTATTTAGAAAATAACTCTTTCTTGAGGATAATAACAGTAGATCAGTGGGAAAATAACTTGAGGCTTGCTAATTATGAATATTCATGCTTACATCATGTATTAAATATGCATATGTACTATTATCATTTTGTTCTCCTTTCCTGAAATGTATCAATATGAGTGCATCCTTTTGTCTGTAGGATTTCCTCCCTCTATTTTCTGGAGGGTAATTCCTCCAGTGTCCACTGAATAAAGAATAACTGCAGTGAGCCTTGATTATTGCATTTTTTTGGGTCCTGTATTTTTTTCTACAGAAACTGGTGTCAGCAGTTAGATTCACAATCTTCCTGCTGCTCCCAGGGACATCAGGTGGGGTGTCCTGTAGGATGGTTGCTTTGAGATTGATCCCATGACCCTTTCCATTTCCAAATAATGGCACGTTTAAGGAGGCAGTGTAAGGCAACAATCTGTGTATAAAAATCCATTTTTCTAGTGAGGTTTGTGAATCACTTATGGTTTCATGCTCACATCCCATCTGAGTAATAACTGGAGGTGTCCAGAAAACAAGGCGGAATTTGGCTTAGGAGGGGTGAGAGTGATCTTTCTGTGTCAAGCAAAGACTGACCCCGAGGCTCTGTTCAAACTGCCTTTTTCCTATTTCTTAATGTATGAATTTCCTAAGCACATACTTTGCTGGGAGGGAATTGAAAAATAGTGGTCAAGCAGATTCTGATTGGTGAATGAATGTTTCTCAAATAAACAGATAAGCCTGTAGTGGGCCAAGGCTGGGAGTTGGCCTATTGCTTTCACTCCTACCTCAAGAGCAGGGGTGTCAAACTCGCCACGTCACATGATGTGTCCCGTGGTATTTCGACTTTTTCCCCATTGCCGGAACTGAGGTGGGCGCGGTTTTGGCATGACGCATCCGGCCCATGGGCCGGCAGTTTGACACCCCTGCTGTAGAGGCTGTGAAAAAAAAAGGCAATGTGTGAAATTGAAAAGAATCATAAATAGATTTTCCTCCTCCATTGGAAGAGAAAAATCCTGACACATGAATCCAAGACTACAATAATCAGTGCAGGGAAGGAAAAGGAAAGGCCAGCCAGAAATAACCCCCAATTCCACATGTGGACAGAGATCATGCAGATAAGTAAATCTGAACAAGAAATGTCAGAATCTTTGGGAGGAAGGCAAATGAGAAATTTGCAAACCTAAGGAGTCTTCCAGGAGGATCCACAAGAGGTTCCTGCTGGTTTATGTAACCAGGTGTGGTTACATATATAGAGCAATGGAATTAGTAAAACTCAATGGTCATCCTGTGGTACAGGGAAAATTGACAAATACAGAATATAGAATAATAGCTTTGGAAAGGACCTTGGAGGTCTTCTAGCCCAACCCCCTGGTCAAGGAGGAAACTTTATACCATTTCAGACAAATTGTTGTCTAATCTGTTTTTAAAAGCCTCCAGTGTTGGAGCACCTACAACTACTGAAGACAAATTATTCCACTGGTTGATTGTTCTTACCTTCAGGAAATTATCCTTAGTTCTAGGTTGCTTCTCTCTTTGTTCAGTTTCCATCCATTGCTTCTTGCCCTGCCTTCAGGTGCTTTAGAAAGTAAGTTGACTCCCTCATTTTCAATGACTGAAGCCAGATCATCCTCATCTCTTTAGAAATAGGACCGGGTATACAGATCAAGGGATGAACATATCCAACATGCCTTTCCTCTTCCAATTTTCCCCCACAAAAAGTGGGAATTGTTGCTGAGTTGAACAGAGAGAGAGAGAAGGCTCAAGGCACCCAGCTGTCTTGCATGCACTTTTAACCAAACACATCAAAATTGAAGTTCCAGTTACATTGAATTGATCTCCTCCCCTCTTTTGTCAGCTGGGGGGGCTGCAAGGCAAAAGTGATTATAAAGTAGAACTGCAATATAGCAGAAACCAGCTGAGGCTCAGGCCAGTAAGTCTTAGAGTTACACCCATAGAGCTGCCACAAATTGTATAGTAGAATTGTAATTATTAACCACCCTGGTTGAGATGCCTAGAGGTGTTCCAAATCTGCAGGAACCTCCCAGTAGTTCTACTTTCAGCTAAAGGAAAGTTGTTACCCAACCACATCTGGAGGGACGCAGGACCCCCAAATCTTCTATACCATAAAGAGGGGCTTGGTTGGGGTACAAGGAAGTCAAGAAGAGGCTTGCACCCCCTGAAAAAAGAGCTCATATTTGGGGAAGAAGATGGAAAAGGGGCCACTTTTTTCAAGGGTGTCTCTGGCAGGCAGAAACATAGTTGCATTTGCATTCAGCTCTTATTTTTCCCAGGTTGGCACACTTTGATGTAAAGGAATACAGACAATACTGATCTCTATTGGGGAGGGAAGTCCAAATCTGAAATCATCCAGTGACACTTTTTGCCTAAAGCCAAATTTTCCACCAGAAAAAAATTCCATTTAGGGCCTTCTGGATCATGTCTCTGTCCAAAGTCTCCCCTGGAGGATTCAGACAAAGAGCAGAGCTGAAACTTTGAGGATAATTCTCCCTCTCACCAGTGATCCCTGGCTAATTCAACTAGTTCTTGGACTCAGAGTTTGTTGGGCATTTCTCTGGAGAGAAATGGAAGGGAAGTAATCCTCATATGGTTTAAAATGATAGGGCAGAGCTAGAATTAAATCAATCACTAGGAATTAAGAGGTTTAAAAATTTCATCCTTGAAATTGGCCGCAGAGGGAATACATGGCATCTGTGGTTGAAGAAAAAGAAATCTGATATTTGTTACCATAGTGGTTAAAGAGAAAACCCCAGGGACTACTTAATGCCTGAACATGTCAGTGAACTGACATAGCTTCTTACTGAGTTAAAGCTGAACTTTATTTTGAAAGTTAATGCTGAATGACTCCACCACAAAAAGACTGATGCAGTAGTGTGGCCAGTCTCCAAGAACAAAATCAAGCTCAGTCAAAAACTAGTCATTAGGACTTTGCATAGTTAAAAAAAATCACACCCATGCAGAGAGAGTGAGAGTGTGTGAGAGAAATTAGAGAAATAAAAGATACATTTCACCCCATGTAAGGAAAAAAAATGAGAGAAGGGGACCCATGTTCCACTGCCATTCCCTTCCACACATAGAGCACTGAGAGGGGAAAGCAAAGCCCAGACTCATCATGTTGCCCATAGAAAAAATATGTAAGTTTTCCTTTTCTGATATAAAAATGTCTCCCCAGCCACTATGGACAGAAAACCCAAATCACCTGTTCAAGTTTCCGGTCTTTTTGGAGTATTGAGTCTGTGTCAATCTACTTATTGGTGGTTCAAAAAAAAGGGGGATACAAAATGTGCAACAATTGGTGGCAGAGATGGGATTGCTTCAGGCTCCAGAGACCTCCAAATGCTGTCAGTGAAAAGGAAAAAAAAAGAATTTGGTCCAGGGAGATATCAAACCCTCCAGGCACCGGCCTCAGAAAGGACCTGAGCTTCTCCTGTGCAATCAGAGATGGAAAAGCTGGAAGGTGGAGCTGCTCCTTTGGATGCCGAGGCTGCTGCTTGTTCTGCTTCAGCCTGATATGAAGTCAAAGGGAAGATTGGAAGATTCAGAAAAGGGCTTGGATTCTGATTCACATTTTCACTGAGGTGCTGGTGTCAAACTGCCGGCCCGTGGGCCGGTTGCATTATGCGGAGGCTGCACCCACCCCAGTTCCAGCAATGCGAAAAAAGTCACGATATCTCACAACATGTCACATGATGTGGTGAGTTTGACACCCATGTGCTAAAGCAACAACAGGAAGAAAGAGCTCAGTTAATCATGAAAGATGAGAATGAATAGATTTAAAGGGAGGGAGAACCGAAGGATCTATTGGAATGGGGAAAGCGTGAGAGGGAGGCAAGTAGAGAATATAGGGGTTGCTGAATCTCTTCAACTGAATCCAGGCTCAGAGAGAGGTTCCTTCCCCTTAGACCAGGCATGTCAAACTCGCGACATCACATGATGTCGCACGATGTATCACGATTTTTCCCCATTGCCAGCAATGGGATGGGCGCAGTTTCGGCATGACGCATCTGGCCCGTGGGCTGGCAGTTTGACATACCTGCCTTAGACAGCTACTAAGCAGGTAGGAAGGAGGGGTGGTCCCAAAGGTTTTAAAATACCAAAGTTAACAGAGAAGGAAAACATTGAATCATTGGTTGCTGTCTTTGAGTGGGGTGTTGCCTCATGGAAATGGTCCTCCTCCATCATCAGGACACCCCACCTGCCAATCAAACAGTAGGTTGGGATGGAGGGCCATAAAGGGAGAAGAAAGAGCAGCACAGGTGTGCCTCCTCTGCTCAAGCCTTCCAGAGGCCATCAAGCCAGCCTCCCAATTTATGAGCAGAGCAGTAAATCCTTGTCCACGGCAGAAACTGCCAGCACAGCTTAAGCAGCTTTTTATGTTGAATTGTCCCTTGAAGCAATTAATTCCCAGGGCCCAGAGTTCAAGTCTAGATGCCTCTGGCTCACAAACCCTTCTACAGGCCCTGAATTTCAACTACCATATGCAAACCTAAGAGCTACTTCAGAGTAGTGGCTAGAAACTAGGAGACTGTGAGTTCTAGTCCTATCTTAAGCACAAAGCCACCAAAGTGACCTTGGGCCAGCCATTGTCTTTCAGCTCTAGGAAGAAGGCAATGGCAAGCTTCTTCTGAAATGTAGAATTCCTTGAAGTTTGAGTCCATTACTATCCAAACAAAACAGTTTTCCTGATTTTAAAACTCACAGCAGCCCTCTTTAAAAGCTATCGACCTTCTAATATTTAATCACATAAGCATAAATCAAAATTCTGTTCAAGAATTACAGTGATTACATCTTTACATTCATTTCCTCAAAAGTCTTTCCACCAAAGGAAGGTGGAGCTATAAGAGTGGTAAGCTTGGATGTTGAGGACTAGAAACATAGAAGAGCAATTATTTTCATGCCTGGTTTGCTAGCTCAGTAGCAGAATATTACATCTTCAAGAACACAGATAATGTAGTCTCCCCTTTTTTTAAAAAAACAACCTAAAAACTCAGAGGTAGCAACCACAATTATGCTTTTGGCATAAATAGTGGCTTGATTTTTCCTGACAGCCTGATTGAGAACTAGCCAACACCTGAGATGTTCCTTTGCAAGTCAGGATAACAAACCAGATTTAGCTTTTGTCTTGAGATTGTTGCCATGCTGGGTGGACCTGAACCCTGAATCTAAAAGCAGATACTATATATCCTGTGTGCAAACAGACTATGTTGGCCAGCACATAGCTGATTTGTGAAAATCTAGGGGATTTCACACAACATCCTTAACCCAGTTTAATGAAAGAGAATTGCTATGTTAGCATAACTTGTGATGTGTCCTATTTGTGAAAATCCCTACAGAAATGCCTGAAAAAAACCTGGATGCCCTTAACATGAGTTGTGAATATGGCCCATTAAGTCAGGATGATTCAATACAGCCCAAGAAAGAAGAAAGATTACTTCCCAGTCCAGGTTAAGGAGACCACATACTGACATGATAGTTAATGGAATTTGACTCATTTAACTCAATTCTGCAGGGCACCCAAAGTGTCTTGGAGAGGACATTCACATAGATACTGATATGGGGTCTTGCAAAGGGGACTGAGAGGGTCCCATCTTTGCTGGGCTTGGCTGAGGTTAGTCAAATCTCAAACTTATCCAGAGAGGCATTGAAAGCCCAATTAAATCTCCCAAGAGGAATGTTAGAAACTCTGTTCCTTGATTGGCTGCTATTCTGCCCAGGAGCAATGGCTGGGTCAGCTTCACACAACGCTTTACATCCAAGGGAACAACATCCTCTCACTGGGTCTCAATGTAGCTAGTGATACTGAGATGTGCAGGGGCAGAAAGACCCACTGCTATGGGGTGCCCATTTCCTTGAGAAGAAGAAAGAGGTATCTGGCTGCCCCATGGGGACTCTTGCACACCCAGAATCCCAACAAACTGCCAATTCTATCTTCAAGTTAAGGTGTATATATCAATGAGTCCCACTCCAGATAAGAAATATAATCCTCAACAATCAACCCAGATAAATAAATAAATAAACCCAGATAAATAAATATGAGCCAGCAGTGTGCTGCAGCTGCCAAAAAAAGCCAACACAGTGCTAGGCTGCATTAATAGAGGGATAGAATCAAGATCATGTGAAGTGTTATTACCACTTTACAATGCCTTGGTAAGGCCACACTTGGAATCCTGCATCCAATTTTGGTCACCATGATGTAAAAATGATGTTGGGACTCTAGAAAGAGTACAGAGAAGAGCAACAAAGATGATTAGGGGACTGGAGGCTAAAACTTACAAGGAACGGTTGCTGGAATTGGGTATGTCTAGTTTAATGAAGAGAAGGATGAGGGGGGACATGATAGCAGTGTTCCAATATCTCAAGGGTTGCCACAAAGAAGAGGGAGTCAAGCTATTCTCCAAAGCACCTGAAGGCAGGACTGGATGGAAACTAATCAAAGAGAGAAGGAGAAATTTCCTGACAGTACAATTAATCAGTGGAACAATCTGCCTCCAGAAGTTGTGAATGCTCCAACACTGGAAGTTTTTAAGAAGAGGCTGGACAGCCATTTGTCTGAAATGGTATAAGGTTTCCTGCCTGAGCAGGGGGTTGAACTAGAAGACTTCCAAGGTCTCTTCCAACTCTGTTATCATTGTTATTGTTATTGCTATTGTTATTGTTATTAAACTAGGAGCAGCAGGAGTCCTAACTGCACCTTCAAACCTCTTGGAAGTGTCTTTTTTTGGCAGGAGAGTCACACACAGCTTTATATATGGGAATGTGAAAGGGGTCCCACCCAACCAAGTGTATCACACAACCAGAGGAAACGCCATAAATTCCTCTGAAACCAGTATCTGGGTTGTGTGGCAAGATGTCAGGTCTCACCCTCCATCACACAGTGGACACCATCACCATCTCAGCTGCAGACTCAACAGTCCATTGTTTATTTAATAAACTAAGAAAGTTCAAAATAAGAAAGACTTCAGTATCTTATACAAATATGGATTTTCTGGGTGTTGAACTATCTTCCTACAGCATCACTTCCTGAAAATGTCCTAACAAGAAAGACAACAATGGCTACAGGACACTGCCCCCAGGGAGTCTATCTGTGACTTTTCATTAGCATATTTTTCTCTAGCTCCTCTGGAAGAAGTTCAGAAGCCTCAAAGCACAAATTGCCTCTCAATGTAATCATCACCATCTGGGTCTGTGAGATCTCTTCTGCTACTTCTCCAGTGATTGCCTTTGATGTAAACATCATATTGAAGCAGCTTGAAAGAGATTTTGCATCGAAAAGAATAAAGGCCTCAGGTCACACTCTTTGTGCCACAACTTTTGGGACAGGGCAGTGGCTCTGCTCTTGAATGTACCTTTCTCTCCTTTCCAGATGATGCTTGGTTTGCCTCTATCTGAATCAGGAAAGCCTCTGGTGTTTCCACTTCGTGAAAGTGCTTTGAATCCTTCTTTTTAGTTCTTATTAAGAAATGGGAAGTGGGGTTGATTGAGCACCATAAATTATGGATCTCCTGTTTCTGCTTCTGATGCTATTGGTGTCCCAGCCAGTTGCTGGGAAACTTAGAATAAAATGTCCTCTGATATTGGAGCACAAGGATAGAAAGCAACCATGGAGACATCTTGTTAGTATTGTCACCACTGCAGTAATAATGTCACATACAATATTGACTTTCAACATGGCTCCTTATAGTCAGTTTGACTCGTAAGTCAGTCTGTGTGATGGAGTTGCATTCCCTCCTTTTTCAGTTCTAAGACTCTCCTCTCCTTCCTAGTCACTTACTCCTATCTTGCAAAATCTGTCTAATGATACACTTGTGATAAATAAACCCAGTCCATGTTCTCAACACTCACAATAATTCAAATGTGATGGGTGAATATAAATTGTCTCTTGTTTTGAATCAGTATTGCCATAAGACTTAATAGGACAGTGTAGAAAAAGAGAAATAAATGTTTAAAAATCTTTGCTGTTGATGGTAATGATGATAACTTGAACATTTTATTTACAGTAGGTTAATTACATCTTATTATGAAAATAAAATCTTACACTTCATTATCTCCATTCATGTGATCAACAAGAATCCCAGGCTCCTGCACAATCTCACGCTTGGCTACAATATCCATGACAACTATTTGAACACACTTGGCACTTCAGATGCCTTGCTGGACATGCTCTCTACTGGAGAAGCCAATGTTCCTAACTACAGCTGTGGAAGGAAGGATCACCTTTTGGCTCTTCTTGATGCAGCTCTTAGGGATAACTCCATCCAGATGTCAACCTTAGTAGGCACTTACAAAGTCCCACAGGTTTGTGTGTGTGCTTTGTCTATCTCAGGGGTGTCAAACTGCTGGCACACAGACCGGATGTGTCACAATGAAACCACGCCCACCCCATTGCCGGCAATGGAGGGAAAGCTCCGATACGTCACACGATGTCATGTGACATCACGAGTTTGACATGTCTGGTCTATCTGATAAAGGGTGTGAGATGATGATGGGTGAGTGGTTGATCTAATGACATCATCTGGGTGGAATTCAAGAGTAGCTTTTCTCCTTGGCCTTTGTAGAGTCGTGGCTAGGGATTGGGATTCACAATGATCAAAGAAGACATATCCTCTCATGACACCATCCCTATTGTTTTCATGGCTTCTGCAGCAAAATTGTAAAGGTGTGGAGAGAGTCTGTGTCCAGTCTAAGTGTCTTGTGTTAAAAATGTGCAGCAGTGATGGGAAGCTAATGTTTATACATGAGCTTATCTAAAATAATAATATTTTCAGTGGTGAATAAATCCCATATCTGTGAAAAGAATCCCAATGGATTATTTTACCTATACTTAATAAAACAAATGGCTACAAAGTGACCACTAGTATTAATTAATCACTTTATTAAATAAAATTACAAGGACATTAGAAAGCATGTCAAATATTTTACCCTAATCTGTTCATAATAAAATTTATCATAAATGGCTTGAAATACAATAGAGCCCTGGAGAGGATTTCCTACCAGTTGAATGACTCAAGAAATATCCCAACTGATGGGGCACTCAATTGGAAGATTTATTTGCAGTTATAGATAATACCTGAAATATCCAGTTGGGTTAAATATAGCAACAGTAATTCCAGTATATTAAAAACTGAAATAAAGAGGCACCTAAACATTGCAAGCCCCTGAGTGTAATAGTTATTGTGGCTAAAATAAATGCTAGCTTCCTCTCAAGTAGAATTGAATAGTGCATCTTTGCAGAAAAGTTGGAAAGGGCGAAGAGCCCCCCTCTCCTTAGAGGAAAAAGCTCTGTTTCAATATACAGCTGGGCAAGAAATTAGGGAAATCAATGCACACACACACACACACCACCACCACCACCACCTTGCTATTTAAACAAGTAGAGATTTTCTTTTAAAAAATCATTGAAATAAATACAATAAGAGCTGTGGTGGTGCTATGGATGGAATGGAATGTTGCAGGCTAACTCTTGTCTACAGCCAACAGTTTGATCCTGACTGGCTCAAGGTTGTCTCAGTCTTCCATCCTTCCCAGGTGGATAAAATGAGGACCCAGATTCTTGGGGACAATATGCTGATATTGTAAACCACTCAGAGAGTGCTGTAAAGCACTATGAAGCGGTATATAAGTCTATGTGCTATTGCAATTTTTATTGCTATTTGCAATTTAGAATTAATATATGGAAATTAATATAAAATAAAATAAAAACGGAACTGGTCTTAACATCAGGTAAGATTCAAGGGTACTGATTGCTTTCTTGAGGTTAGAAGACAGGCAGCACTAAGTCTCATCTACTGTACCTATAGTGTCATTACACTCCACAGATCTAGGATGACGTTTCCCAGCAATCTCCAGAGACAACATATGAGGTCAAACCATAGCAGAAGTCAAGTCCCTAGGTATTAAACTATATTCCTCCAGCATAACCTTCTATACTATGTCTATGTCCAGACAGGAAGGAACATAATTAGTACAGAACAGTGCCCCCAGAGGTGTACCTATGAATTTTCACTAATCAACTTTTTCCCAATTACCCCTCTACACATGGAGCTGAGGGAGAAATTGCTTCTCACTGTAATTATCATCATCCTGGTCTTTGGGATCTTCTAAGCTACTTCTCAAGTGACTGCTTTTGATGTAAACATCAGACTGAAGCAACATGGAAGGGCTCTTGCATCAGAAAAGGATAAATGTCTCAGGTCATGATCCATGTGTCAGAAGTTTGGGAAGATTCATGGGCTGTCCTCTTGAATGTATCTTTCTCTCCTTTCCAGCTGAAGCTTAGTTTATCTATGTTTAAATCGGGAAACCTACTAGCATTTCCATCTTATGAGAGTGCCTTGAGTTCTTCTAACACTTCTAGTTCTTCTTGTTTAGAAGCAGCAAGGTAATTAATTCAGCCCTATGAATTATGGACCTCCTGTTTCTGCTTCTGATGCTGCTGGTGTTCCAACCAGTCTCTGGGAAGCTCAAAATGAAGTGCCCACTAACTTTAGAGAACCAGGATGGAAAAAATCCATGGAGCTATTACAAGTCAGGAGACCATCTCATTAGTATGGTCACTACTATAACAAAAATGTCACATATAATGTTGCTGTTCAACATAGTTCCTTCTAGCCGGTCTCCCTCGTAAGTCCTTCAGAGTGATGCCATTGCATTCCTTCAATTTGAAGTTCTAATAATCTCCTTTTCTTCTCATTTCACCTACTCCTATATTGCAAGACAAGTCTAATTTCTTGAATCATCTTTCACAATCACTTGTGAAAGAACATCTTCATCTTTTAATTGTTCTATTTTAATGATTGAATTATTTTGAATCCTAGTTTTTGAAAAATGAAAACCAGCACTACTGCAAATAATGACGTATTTTGACTCTTAACCTCTCCAGCCCATCTTCTGAACACTAATAAAAATTAAATAGTGACAAGTGATTGTCATTTGTCTTCCATTTTGGATCAGTATTGGCTTAAACCTCAGTAGGCTTGTGGAGACAAATAGTATTAAATTGAAAAAGTAATTCTCTTATTGCTGTTGGTGATGAGATAATAATGTGAACAATTTTTTATACTAGTTTACGTTCTGATAAGTCAAGAATTCTACGCTTGATTTTCACTATTCAAGTGATCAATGAGAAACCTCAACTCTTGCACAATCTCTCACTGGGCTACAACATCCATGACAACTATCTGAACACACTTCACACTTCAGATGCTTTGTTAGACATACTCTCTACTGGAGAAGCCAACCTTCCTAACTACAGCTGTGGAAGGAAGGACAAACTTTTAGCTCTTCTTGATGAAACTGACAGAGACATCTCCATCCAGATGTCAACATTAGTAGATATCTACAAAATCCCTGAGGTTTGTATTCGTGTTTATCTATAGATAAAGTGAGTGAGTTGTGGTAGATGAGGAATAAGTTCAACCATATCTTCTCTTTAGAATTCAAGAACTGCTTTTCATCATGGCCATTGTAGGTGTCATAGCTAAAGAATGGGATCCACAACGTGGAGGCTGCAAGGATCAAAACAGCCATATCCTCACATAACAACATCCCCATTGATTTGGGGGTTTCTGCTGCACATTTGTGAAGATGAGGAGAGGCTCTGTGTCCAATCAAAGGGTCTTTGTACAAAAGGAAGATGCAGCAGTTATGGGAAGCTCGTATTTTGTATACTTTCTTAGTCAAATGAATGATATTTTAAACGGTGAACAAATTGCAGGTTTGTAAGAAGAATCCCAGTGGGTTATTTTAGCTACAATTGATAAAACACATCTGGCTTATGTACTCATAAGGCCCACTAGCAATTTTTTAATTGTGACAATTAAAAAAATACAAGCAGATTAGCCACCATGCCAATTTTTTAATCTAATCTGTTCATGATATTCATCATAAAAGGCTTGAAAAGCAATAAAGCATCTGGAGAGTAGATTCTGAAGTATTAAAAAATATCCCTACTGGTGGGGTGCCATACTGACAGCCTCATTATACATACTTGCTATATCCAGTATGGGTAGAAGATGGCAACAGTATTTCCTATATATATAAAAGTGAATGAAAAGGATCACAGAAATAATAGGCCTGTTCATCTAATAGATATTCTTGCTAAAATATATGCTAGGCTCCTCTTGATTAGAATTGAGAGTTGGTAGGTGAATAGTGGATTGCTTGCAGAAAAACAAGCAAGCTTTAAGCAGAGTTGATCACCTATTGATAATTGCTTTTATTTATTTTTTGACTAGTCTAATTATAAAATATGTCAGTCGGGGGAAACATGGTTTGCTGCCTTTATAGATCTTAGTGCAGCATTTGGCACAATAAACAGAGAAGTATTATGGAGGAAATTGATTGCCCTTAAAATGGAACTAAGAGTGTTGGCCCTGATCAAAGCCCTTTATGGAAGCACTTGTTTGAGATTGCAGTTTGGGCTCAATGAAGCCATGAAAAGAAGGAGTAAGACAAAGGTGAATTGTTATTTGGTTTAGACATTAATGGCTTACTGAGACTAATGAAGGATCCTGTAGTATGCATGCCTGAGGTGCTCAGTACATTTTGTAATACCATCTTATATATGCTGATGATATGATATTATTATGGCACTTGCAAAATGGGTTGTGTAGACTGTTAAGAAGGTTTCGGTTCTACTCTTATAATCATTCTCATAATAATTCTCAGATTATGAATAAATCAAAGTCGAAGTTATGATCTTTGGAAAATAACATCGTAGCCATAGATGGCTATTCGATGGTGAACCAATAGAGTGAGTTAACAAACTATTTCCTGGGATAGTTTTCTCTGAGAGAGGAACTTGGCTCACTCATCATCACGTACTCAGTTTGAACAAGAGCAAATTGCTCTAAACTGCTTAAATTAAAAAAACTCAGAAGTATCCATCTTCCTTAGCCCCAATTATTATAGTATATATTGACAAGGCTATCTATAAGTTCTTATGCAAAGCTGGCATTTAGGACTTAGAATATATCATTACTAGAACACAGCATCTAAGAAATATCTTGGGGGTGGATAAAAGCACTTCAGCTGCAGCACTCAGAGCCAAAGTGGAAATTTATACAATTTGTTTTTTTATTTAAAATTAGAGCATATAATTATTGGTGTAAATATATTGCTATGGAAAGTGACAGATTCTCAAAACTATGTTGTTACAATAGTCAGAAATTCAATTAAACACTTCTTGAATTGTGTAATAACAAATTATACCGGGCTGTTGTCTCCCTCTCTCTTGCACAACTTGAGAACAAGCTAAAAATGTTACTGCACAAAGAATGTGGAATATTGAAGCAGAGGAAGTTATAGCCATCCTCAGTAAGACTGGGATATTGAAATGGATGAACTGCTATAAATGGGCCTTCCAAATTGCCAAGTAATGGAGAAATGTCTAAACATTTCAGAGTGACATTCACTCAAGCAAGATTTGAGCACTGGACACAAAGTTAAACATGGAAGATTCCCCTTATAATGAACAGACTTGTATTTATGAAGCTCCAGAGATAGAAGACATAACATATCTATTATTTCAAAGTCCATTTTTTAAAAAAGAGCAAGATCAATATTTTGGACCACAAAATATAGTCTTTCATTTGTGGCTTACGCTATTGGGATCATTATATTAAAGCAACATATTTTCTGTGTAGTCAGAATTTAAAAAAATTCATATAATAAGCACTTTATAGAAAAAAAGTTCACTTGAGATCTGGATATATAGGTCTGATTGCAGTAAATTGTAGGGGTGATACAGAAATATGGTTTCTATGCTTTATTCATTATTTATACTTAATGTGTTTTTATTTTATTGTATATATGGTCTTAGTAATAGTTTATATTTTATATATTGTATCTTGATATGGCTTAATGATTAATCAGCAATAAATTATTCTAACATGTGCATGAGAACAATGTTGGATTCTTTGAAATCTAATATTTGGCATTTGATAGGACCCCAAATATAACTCAATGTTTTTTGTTGCTTTTTCAGACCAGTTATGGATTTCTTTCAGAGGCTCTGAGTGATAAAAGTCAATTCCCATTTTTCTACCCAATGCTCCCCAAAAAAGGTTTCCACTACCCAGGAATTGTCCAACTGCTCCTCCATTTCAGATGGACCTTGATCGGTCTCTTTGCTTCAGACACAGAAAATGGAGAGAATTTCATAAGGACCTTTACTCCTATGCTTGTCAGGAGTGATATTTGTGTTGTGATATCACAACGATTCTCAACAACTACAGCTACAGCAGCCCTCAGGGATGCCATCTCTAAATGGAGACAAGTCAATGTCTTTGTTCACTTCATAGAATATATTTCCCCTTTGGACAGAATTCTTCCTTTCCATTTAACACTTGAAGGTTTACCAGGGCCAATAGAAGGGAAAGTCTGGATCATGACATTCTTGGGAACATATAAAATAAAAATGAACAGACATTTCAAATATGTTCATAGTATTTGGACCTTTTCTTTTCAGGGAAAAAGAAGAACAAAAGATTATACCTTTGAACCCTATTTCTTTATAGATCCCAAATTTGAAAATCAATCTTTTCACTGTTCTTTTTCAAAGCACATATTTTCTGTCAAAGGCCGGAGAAGATGCACCCAGAAAGCACCACTGGGGACCCAAGACAAAAGGAACAAGATCTGGATCCGAAATGATCACCATCTTTACAGTATTGCTAAGACTCTTGCTCATGCTTTGAATGCTGCATATTCCTCCAGATCCAGCAGGAGAAGGAAGAAGGAGAAAGATAGTTTCGGGGCTTTGAGGATGAAGCCATGGCAGGTATGGGGTCCCGACAAGGATCCATTAAACTTAGTTCCCTTTGAATAGGAATCCAAAAGAGAAGGAGGGGAACCATATTAACCTACTTGTGCTAGAAAAGGACAACAGGTTTGACCAATCTCATCTTTTGAGACATAATGTTCTAAAGAGTGGGCACCATGACAGGTTTATTTTGATATTAAACAATGATCATTTTAAAAAAATGTATACATTTTTAAACAAATTCCTGTATGTGTGAGTTTGTAATTAGTATTTCAGTATTCATAAATTCTTCATAAATCTGAAGGAGATCCTGAGATATTTAGAATAGAATAGAATAGAATAGAATAGAATAGAATAGAATAGAATAGAATAGAATAGAATAGAATAGAATAGAATAGAATAGAATAGAATAGAATAGAATAGAATAGAATAGAATAGAACTGGAAGGGACCTAGGAGGTCTTCTAGTCCAGCCCCCTGCTCAAGCAGGAGAACCTATACCATCTCAGGCAAGTGACTGTCTGGTCTCTTCTTAAAAATCTCCAGTGATGGAGCACCCACAATTTCTGGAGGCAAGCTGTTCCACTGGTTAATTATCCTCACTGTCAGGATGTTTCTCCTTAATTCCAGGTTGCTTCTCTCTTTGATCAGTTTCCAACCATTATTTCTCATCCTTCCCTCTGGTGCTTTGGTGAATAATGTGACCCTCTCTTCTTTGTGGCAGCCCCTCAAATACTGTAATACTGCTATTATGTCTCCCCTATTTCTTCTTTTCTTTAGAGTAGCCAAGTGCAGGTCCCACAGCTGTTCTTCGTATGTTTTAGTCTCCAGGCCTTTGATCATCTTAGTTGCTCTTCTCTGATTTTTTTCCAAACTCTCAACATCTTTTTTGTGATATGGTGACCAAAATTGGCTGCAGTATTCCAGGTGTGGTCTTACTAGGGTTTTAATAATCTAGCCCAACTTCTCCTCTTTGCAGGAATCCCAGTTAAAGTTTTTCTGACTGTTGCCTGCTCAGTCTTTGAATTAAGACAATCGGTGAAGGGGAGCCTGAACTTCTCTGCTTTACTGGCTCTAAAACTGTGCTTCCTTTTAGGATATTTTTTCTGTCATTTGGCCAGAATCTCCACTTGCATAATTGAGTACATTTTTTCCATGTCCAGCACTCTGGAGTAACTTTGAACAGATCTTCAGCTTCTTGTAAAATATTTCAGTTATTGGAAGAGAGCTATCTCCCCCTTTTTCCAACTTAGAGATTGTGTTATTTGGAAAAGATTCTCACAGACTTCATCTGATTTCCAGCTCTCAGAAACTGACATGGCTTTTCTTGCCTCAGGTATAAGAGGAGCTCCTTTGATCTCTTCCTTGACTTCATTACCTTCCCTAAGCCTAGTCTAGTTTTTGAGCAATCGTCTTCAAATGTAATGCCTGCAAGTGCACCTAGTTATTGAGTTGGGATCTCCCCAAACCAGGACACTGACTACCTGAGACTCTTGTGGATGCATTCGCCTTCTTTCCATGAGCATCACACTGCCGACTCTCATTTGCTTTGCAATTAACTACTATTTCAACATCATTTTCACAAATATTCGTATCAAGTTTTGCACCCCTCATTGTTCTTCTTATGTACCTAAATTTTTTTCCCTTCTATATAGAATACTTTGTACTTGCCTTTCTCTGAAATTTCAATTGGGGATTTTTTTTCAGCCCATTTTGATAAATCATCAAGACGTACTTTGAATATTATATCTAGTTCTAAGTTATATTTTTAGACAACCATTTTGATATCAGCTATCAATTGGTAGCCGTTCAATTCCTTCCATCCAAATCATTAAAGACATTATGATCAAATTAATTATCTGATTATTATCAAATGAAATTAAATTAAAATACTACTACTACCTCTAATTTATTGTAATCAATGACCGGTATACATAGATAATTATGAGAAAAATAGAAACAAAATCTAAATGAAAGGTCCACCTTGTAGCTGATGTTCATTCTTATATGAGATATCATCACTTCCAACTCCTAGTTCCTAAAATCAGATAATTTTTTATTGGATTTTACTCATGCATTTTTCTCTATTAGGAAATCATAAATGATTTTCTGGAACCTTTGTATTTTTGAAAAGAATACAAATTTAAGGACAGTTTTGTCCAGTTAATTATTAAACCACCCAGACCTCATTTATCTAGGTTCCTAATCATCACATCAGGAACTAGTTCATTAATGCTGAAATTCAGCTGTATCACCAGCATTCCCACAATCTATTTAAAAAAGTGTAATTACAGAAGGAGGGAGCCCACAACTGAATAATGGGCAGGGAAAGAAAATCAGAAAGAGTCCTGCCTAACTTCTCAGGCTGTAAAAAGCATGGTGGGAGATTTGGACTTACAGATTTTAAGATTCTCTTAACACAGTCTTACAATAAAGTAGAATTACCTCATCTAGTCATATTTCCCATCCAATCTGCCTAAAAGAATATTAGCCTGGTAAATTTCTTCTTGACAAAACCGTGCTTTCTGGTACTCACCTGTTGCTTTCAATGGGTGATTATGAATATTCTCTTTGTTTCTTTGTCCAATTTATTTGTGACCTGTTATAAAACATTCCCTATAATTCATAAATTTTATCAATTTTATTTGTTCAATATATATTGACATATATATTGTTAATATATGATTGACAAATTTTGCTGAATCATTGTTTTTCATTTTTGAAGATAGTGGTAAAACTTATTCTCCCAACTAAGGATATTTGCAAATTAGACAATTGTAGAAAAATGAGAAATTCAAATTGGTTAAGTGACCAAGTTTACTGTTTTTAAAATTCATGGATGTTTCCATTCTAGTTTCATCCCTTTTTGGAGAAGAATGAGTTTTGCAATATTTCCCTGTTGAAACTGTACCTGGACCAAAATGGAGATTTGGCAGCTGATCTGAACTTCAAGGGCTTGGTGGTTCTCTCCAACAATGATCCCATTGAAGAGCAATTGGGGAGTTTTGAAAGAGAGAGACTTATTATCAACCAAGATGCTGTTTCACAGCTAAAATTGCTCAACAAGGTGGGAGAAATATTGTTGTGTTTTTGCTATTTTCCAAAGCCTTTGGACCCATTTCAAGTGGCCTAAGCCTAATAGCAAGGTGGATGACCTTCACTGAGAACTGAATGTGGGAGTATAATACTTCTAGTCATTTTAGACTGCTTGGAAGGATTCAGTACTATTGACCAAGGCCCAAGATAAAATGCTGACTAACCATTCTTTGGGACGTTTCATTTCTTATCTGTAATTTGGCATATCCATAAAATGGTAAGAGAGCCCTCAAGATGGTGATTGTGATTCCCATAACCTCAAGTCATTTGCTCAAAATTAGCAAAAACTAAGGTAGTTTTGTTGGCAATGCCCCAATTTTACCCAAGGAAGATACTATCTAAGAGCATTTGGTGAATTTTGAAAGACAAGACTTATGATCAACCAATATGTTCTAGTCATGGCTAAAGTTGCTCAATAAATTGGGGAAAATATCGGTGTCTTTTCACCTTATTCCAAAGACTTAGAAACCATTTCAAGGGGGTGAAACCTAGTCAAAAAGTTGGGACACCTTCACTGAGAATTGAATATGTGGAGAAAACTTTTATAATTATCTTAGATAGCAATTCTATTGATCAAGGTATCCTTCAGATGCTATAATATGAAACATAGGTTAATACAGCTATATCTAAAATGAGATTTTGGGTGATCATTCCTTTAGGACACATATCATAGCCATTGTGTGTCCCTTCTGCAATTTAGTATGTCCATAAAACTGCTGAGACAGGGCCTCAAATTCTGGTGATTTTGGTGCTAATAGCATCAAGTTCACTTGTTCCTTGTCCTGAAATACTAAAAAAAGGCAATTCTGTTGACCAGGGCTTGAGTTCTGTTTTGGAGTGAATCCAATGAAATTGAATCAAGACTTGATGTAGGTTCTTTGGTCCCAGTGGGAATTAGGATTCATCTTGTTGTGGTTTGGGACAGTGTCCTCTGAAGCAGCAGGTCCATAATCTGTGATAATCTTAAGCAAACCAGACCTGGTTATCCATAAGTCTCTTTCACCCCACTGGGATAGTGCAATAGGCCTTCTACTCCTCATAAAGAAGTCCAAGACTTTCAATTCATGAAGAAGTAATTGGTTGTTACTTAATGCTTAAATCTTTTCTGAATTCCATTCCTCCAGACTTTATTAAGTACAAAAATCCTTTATTGCAGTGAGTTATTCCAAAAACAAAAGGGGGGAAGTAAATGAAGAATCTGTCAGTAGATGTATCTCCTAGATTTGTTTGCAATTAGTCAGAGATTTCATATTTAGCTGAACTGAAGCCCAGCAACTATTTCACAAATGTTCATGTCTACCTTCATTTTCCATGGATGGTTAGTCCTAATACATTTTCTTTGGCATTCCTTGTTTTTCTGCTTAGTCTCTGCCCATGTCCAAATGTGTGGAAATTTGTCATCCTGGATTTGTCAAACGGGCTCGAGAAGGAGACCCAGTTTGCTGCTATAACTGCATTCATTGTCCCGAGGGGACCATCTCCACTCAGGAAGGTGGGTCACACTGAAGAAAATGGAAGGCCTTGTGGAAGTGGAATCCTCCAGAGTATTTTCATAAAAGTGGAAGTTAAAAGACAGATTGAAACTCAAGTGTTTTTCCATTTATTTTCAAACTGCACAATTCTTATCTAAAGGAAGAAAAGCAAAAAGACCTTTAAAGGAGGGGCTAGAGAAGAGATAGGAGGGTGTGTCAGATCAGGCAAGCTGTACTACTGCCAGAGAAAATATCTCTTCTAATTTTTAGTTTGGATGTAACCTTCCACATTTACCTCTCTAGGAATAACTGAGTTCTTTGAAACTTGAGAAGTTGTCTTAGGTCCACCTCCTGGAAGGATTATTGCAATGCATTCTAACTGGGTCACTGGAAAGGTGTCACTGGTCCACAATGAAGTGGTCAAGGCAATTATGAACACACCTCATTACACTCACATGACCACTGCTTCCAGTAGCCATTGCAGATTATTTGCAGGATTATCATCTTCTATCAGCCAATTAGATTTCACAAGATTGGCATCCTCTGTGTCCAGTATGTTAAGAAGTGCCATATGGTAAGACTGAGTACTGTTTCCCTAGAAAGATTAACTGATTCATAATTTACCTCTAATCATGTAGGTTCCTATGAAGGTCATTTCACAGATAATCATTCAGATCCTAGCATTTCCCCCAATTTCATAAACATTAGCTATATATTTTTTTAAAAACAATACTCTTTTTTTCTGTGGAGATGTTAAGAAATGTATCTTGGAAAATGTTCATGTTTTTAATGGTTGTCGCCAGAAGGTATAACCTTGAATGGTAAAAGAATAGAATATTAAAGAAATATTGCTTGCGGGTTTTCACAGATACAGAAAAATGTACCAGGTGTCCAGATGATAAATATCCAAATGAGGACCGAGTCCAATGTATCCCCAAAGTTATATCTTTCTTGTCTTATGAAGAATATCTGGGGATCATCCTGGTCTCATCTGCCCTACTTTTGTTCCTAAGCACAGGACTTGTTTTAATCATATTCATTAAATATCTAGAAACTCCCATTGTCAAAGCTAACAACCGGGACCTTTCTTATATCCTCCTGGTCTCCCTCCTGCTTTGTTTCTTATCTCCTTTTCTCTTCATTGGTCAACCAAGGAAAGCCACCTGTCTTCTCCGACAAACTGTTTTCAGCATCATCTTCTCAATTGGAATTTCATCTCTCTTGGCCAAAACAATCACAGTGGTGTTGGCTTTTCTGGCCACAAAACCAGGAAACCGAGTGAAGAGATGGTTGGGGAAAAGCTTGGCCAATTCTATTATCCTTTCTTGTTCTGCTATCCAAGTTATCATCTGCTCCATCTGGCTGGGTGTTTCTCCCCCATTCCCTGACTCTGACCTCATCTCTCAGCCTGGAGCAATCATCCTGCAATGTAATGAGGGCTCTGTTGTTATGTTCTACATCACACTCAGCTACCTGGGTTTCCTGGCTGCCATTTGCTTTACAGTGGCTTTTTTGGCCAGGAATCTGCCTGGGGCCTTTAATGAAGCTAAGCTGATGACCTTCAGCATGCTGGTCTTCTGCAGTGTCTGGGTGACCTTTGTGCCCACCTACCTGAGCAGCAAAGGAAAATACATGGTGGCTGTGCAAGTCTTCTCCATCCTGGCCTCCAATGCTGGGCTGCTGGGCTGCGTCTTCATCCCCAAGTGCTACATTATCATTCTGAGGCCAGACCTGAATACAAAGGAGCAGCTTACAACAAGAAGAAATGTAGATATGTGAGACAGAGGAATCTCAACTGTCAACATGTTCCAACAGCCCAAATTTAGAAAATGGTCCAAGTTGCTCTCAAGTGTGTAGTCAACAACAAAGAGAGTTTGTTGAATGACTGTAGGGAGGCATGTTGTGTATTAAAGCAGTGAAAGTCAACGAGAGAGCCAGCCAATCAGTACCTGATTACACTTCCATTTTGGGCATCAAAGAACTGAATGAAATTGACTGGAGCTTGCATACAACCCTATTTTACTCCTTTGGAAATGGCAAATGCAGCTGATGTATCACCATAATAAAGAACCTGTCCCGCTAGTCTATTGTGACATAGCTGAATCAAGTTCACAAATTTTGGGCAGGATCCATAATATCTCAGGATGATCGAGGTAGCCTTTCTCCATGCAGTGTCAAACTCCTCTGTCTGGTCAATGAAGACAGAGTAAAGGTGCTTATTCTGCTTAATGCGGTTCCCCTGGACATGCCTCATGATAAATATCACATCTGCAGTTCTATGTCCAGACTGAAGCACACATACTGCCTCTGGGTGGTTCCTTTCTGAGACTATGACAACTTTGTTCAGGAGAATGTAGTAAAATATCTTGCCTATGATGGACAGCACCAAGATATCTTTGTCTACAAATACTATTAAATTCAATTATTAAATTATTAATTAGAAGAAGCTATTATTATCTAAATTAGAACAGCAAAAATAAAAAAGAGAAAAATAATAGAAAAAGATAAAAGTGCAATAAGAAAATAAAAAGAGAATTGAAAAAAAGAGAAAGATATAAAGAAGTACTTTCCAATATTGTTCACAGCAGTTATGGATACAATTATAACCTCTCTCTCTCTCATTTATCCTGTCTAATCAACAAAAGTAGATATCACAAGTTCCATTTTTTTCATTTTTATGTAAATACTCATAAGGGAGTTCCAGTCACCAATAAAAGTAGATGTCTTTTTTCCAATCAAGGAAAACTATTTAACCTTTTCAGCAAAGTCTGACAACTTCATCAAACATTCATGCATGGTGGTGTAGAAAGAAAAATCTTCATTAGGGTCCAGTCCAAGCTGGGAATAAACAAAATGGATACTACTTTAGAAAGAAGGTTGTACTTTATTGAAGAGCAAAGCCAGACAGAAGCGTGGCTCTGGGAAAGCTGACCACATGTAGTAGGGAGTGGTGGGTTTTTATACCTTCTTGAGCTTTTGTTTGGAGTTGTTCCTGTGGCATGAACTTTAACCTGAATCTATCCTTCTGGTATGCTGATGGTGGTGGGTTAGTCCTATTATGTCCCAAAGGTCATATCCTGCTTCCCTGGGGTGTGTGGCTGATGACTATGTCCTGTGTTGGATTTTTTGGGTGTGACGGATTGTTGATTCTAGGGATCTTTGTCTTTCTAATCCCATTAGCTCCAAGCTTCCTGTCTCCAATCTTTCTGACAAGGATTATGATATCTGCATTTCTACAGAGCTGGTTTCTGCTTGGGGGAGGGAGACTTGGGGCTATTAAGAAAAACTGGGCATGCTTTTCTGCCTTTTTAAGATCCTTTGAGGAAATATAATATTCTGCCTTTTAAATATTTCCTTCTCTAGTGGGGGGGCTGACTTCCCACAGTGGGTATGTGTGTGTATATATATATATATACAGCATATATATATGCTGTATATATAATAGTAGAACCTTGATGTGGAGACAAGGTCAGCCTGTCTGGGCTCAGATCAGTCGAGGATGGTGGTGTCAAAGCTGTTCCACTGGTTAATTGTCTTCACTTTTAGGAAGTTTCTCCTTAATTCCAGGTTGCTTCTCTCTTTGGTCAGTTTCCAACCATTGTTTCTTGTCCTGCCCTCTGGTGCTTTGGAGAATAGATTGACCCCCTCTTCTTTGTGGCAGTCCCTCAAATACTGGAATATTGCTATCATGTTGCCCCTGTTTCTTCTTTTCTTTAGATTAACCAAACCCAAGTCCTGCAGCTGTTCTTCATATGTTTTAGTCTGCAGGCCTTTGATCGTCTTAGTTGCTCTTCTCTGAATTTTTTCCACTATGGGTTTATAAAGCAGTACTAATACTTTATTTTCCTTGAAAGTCATCTACCATGGTGACTAGTCTTAGCCATTTTTGAAATGGGCCCCGTGGCTTTCAAAAATACAGAAAAGACACCAATATTTCATGCACCTTGTTGAGCAACTTTAGCTGTGACAGCGTACCTTGGCTGATGATAAACCTCTGTCTTTCAAAACTCCCCAATTGCTCTTTGATGGAATCCTTCTTGGGAAAAACCATTCAGTTTGTGATGTTCAGATCAGCTGATACATCTCCATTTTGGTCCAAGTACATTTTCTCCTGGGAAAGGTTGCAAAACTCATTCTTCTCCAGAAAGGGATAGAACTAGAATAGAAACATCCAAGAATTTTAAAGCAGAATTTTTTATTCTATGTGGTATCACTTAACTATCTTTTCACATAGTTGTTTAATTTGCAAATATTGGGGATTGAGAGAACAAGTGTTACCTCTGTTTTCAATGGTCAAAAACAAAGGTTCAGGAAAATTTGTCAATCATATATTGAATAAACATGCATTGACAAGATATAATCTACCAAATCTGTCTATTAAAGGGACATTTAGAACCTATCATAAATAAACTGAACAAAGATACAAAGAGATTTTTAAGGAAGACCTTGGAAAAAACAGGGTGATTTCTAGAACGCATGGATATATCAGGAAAAAAGTTATCAGGTTAATATTCTCCCAGGTAGGCCAGATTGGTAACTTGACCACATGAGTTAATTTATATTATTGAAAGGCTACATTAAGAGAGTCTTGCAAGTCTAAAAGTATAAATGTTCCACCAACTCTTAAAGCCTGAAAGGTTAGAGAGGATCTTGCTTAAGTTTCTTTCAATGCCCCTTACTCTGGTGTGGGCTCTCCCCCACCTTATCTGATCATTCCCTAGGCATCAGCTCTTCCCCTGTCCACCAAGGTAATTTATTTGTATTTATTTATTTATATCCCGTTTTTTATTATTTTTACAAATAACTCAAGGGGACAAACATATCCTTCTATTTTCCCAACAACAATACAAGTCTGTGAGATGAGTTGGGCTGAGAGAGAAGTACTGGCTCAAATTCACTCTGCTGGCTTTCAGGCCTAAAGTAGGACTTGAACTCAGGATCTCCTGCTGACTAGTCTGATGTCCTTCAATACATGTCCTTAATTATTGTGGTCATGCTGGTGATATAACTTGACCTCAGCAAAGTATTAACAAACTACTTCCTGATATGATGATTATAAACCTAGTTAAATGAGGGCTGGATGGTATAATAATTAAGTGGTGATAATGATATGATAATCTGTCTTAAAACTGGGGAGTTATGAATAAAAATTAGTCCTTGCCCTCAATTTTTCTTTATTGCCATTAATACAGGTAAGAGTTGATAAAAAATGATTTTTGATGCAGCATGTATGCCAACTCTTAGACGAAGCTATTTTGATCTACCTAAAAAAAAAATTATGATTCCTGATAAAATGAAATGCTAAGTAAAATCCAGTAGAAAATATCTGATTTTTAGAAACTAGGACTTAACAAACTATGATGTATTGTACAACAACAAACGGATGGCAGTTACAAAGTTTATTTATTACCAAGATTTCATTTGTATTTTTTTCTCATATTATTTCTTAATGTTTGACTTAGAACCAGATATGAAATTCAAAACACATATTGATAGTTTACCTAAACAGGCAGAAAACAAAACCCAAAGGTTTAAGAGAGAGAGAAGTGCAAAGTAAAATGAGGCACAAGGGAAGAAGAATGAGAGATACCAAACTTGATAAGAAAATTTTTGAGAATGATTTTAAAATAGTAGCTGATTGACAACTGAATGTGATATCGCAGTGTGATGCTCATGGAATGAAGGCAAAAGCACCCTTGACAATTTCAGGAAGTGAACAATCTGGTTTGGGGAGACCCCAATTCAAGTACCAGATTGCCTTATAGGCACCATACCTGGAGAACAAAGGAAGATATCAAAGGAGCTATTTTTAGACTTGAAGAAAGACAACAAGAAGAGCCATGTTGATCTAAAGGAGGTGAACATCTGAAGGACTCTGGGAACACCCTTTCCCAAATAACGCAATCTCTTAATTGAAGAAGGGAAGATTGAGCACTCTTTCACTTACACAGGAGCTACAGATCTGTTTACTGCTATTCCAGAGTGTCAGAAATAGTCACCAGATCTCAGTCACAAGAGAGGAGTTTCTGACTGAATGAGAGGAAAAAGATCCCCAAAAGAGGAGCAGTTTTAGCTGAGCCAGTGAATCAGAGGAGTTCGGTCTCCCCTTCAAACTATAACTGGGATTCCCTCAAAGAGAAGGTTTTGGGCTGGTAAATATTCATACTTTCTCCCAAAGCTTTATGCTGAAGGAGTCCAGCATCCAGGGATGGTGAAGCTGGTCCTCCATTTCAGGTGGACCTTGGTGGGTCTCCTTGCTGCAGACACTGAGAATGGAGAAAGGTTCATGAGGATGTTGACTTCCCTCCTGATCAGGAATGGCATTTCTCCGGTTTTATCACAATCCTTTTCTCCAGCTTCTCGGAAAGCAAATATAGACTGGCATTTATACCGCAATTGGAGAAAGACGAACATTTTTATTTATGGTGCAGACATAAATACATTCCAGATAGGGGTTATACTTATGCATCAGGTATTTGAAAGACTTATTGAACCTCCTAGTGGAAAAGTCCTAATCACCAAAATCCACTGGGACTTCAATATTTATTTAACAAAAGAATTTTTTTCTATTCAATACATCCATAGCATATTTTCCTTTCCTGTGAAGAAAAGTCAAATGGCAAGGTATGGTTGGCTTTTAAAGTTTTATTCTTTTACGAGACACTTTGCAGAGACCTCCTTCCTGTGTTCCTACTCCAAGGATGCCTTTTCGGTGAAAGTCTGGAGATGGTGCAGGCAAAGAGAAAAACTGGAGGCTCTCAAGAAAGAAGAAATGGGTCCAATCCTGACCTGGGACAACTATTTCCTTTAGAACACAATCTGGGCTGTGGCACGGGCCTTAAATGCAGCTTATTTGTCCAGATCCAGGAGGACATTTAAAGGTGGTAAAAATGTGAAAACTCCAAAGCTGAAGGCATGGCACATATTTATTTTCTATTGCAGAGTTCTCCATAGCAGTTGAGAATCAATGTTACAATTATAAGAATTGTGTAACTATTCTGACAATAGTTATTCTGTATTCTGAATATAAAAATTAAAAATTAAAAATTATTCTGAATATAAAAATTAAATTAAATTCCAATGTTCCATTTCTCTCCTTTCTGCAATTCATTTCACCCTGCTAATTCCTTTTCCAATTTCTTTTTACAAGCTTCTTGGTGAAAATATTTTTCCTTCACCTCTTTCTTCTTTGTTTTTTGTTTTTACAAGCAGAACCATTACCATGTACCATGTACACTAAAAAGTGTATTGTGCATATTAAGTTGTCTAACATCTCTGACCCTCTCACTTCCTGGGCTGCCCTTCTGCTCCAGGACAGCCTTTATCGAGAATGGCTCTCATTCTTTGGCTAAGAATCCCTTTGATTTTCCTTCCCCTGCTCAAAACTCTCAGTGGAATCACTGATAACAAAGGATCTCATCAAACAGCAGCATTTGGAGAAGCCTCTTTGGACCAAGAAGCTGAGCAGACTAACGTCAGGTGAGAAGATGAAGGGTTGGACTGGGAAAAAGTCTAGAAGCAGCAAGAGTGAAGAATCTTCTGTAAAATATTCCATAAATACTCCATAAAATTGAAGGAAGTGACCTTCACTAGTACCAGAGATCATCTTTCACAATGAAAATATGGGGTCTCTTCTCCGTGGCAAGTTGCCCATATGTCACCTCAATGTGGAGTTTCATAAAGCACAACTCCCTAGTAGAGCAAAGGCCCCAATAGTTATCCTCAAAGTGAGCAAAGATTTTTCTCTTCCTATCTGCCCATTGATCTGTACACCAGTTGTTTACAGTATTGTTGCTGTGTGGGGCATCTGATTTTATTTTGACCTCACTGGCAGAATTCCTTCAATGCTGTTGTGCACAACATCTATTTCCATTCAGGTTTTAACTTTGACTCTTATTAGTTCACACTGGATGTATCCTTTTGTCGTGGAAAAACCCAATAAAAGAAACAAAAGACAGCAACACAAACAATAATTCTTACTTTAGGATTCAGAGGTTTATTTCAGTAATAATTTGGAACATAGACAAACATCACAACATCACTAACATCACCCATTGCAATGAGGACCAATGACATAGCAGATCCAGCAAGGATGGCTGTTGGCCAATGGCCCTGAGCTGGTCTTAGTTCTAATTTTATACCCTTTTCCTAATTACCACACACAGATGGTCAGTTTCTTGCAACATTTAAACATCAGTTCCTTGTTCTTTCTTGCCTACCATCAGTTTCCACACATACCTGTGTACATCTGAAACTTCCATGCATCTACTTTCAGTTCCCTGTTTCACACAGTTCGATCCTTCTAGTTCCAAATATACTTATGAAATCATTTACTTTGCAAAATCATATTGCACAAAAAGCAACTGCTCAACAAATTACAAATAGTTCTTTCATATTGTGAAGCCAACTCAGTTAGAAACTTTGGTTCATGTCTCTTTTTGTGGGGCCTGTTTCAATTTACCTGGGCCTTGTTGGATCCTACAGAACAACAGGCTATATTTTCGTTTCCCACACTTTGTTATACTTCCCTTTGGTTTTCCAAACTCTGCAGTGATAATTATGAATGAAGAGATAAAACACATTCTTCACCATCCTTATTTTTCAGGCCATTCTTTGTCCTTCTAAGAAGATTTTTATTCTATATTCCTCAGTACAAATCTTTCTTGACAGCTCAAATGGAGAAGTCTTGCCAGAGAGCTTTCTATATCTAGGTAATGTTGCTCATTTTCTCTTACATTCCAGCTTCATCCTTTCCTTCGAACTGCTCAATTTTATAATAATTCCATCAATGGGCTCTATTTAGATGAGACTGGAGAGCTGGTAGCAGACCTGGACATTGTGAACACTGTGGTTTTCTCCAATATATCTGTTAGCCAAGTGACAGTTGGGAGGCTAGAAAGAGTGGGATCCTTGGATTTCAAGTTGATGATGAACCACAATGCTATTGCAAAGATGGAAATGCTGAACAAGGTGGGAAAAATACTTTATTCTGTTTTTTTCTAAAATATCTTACCAATAGGATTGCAGAGTTGGGGAAGGGACAGGCTTGGGATGTCATCTCAGTTCTCCCAAAGTGGAAATGTGGGGGGGGGGTTTGTTAGACATTCAGGTGTCTATGAGAAAAAAAACATCCTTAACTATTTCAGTTAACTTTTATTAATTTTCTGCAAGGGAGCTAGATTTAAATCAAGGGACAAAATGACTGATTTTGCCAAAGCAGAAATCCATTCAACTTTCTCTTGAGTAAGTACGTTGAGAATTTAAAAATTGTGCTGTGGAAAACATTAGAAGAGAAGATAAACAGGCAGCAGGCAGACAAATAAGTTTCTTGCAGGCTTCAAATTTAGCAAATGTAAGCCTTGAACTGGAGATGCCCAAACTTTTCTTTTTACTTCCTTTAGCATATACAATAAATCATGCTGTGGATGCTCTTTCTTTCCCCCTCTCTCTGCTTAGCCCCTGCCTCATTCCAGGTGTGTGGAAAGCTGTCCTCCTGGGTTCATGAACGTGGCTCAGGAAGGGAAGCCCATTTGCTGCTACAATTGTCATGCTTGTGCAGAAGGATCCATCTCCACCATGGAAGGTGGGTGATAGCAGGAGAAAGGGGCAGACTTTGGGGAGGATCAGAGATCCTGAGATTTTCCATGAATGTGCATTTTGGAAGGCTTGATCAGAGTGGGTCCCACCTCTTTGAATCTTGATCAAGTTACACATTTATGTCATAGTGAATTATAAGAAATGATCTTGGAGGTTAATCTGGTATATAGGTCAAGCAAAGAGGGATACAGATCATGGATACAGAATGAGACTGGGTTGAGTATTGTGATAGAGATGACATCTCTTGCTCTTTATCTTTTATAACACATCTTCCATGTTTTAAATTATTATTTATGTTATTGTGAGAGTTTCCAGATTCCAGAATGTAATGATCAAACTGTGACTCAATCTTTATAGGAGGATTGATTAGATTCTTGCAAGTGTCCAGGTCTGATGGATATTTTGGGAAGCCAGTTTAAGGTTACTAACCACCAGGGTGTCTTGGCTGTGCTCTTCATTCTACTTTCTGTGGGCAGGAGGGGCTGGGCAGCCTTATTTAATGATCCTTTGACTGCTCTATCTGTACAGGTAGTACCTCTTTTGAGTCAGCCTCAGGTGACTCCTGTTTGTATCTCTTGAGGCTGACATTCCACAGGTTCTGCTGGAAGATACTCTTTAAATTCATTGTCTGAGTCCTGGCTAAGGAGAGGAGAGGAATCACAAGTTGGGACTGAGCCAAACTTCTTCTTTCTGATCCTCTTTCTGCTTACGTTAAATTTAAATTTATCGACAGATAATTAAAGGGAGACTACTGTAGATATTTCAAGCTATTTAGCTTTCATCAGCTAGCCATACCCTTCTGAGATTTGAACACAGGCCATTTGCATGTTAGGCAGATGTATTAACTTCTAGGCTGCAGGCTCTTCTCACTTTGTTGGCTCTATCAGGGGGGAGATTAAGTGTTTTCTGGTGAGATCAGTCTATCAGGGCAACCTGGTCTACCCCAAATAGTCTATCACAGAAGCCACTGCCTGTGAAGGCTCCTAGATTGGGGCTGAAAGGAGAAAGTGGAAGCAGTAAGCTCCATCCCATATTTGGGGTAGACAAGGTTGCCCTGATAGACTGGTCTCACTGGAAAACACTCTTTCTGCTTATATAAAACAGAGGAAGGCATTTTGATGTCCTCACTCCATATCTAACTCATCTTCAAGGGGAACTCCACTAATATTGGCAAAAGAAGTGTTTATCCATTTCAGCTGGCATAAGCTACACTAAGTGATCCTTCACATGTACTTCATTCCATTGTAGGCTGGCTCTCATTGGTGCCTTAAGGCACTGGCAAAAGACTGGGCTCCAATTTTCAAGAGGTTTAGTAGTGGAAAGATAAAATGGTGGAACTGCCTTCCTTCCTTCCTTGAATCCTTTCTTCCTCCCTCCTTCTCTCTGAAAAAGTTCATTGATGAAATGGTGACATCAAAAGAGTAAAGCAATATTAAGATGTTCTAGATGGAGGGAAATGAAGAAACATATTGACTTCATCTTTACACATCTTTATATCTACTCACACCAAAAACTATTTTACTCAAACAATGCATTTTATTAAAGGACATGTTAAAGGGAGACCCTCCTCTTGCTCTTTTTCAGATGCAGACAAATGCACCAATGTCCATAAGATCAACATTCAAACACCAAAAGAGTTCACTGTATTCCCAAGATTAAAAGCTATCTTTCTTATAAGGAAAATCTGGGGATCATTCTGACTTCCATTGCCTTGTTCATCTCTTTAACCACAGGCTTTGGCTTGGGGATTTTCATTAAATTCATGGAAAGACTAATTGTCAAAGCCAACAACCGGGACCTCTCCTACATTCTCCTGGTCTCCCTCCTGCTCTCCATCTTGACCTCCTTTCTGTTCATTGGACACCCAAAGAGAGTGACCTGCCTCCTCTGCCAAACAGCCTTCAGCATTATCTTCTCAACTGCCATTTCTTTAATCTTGGCCAAAACAATTACAGTGGTGTTAGCCTTCTTGGCCACAAAACCAGGGAATCAAATCCAGAGATGGTTGGGGAAGAGCTTGGCCAACTACATTGTCCTTTCTTGTTCTGGTATCCAAGTTGTCATCTGCAGCATCTGGTTGGGCACTTCCCCCCCATTCCATGACTCTGATATGCATTCCCAACCTAGAGAGATCATCGTACAATACAATGAAGGTTCTGTCATCATGTTTTATGTTGCCCTCGGGTACATGGGCTTCTTGTCAGCTGTCTGCTTCACAGTGGCTTTTCTGGCCAGGAATCTCCCTGGGGTTTTCTTTTTTTTTTTTCCATAACAAGTTTTATTAGTTTTTTTTTTTTGTTTTACAGCCAAGTGCTTATAACACATAGTGGAGATAGGGCACTCCATAGAACACAACAAAAAATACAGTCATACATATACAATTTAAACTACTTCTTTGAAGGTTCCCTCTCTATTTTATCAATAAAAAAGGAAGAAAGAAAAAAGAAAAAAAAAGAAAGAAAAAACACACAAAAACAAAAAACAAAAGTTATCAATCATATTTTCACCCGTTTTCAGGCTTAACCAACTTTCAATTAATCTATTTCAATTTAGTCTTGCATAAACATATAGTATACAATTCGAGCATTCCTAAAATATAAATTGTTTCTCACCTATATCTATTATTCCAATTTCAATTTATACTTCTCAATCAAATTATATCTCTTATTCTATTCTATTTCACATACATATTTTGTAAATAAACATAAATTTATATATTTTAAAACCGTTACATAAGACATAATAATATAATAACATTATAATAATAATAATAATAATAGGACAATAATTATTTCTATCATAAACTAATAATATAACTATTATATCTTAATATTTCTCATCTATATTCTATTTCATATACTCTATCCAATATTTTTATAAATCAGTCCAAGTCCCTAAAAATTCCTCAATTGTTTCAATTTAGTCCATTTAATACTTCACTAATTACCATTCAATTCTTGTAAGTAAAAATATCAATAATACTTCACCAGTCTCAATCTCAATTTAACTCCTTTAATTTTAAATTTTCCAATTTTTCCTATTGCCATTCCAAACCATAATCAAATCCATAATTTAGATCTAATGTTGACTCAAACCAGAGTAACCTTAAAAATCTCGAAAATATTAGCTCAATCAACGTCCAAAAGCCCTTTTTACCCATCAGATAAAGTTTTAACTCTCATTTTTAAATCTAATTCTAGCTTTCTTTTTGTGCCAGGTAGGTTTCCACAGCAGGGCCTCTAGATCCTCCCATCTTAGTGACTGGCTAAAGGCCTTTTCCCACCATTGAGTCCAATCATATTCTTTTTCTCTTTTATCTAGTGTTGTCTGTACTGTCATGTTGTCAACGTTTTTGGTGCCTCGTATTTGGAAGTCCAATCCTGTTGCTTTTAAAGTTGTAAATGTTTTAGTTGAGTTCTGCCTTTGATCATCAAAGATGTCCATCATGTGGGATGTGTCCTCTTCCTCTTCAATAGATTCAATAGATTCAATAGATTATGAATGTATTCCATCCATCTCATTAAGTTGTAAATCTAATTGTGTATCATAGTCAATCAAAGGTTGAGCTTCAATTTTTAATTCTGAGTCCTCCTTTTTGCTAAGCATTCTAATATGTTCTTTAAATTCCATTCTCATTTCCACAATTTTTTCTAATATAAGTCCATAATTAATCTGTGAGTAGGATTCCATCCTTTTTTTATATATATATAGAAGTTCAGCTTAAAAAATAGATTGCAGCGTTATAAAATATAGAGTCCAAACAGAGATATATTTCCAAACAAAGATAGAAAAAAGCCAATAGTCAAGTCCAGCACAGAAATAAAAGAAGCAGCCAGAGTCCCAAGTAGCAGTCAGTTGTTATGTTGTAATCCAGTCTGGGCATCACGCCAAAATCAGGAAGTGAGAGTTCAACTGGAGAAAATTACATTGTATCAGTCATAGTTTCTGGGCTTCATGCCAAGTCCCAGGTTGCATTGTATCCAAAAGAATCTACATAAGTCCGCCCAGAGAGCAGAAAGTTTTTTAGGCAATACTGTTCAGGAGGGGGGGAAGAGAAAAAAGCATTCCACCCCCTCCCTAAGGGTTTTCACCTAAACTGGAGATAGACGAGCCGAAAGAGAGAGTCACAGTAAGGGTTTTTTTTCTTTTTTCAGGATGCCCGAATTCCAACTGCTTATATAAACAAAATAAAATAATAAAAAACAATAATTATTTTTCCAAAGCCCGTTTTCCCCAGTGATCAAACGCTGCTTTCTCAAAATAGGGAAATAGTTCTTAAAGCTGTTAGCAGGGAAATAGGTAAATTAACAAGAGGGAAGGAAAGGTCTCACCTGGATCTTCCACGGTGGTTCTTTTTGCTTAGATGTTGCTGTGACTTTCGGCTGGAGCAGCTGAGTGATCGGCCATGTTACTGGCCGATCTTTTCCCCGTCGGCCCAAAGGTGATTTTTTTGGACCGCAGAGGGAGCTGCCGCTCCCTCCACGATCGACGAGTGCCCTCCTCTACAGTGTTCGCCCCTCCAGGGCGACTTTCGACCCTGTCCAGGGTCTACCGGCGGGGGGAAACCGGACGGCAAAGAGAACAAGTTCTTTGCACGTCCGCGGGCGCTGCAACCGGAAACGGAAGTCTCCCTGGGGTTTTCAATGAAGCCAATCTCCTTCAGCATGCTAGTCTTCTGCAGTGTCTTGGTGTCCTTCATGTCAGTCTACCTGAGTACCAAAGGGAAATACATGGTGGCTGTTCAGGTCTTCTCCATCTTGGCCTCCAGTGCTGGATTGCTGGCTTGCATGTTCATCGCCAAGTGCTACATTATTATTTTTAGGCCAGATCTGAACACCAAAGAACAATCGATGTCAAAATAAAATAAAAAAAGACTTTTACAAATTATTATTTTTCAAAAATGTCATTTATTGGGCTTGATTAACAGGTTTTAATCATTTAATGTTTATTTATTTATCATTTATTTATTAATCTTAAATGCTGCCCATCTGACTCTAGGCAGATTACAATTGAGGGGGGGGAAAGAACAATTAAAACAATAAATATTACCACTAACATTGTTTTAAAATTGATAAATATGGGAAGGAAGGGAGCAAGATGCACATGGAGAGGAGGTATTCATCTTATTTCTAAAGCTATGTATTTTCCTCTATATTCCTAACGAAACCAGTATCAATACACCAAGTCTCATTTTTAGTCACAACATTATGGGTAAAACCAGTTTCGAGATGAATGAGACTGTTTGGTAGGCAAATGGAGGCATAAGGAATGTGGCCTCGCAGCTCATTTTTCAAAGTTTTCAAGCTTCTTGGTTGTTTTCCCCTTGAGAATTCTCATCCATGGAATTCTTCCTAAGATCTCTCCAAATTTATTGAAATTAACTCTCTTAAATTCCAAGGCTCTAGTTTGACTTTGTTCTATTGTTTGCACTTGCATAATGTTCTATTCCAACATTGCATAGTCACTCTCCCCAAGGTTCCTATAACTTGGACAACCATTTGTCTGGAATGGAACAGGGACTCCTGCTCAAGTAGGGAGTTGGACTAGAAGACTTCCAAAGTCCTTTCCAACTCTATTATCCTATGTTGTATGTTCTACTGCCAAGTTTATGCTGCTCATTTGCCACACTCGGGATTGATGGCAAACATAGGAATTGCAAGGAAATTTAACACTATTCTGTCTCAGGCAAAGTGGAATATCATACATTGTAAGCTTCTAAGTACCTTGGAGATATTTACCCAAAAAATGGAAGGAGAAGAAGAAGGAGAATTTGGGGAAAGCAAACAGAAGCATTTTGTATTACAAATGTGACAACTTTTGAGTATCTTGAAAGAAACAGATCTCCTTTAAAATTTTAAAATTCACCCATCTATACAAAAGATGGAGAGAAAAAATTAGAATGAGGCTATTGGGAAAGAATTTATGGAATCCTGGAAAGGAAACCACAGTTGTTAAGAGAGAGTTCAGATCAATTGTGATGCAGCAGTCAAGATCTTGGATGAGGAGCAGGGAGACCCTGTTGAAGACCACCATGTCCATGGGTGATTTCATGACACTTGCCCAATCTTTTATCCCCAAAAATGATTGGAAGAAGGGCAAAGAGAAACGAGGATTGTGTCCACTATCTTGAGCTCCTGAAGTAATTTGGGATATAAATCTAATAAAAAAGAAAATGAATGAGGACTTAATCTTCGAGGAACATGAGTCACTTTGGTTCTCTCGGGAAAGAAAGAGAAAGAATGTTTCCAGGCAAGATTGCCTATGTTGTCAACCTTAGCAATATCTTATTTTTCCTCCCTTCCCCTACAAACACACAGATGAACATACTGAACATCTAGGAATTTCAGGAGAGAATGAGATGATTGGGACACAAGGAAAGATTTTCTCGGGTGATCCTAGTTTTGGTTCTCTAACACACTCATTTAAAATAGGCTTCCAGAGATTACATCATGGACTTTTTATTGGAAAGTTTTGTAGAGTTGGAAATGTGAAAAACATGAAGAGATATTTTATTATTCTTAGTAGAAATGTAAGGAAGCTAAAAATGCAGGTAATCCTTGAATTATGACCAAAATTGAGCCCAATATTTATGTTGCTAAGTGAAACATTTGTTAAGTGAGTTTTGTCCCATTTTACGATCTTTCTTCCTACAGTTGTTAAGTGAACCATTACATTTGTTAAGTTAGTAACACAGTTGTTAAGTGAATCTGAATTCTCCATTGACTTTGCTTGTCAGAAGATCACAAAAGATCACCACATGACCCCTGGACTCTGAAACTTTCATAAATGTGAATCAATTGCCAAGCATCTGAATTTTGATCACATGTCCATGGGGAAGCTACAATGGTCGTAAGTGTGAAAAATAGTCATAAGTCACTTTTTTCAGTGCCATTTAACTTTGAATGGTCACCTGTTATAAGTTCAGGACTACCTGCAAATTGGTTTCAAATACATACAATGATACAGAATGATTTTAAAGTTAAAATTCAATGGAAGCCAGAATATTTCCTTAGAGAAGCGAGGGATGATCAGTTAGAAAAATGCCATGGAACATTACTTCAGTATAGGATTACTGTGGAGAGATTACTATAGACACAAAATCAGAAAGATTCAGCATTGCCCACCAGAAAGGAATGATTGGTGAAATTGACAAAACTTGCTGAGATGGAGAAATTGACTGGAGAAAGAGCAATATTTACATTTATTGGTGACTGGAAAATGGTTATGGACATTTTGTGTAAAAATGAAAAAAATGAAGTTATGACTCATGGTTTTGATGATTAGACAGGATAAATTATAGAAAAAAGGCAGTCAAAATATAACTTTAGAGACAGAGATTAAAACACAATTGTATTTATAACTGCTGTAAAAAATATTGGAAGCTTTATATCTTTATATCTTTCTCTTTTTGACTCTTCTATTTTATTTTCCTTTTGAACTTTTAAGCTTTTTCATTTTCTCTGTTCTAATATGTTCTTAAAATTAATTTAATCATTAATTTAATAATGTTTGCAGAGCAAAAGCTCAATGTTAATGTCCAATCCAATGTTAACATCAATCCATACTATGTATTCATGGGGAGAAATCTAACTCTGAAATAATCTTAACTGCTTTCATTACAGCATTATGACATTGAAGTGCATACTCTATAAACATGTTTTGAGAAAAAGTCTGCCATGCAATTAATTGACACTTGTATTTTAAAACAGCTCAATACATTTTCAAATTTGATAAAATTTAGAAAAAGATTGCACACTTGCGTTCTGAAAAAACTTTTACACATTGCCAATGCTCTGATTCCTGAATGGGACTATGGATAAACTATGATAAAATTAAAATAATGGAACTTTGAGAGAAAACTTCCCCAAAATTATTTCTCACATAAAAACAAGTCTCACATTGCACAAGAGTCATCTTTCAAATATTTGAGGTGTGGTATTTCAGTCCACAAGCTAAGGGCATAGGATAGATATGGTAATCCAACTGCTCAGGAGAGCTCAGGAGCCAATTTGCAATTCTACAGACAAGGATGAGGGACACTATCTTCCAGCTACACTTCAATTATTTCAAGCAAAATGGTGGGCCCAGCTCCTGTATCAAAACACACCATTTTCTACTTTTGGGCTATTGGAAAATGTTAAGAGTGAAAATTCCTCTGTCTCACATTTATACATTTCTTCTGGTTGTAAGCTGTTCCTTTGTATTCAGGTCTGGCCTCATAATGATAATATAGCATTTGGGGATGAAGATGCAGCCCAGCAGACCAGCACTGGAGGCCAACATGGAGAAGATCTGAACAGCCACCATGTATTTCCCTTTGGTGCTCAAGTAGGTGGGCACAAAACTTATCCAGACACTGCAGAAAACCAGCATGCTGAAGGTGATCAGTTTGGCTTCATTGAAGGCCCCAGGGAGATTCCTGGCCAAGAAAGCCATTGTGAAGCAGATGGCAGCCAGGAAGCCCAGATAGCTGAGGGTGATGTAGAACATGGCAACGGACCCTTCGTTGCATTGCAGGATGATTATTCCATGCTGGGAGTGGAAGTCAGAGTCAGGGAATGGGGGAAGAACTCCCAGCCAGATGAAGCAGATGATAATTTGGACAGAAGAACAAGAAAGGACGATGGAGTTGGCCAAGCTCTTCCCCAACAACCTCTTCACTTGGTTTCCTGGTTTTGTGGCTAGGAAAGCCAACACCACTGTGATTGTTTTGGCCAAGAGAGAAGAAATGGCAACTGAGAAGGTGATGCTAAAAACTGTTTGTTGGAGAAGGCAGGTAGCTTTTTTTGGTTGACCAATGAAGAGAAAAGAAGACAAGAAGCAAAGCAGGAGGGAGACCAGGAGGATGTAGGACAGGTCCCGGTTGTTGGCTTTGACAATGGGAGTTTCTTGGTATTTAATGAATAAGATTAACACAAGGTCTGCATTTAGGAACAAGAGTAGGGCAAAAGAGATGAGGATGAACCCCACATGTTCTTCATAAGACAGGAAGGTTATAACTTTGAGGATACATTGTACTCGGTCCTCATTTGGATATTGATCATCTGGACACTTGGTACATTTTTCTGTATCTGAGAAAATCAAAAGGCAATATGTCTTTAAATTTCAAGTAATACCTTTTTGGGACAACAGCTGATACCAGCATTATTTTCCAAAGTGTGTTTCTTAATATCTCCTCAGAAAGAAGATAGGAAGAACATTTTATAAACCATATAGAGCTAAGGTCTATGAAATTGGGCAAAATTCTAGGACCAATGTGATTTCCTGTGTAATCTGAAGAATGTTCAGGTCATTAGAGGTGAATAATGAATCAGTTCATCTCACAGGGCATATTTTGGGGGTCCTTCCAGATGGTACTTACTCAGTTCCATACTGGACTCAGAGGATGCCTATCTTCTGAAATTTAACTGGCTGGCAGAGAAAGGCAGTCTTGCAAATAATCTAGACCAGCAATAATATCAGTGTAAAAGAAATATGTCAATAATTGTCCATATCACCTCATTGTGGACCAGTGACCCATAAGGGGAGGCCCATGTAGAGAGCATTATAGTAATCCTTCCAGGAAATGAACCTAAAACAATTATCTAAGTTTCAAAGAAGTTAGATGTTCCTAGAAAATAAATGTGGAAGGACAGTCCCAAACAAAATAGCAAATGAGATATTCTTTCTGGAAATATTAAAGCTTGTCTAATATGCCATACTCTTCAATATCTATGATTTTTTGCTATTCTTCCATTTTGAAAACCAGTTGTGCAGTTTGAAAATAAAGGAAAAAAATCAGTTGAGGTTCATTTTGTCCTTTAAATTTCATTTTCATAAAAATGCTCTGGATGAATCCACTTTCACAAGGGCTGCCCTTTCCTTCAGTGTCACTCACCTTCCTGAGTGGAGATGGTCCCCTCTGGACAAGGAATGCAGTCATAGCAGCAAGCTGGCTCTCCTTCTCGCTTCCGTTTGACAAATCCAGGATGACATTTTTCCACACATTTGGACTGAGGAAGAGACTAAGTATAAAATCAATGAATTCGAAAGAAAATATGTTAGTACTAGCCATGCTGACATGCTCTTGAAATAAGACTAAAAGTGACTGCTCAGTTTCTACAACTGTAGTGATATGAGATAGAGGTGAAGTCATAAGAACATGTCCCTCAAAAAGTGTAAGTCAGAAATGTTTTGCTGCAGCACATATGAGCTGTGTGGGGGAAAGTCATATTTCTAAGGCCCACTTAAGGTATCCAAGACAAGATCCTTTCTGTTGAACAACTACAATTAGTAATAACAACTGGCCTGGAAGAACAACCATATATGTGTTATTAATTAAATTTGAATCCTCCTTTTTTTCCAGAAAGACTTGAGGAGGCTAACAATCAAGATCAACAATTGCATTCAACGGTTTTCAGATGAGGTGCCCCTTAGAAACCAAAGGCCAAATCTAAATAGCAATTCTTTTCAAATTGTCCCTCATTATTTCAGATATCAGAAAAGGTTTTTCTTTGAATTAAAGTCATGTTTCAATGCTTCAGTTTTCTGGGCCAGGGCATATCAGAACAAGTCATTATGATTCTATGTGAACTGAAACCCTTGTATTTCCTTCCAAGGAGCAGAAGACCTATTGAAATATCTCAGTGGGGTGAAAGATTGGAATGGATAACTCTGGTGTTTCTTAAAAACTTCTTGTCCTATGCTTTCATGAGACACTGGCCCCAATCAGTGCAAGGTAAATCCTAATTCCAAAGCTCATTTCCTATTGGAACCAAAGCCAATCTTGGTTCAATTGTATCAAATTTAGTCCAAACCTGAATTCAGGTACTGGTCAACAAATGTGCCTTCTTGTTTGCTGTTTGAGGACAAGGAACAAGTGGACTATGTTCCCCAGTACTTGAGGGCCTGTTTTACCATTTTCATGCAGCTTCTCCATTTCAACACTGATCCATGGTCCATAGGCTTAGCCCAGTGAAATGGATCAGAACTCTTTGGGAAACAAGAGAAAGGACATGACTATTTCTCCTACCCTGTTGTGCAACTTTAGCCATGACATATGTTCTTGGTTAATTATAATTCTCCGTCTTTCAAAAATCACCAGAACTTTTTTGACAAGATTCTTCTTGGGGAGAAACACCCAGCTAATGAGCTTCAGATCAGCCTTTAAATCTCCATTTTGGTCCAAGTACAGTTTGTATTCAGAAAGATTGCAAAACTCATTCTTCTCCAGAAAAGGATGGAACTAGAATGGGAACATCCAGGTATTTCAAAAGCAGTAAACTTGGTAACTTACCCTTTTTCTAATTTGAATCTTTCTTTTGCAGAGATCTAACTTGCAAATGTTCTTATTTGGGAGAACAGGTTTTTACCACTATTTTCAAAAATGAAAAAGAAAACTTCCGCAAAGTTTGTCAATTTATTGACAGTAGATGTCTTGAAAACAATATGATTCAGAAAATCTGCTAATTATAAGAAACTCTCTAAAGCAGATCATAAATAAACTGCACAAAGAAAGAGAATACTCATAATCCCTTTGAAAACAACAAGTGATTGCCAGAAGGCATGGATTTGCTAAGAAGAAAGTTACCTGGCTATTCTCCTCCCAGGTAGACCAGATTATAAACACATCCACCTGAGTCAATTCTACTTTTTAATGGTACATTAAGAGAATATCTATGTATCTATGTATGTATGTATCTATGTCTTTAATGACTGCAAAAATACGAATCCCGGGCATATCTGTTCAATGACACAGTCCTCGATCTCCGGGAGAAATATAAACCAGCTGTTTATTGTTTAAAAAGTTTAAAACAATAAAAACAACTATTTACAATATTAAAACAACTTAGCTTTCGCTGGTCCCCTGCCAGTGTCCTCAGAGTGAAGTTTTGGGGGTGGAGATTACTTTTATAGACCTTGCTAGCCTAATTGCTTACTCATTGACCGTGTGATAGGGCCATCCATCCTGGCTGACCGTAATTGCCTTAATTGTCCCGCCTCCTCTTTTTTGCACTCCAGTTCTCCAACCTTCCTCCCTCCCATCCTTGTCAATCCCCTCCTTCCTGGCGCTGTTGCCGTTGGTATGCTTTCTAGCCGCTCCCCCGTGCTCGTTCTGGGCCGCACATCCAGATCCGGTGTCTTAGATGCCTTTCCATTGCTGCTCCCCTCCTTTCCATCCCGTTTGTCTGCCCGTTGTTCTTGTCTTCCACTATCTATCCCTATTAGTCCTATTTCCTCCGGTTTCCTTCCACGCTTGGATGTGCATGCGCACAGCCGTATCCCGTCCCTCTGCCCCGTCTGCCTATGATCAGCTGGGCTGTTTGCCGGCTCACTCCTGAATTCACCCCCTCTCATTCTTGCAGATCCTGTCCTTCCTAATGTTGTTATCTATCTATCTATCTATCTATCTATCTATCTATCTATCTATCTATCTATCTATCTATCTATCTATCTATCTATCTATCTATCTATCTATCTATCTATCTATCTATCTATCTATCTATCTGAAGAATTAAAATTAATTAATAACAAGTAATATGGAAAAACAAACCCATATTTGTTATTAATTAAATTTGGAGCCTCCTTTTCTTCCCAGAATGACTTAAGGTAGCTAACAAGAAGATTTTGATTGCATAAAAGAAAAAAAAACTCTTAAAAGAAGAGGAGTTTTGGTGTTGAGCCAGAGAACCAGAAAATTTCAATCTCCCAGTCACTGTTTGTCTTAATGAAAGGCCAAACACCCATCAGTCAGAGAAGCTTTAAGTGGGGTTCCTGCAAGAAGAGAGATTGAGCTAAGTTGTCTAAGAGGCTCCTTCAGATTTATGAAGGCAAAATTATATGATGCTAATCACAAATCCATACATACAGGAATTTATTTTAAAATGTGCATGTTATTTAAAAATTAGTAGTGTTTAATATCAAACTATATTTGTCATAGTTCCTGTTCTTGGGAACATTGTTGCTTAAGTGATTAGACTGGCCAAACTTGTTGGAATTCTGTAGCACAAATAAGTTGATACTGTTCCCCTCCTTCTCCTTTGGATTCCTTTTCAAAAGGAACTATGTTGAATGAATCCTTGTCAGGCTCCCATACCTGCCATGGCTGCAGCCTTGGAGCCCCCAAACCCTCTTTGCTCTCCTTCATTATCCTCCTAGATCTGGAGGAATATGCGGCATTCAAGGCATGGGCCAGAGTCTTAATGGCACTGTAAAAACGGTGAAAATTCATGGCCCACACCATGTTCTTTTTCTTTTGAGTCTCCAGTGGTGATTTCTCAGTGCATCTTTTCCGGCCTTTGACAGAAAATAGGTGCTTTGAAAAAGAACAGACAAATGATTGATGTCCAAAGGGTGGATCCAGAAAGAACTTGGGTATAAAGGAATCCTTTATTGGCCCCTTTTTTCTCTCAAAATCAACAGTCCAGATATTATTTACATATTTGAGAGCTCTGTGCTTTCTCAGTGGAAATATTGCAGTGAGTGTTGTGATCCAGACTTTCCCTTCAATGGGTCCTGGCAAACACCTAAGTATAAAATGGAAAGGAAGAATTCTCTCCAAAATGGCACCATATTCTATGTAGTGAACATAAACATTGACTTGCCTCCACTTAAAGAGAGCATCACCATGGGGTGCTGTAAGTTGAGTTATTGAGAATTGTTGTGATATAACCACACAAATCCCATTCATGATAAGCATAGGAGTAAAAGTCCTCATGAAATTCTCTCCATTCTCTGTGTCTGAAGCAAAGAGACCAACCAGGGTCCATCTGAAATGGAGGAGCACTTGGACAATTCCTGGGTAGAGAATCCCTTTTTGGGGGAAAAGCTGGTGATAAAAGGGCATTTGACTTTTATAATGCAGCGAATCTGAAAATAATTCAAAATTGATCTGAAAAAGCAATGAAGAATACTTTGTTATATTTGGGGTCAGATCAATTCCAAAATATTACCTTTCAAGAAATACAATTTGATGCTCATGAATTTATTAGAATAGTTTATTATTGATTAGCCATTAACCCACATGAAAGTAAAGAATAAAAATACATAACTTTAACAAGACTATTGTATATAACAATAGTATAAAAGAAAATAAATTCAAAAGAATAAGAATAAAGAACACAAATCATATTTTGGTACCATCCCTACATCTCAGACCCACATAGCCATACATCAACTGAAATGTTTCATTCAAATAAAGAGCCATATTTAATGTATTTTTTAAAATTTTTGATCAAATAGGAAATATGTTAGTTATTAAAACAATCTAAATAGATTGTTGGTCTAATCTGCGTTCCAAGATACTGATCTCTAAAGGGTAAAACTTCAAGAAACATGGAAAACACTGAAAAATATGATCATAAAAGTCCAACACAATATCACTGGAAAAAAACAAAAAAACAAGAAATCCAAGAAGAAACCAGCATGGTTGCACAAAGATCTTTCTGATAAATTGAAAGACAAAAAGGACAAGTACAAAAAATGGAAAGAGAAACACAATTAAGGCAGAATATCAACAGATAGCCAGAATCTGCAAAGATGAAATCAGGAAAGCTAAGGCTCAGAATGAACAAAGACTTTGAACAAAAGTCAAAGATAATAAAAATAACAAGAAAAAAGTCAAGGAAAAAGTCGGTCCATTAAATAGAGAAGATGGCAAGGAAGTAACAGGCAGCAGAGAGAAAGCAGAGCTGCTTAAATCATTCTTTGCATCGGTCTTCACGCAAAAAGAAACTATAAGCCCAACCTGCCAAAAACATAACTGTAAAAGACAGATTAGAATTAAAAATTAAAATAAGCAAGAAAATGGTAAGAGGACATCTCTCTGACCTTGATGAATATAAACTACCGGGACCTGATGGATTACATCCCAGAGTTTTGAAGGAGCTGGCAGATGTTATCTCAGAACCATTGCACCATATCACGCTGAGTGCTCTTGGTCAGCCAAAGCTCTGCCTAAAGCCTGCTTGTTCTTTTTTTTTTTTTTCAAATACAAATAATGCAAACATAACACATATAAATCTAAATAAAAAACAGTATAAAAATACAAATACTACAGTGCACCCACACCCCTGGAGACCATTTTTATTACCTATATTTCTTCTCATATAACAGCTAACAATATACAATATATTTCAATTGTGTCTTTATCCCCTCCAAAACAGTATGTATTCTTGAGCAAGTTTATTCCCTTTGCCTTCCACCAAGACTGTTTTTATAAAGTCATCCCATATTTCATTACAATTATTTACTTTGATCATCCCTTTTTTAAATTTAATTTCTGTTGTTAATTTATCATTTATTGCCATATTCCATATTTCATTATACCACTCATTTCTTTGAGTATCCCAATTCCGTCTCCAATATTTAACCATCACTAATCTAGCTGCCATTATCAAATTTACAATCAATTCCTTTTTTGCTTCATTTATATCTTGTTTTTCCACCAGTAACAATAATGCGACCCTCGGTGACATATCTAAATTTACCTTCAAAAGTTCTCTAATTTCCCTAAACACCATGTCCCATATCTTTTGTGTGCTATCACAATCCCACCACATATGTTTATATGTTCCAATCTCTTTCTCGCACCTCCAGCAAATATTTGTATATTTAACATCTATTTGATTTAATTTGCGTGGTGTTAGATACCACCTCCATATCACTTTATATCCATTTTCCTTAACTCTAACTGACATATTTTTATATACTCTTCTGTTCCAAACATTTTTCAAATTTTTATCGTTTATTTCTCCTAAATCTGTTTCCCAGATTAATTTTAAACCTTTTGCCTGATCTTCTAGTTCGGTTAATATTCTGTATATTTTCCCAATTCTTCCTTTACCTATATATTCTTCATTTTCCTCACTTTCTTTTATAATCATTTCAAATTTTGTTAACTGTCTATCTTTCTCCTTGAATTTTTCTTCCATTTTTATCCATTTCTCTAATTATATTAAATTATATTAAATTCAACCAATTTAACTTAGTATCTGATAAAACATTCTTTAATTGTATTATATTCTTTATCTTGTTCTTCCAGTCTTTATATATCTGTGTTTTTTTTTAATTTACTAATCCAATCTTTCAGTTCAATCTTAGGGAATTTCTCCATTTCTACTACCAGTATTAAAAGAGAAATTCCTGGCATTAATCGATATCTCCATTTATCCCATAATTCTAACAGGTTTTTTAAAAAAGGATTTTGAATTCTCTTAACAAATTTTTTAATATCTTTTTTAAACCAATATGTTTCTATAGGATCGCCTATTTCCCTTAATTCCTTCAATTCTATATTGTTCCATAATAAATCTCTATCTGCTATAATATCTGGCACCACCCTTAACTGATTAGCTACCCAATAATTTCTAACATTTGGAAGACTGTGAAAGTTGGACCATAAGAAAGGCTGAGCACAAAAGAATTGAGGCCTTTGAACTATGGTGCTGGAGAAGACTCCTGCGAGTCCCCTGGACTGCAAGGCGATCAAACCGGTCAGTCCTAGAGAAGATCAAACCTGATTGCTCTTTAGAAGGCCAGATCCTGAAGTTGAAACTCAAGTAATTTGGCCACCTAATGAGAAGGAAGGACTCACTGGAGAAGAGCCTAATGCTGGGAAAGATTGAGGGCAATAGAAGAAGGGGATGACAGAGAATGAGGTGGCTGGATGGAATCACTGAAGCAGTAGGTGTGAGCTTAAATGGACTCCAGAAGATGGTAGAGGACAAGAAGGCCTGGAGGAATGTTGTCCATGGGGTCGCAATGGGTCGGACATGACTTTGCAACTAACAACAACAACCATAAAGCTTTACTTATTCCTGCTCTCTTGCCTCCATTACTATACACCTCCAGAAATATCTGTATTTCCTTTAATTCTTGATCTGAAAACTTAATTGGGATCATCCAAAACAGAAAAGTTAAGTTTTGGTAAAACTTTCATTTTTATTGCTGCAATTCTTCCAAACCATGATAATTTTACTTTTCCATATTTATCCATTTTATCTTTTATATTTTTCTTTAACTTCTCATAATTTATCTTCTTTAATTCTTGAATATTCTTTGGGATGTCAATATCTAAATATTTGATACTATCTACTATTTTTAATTTATATTTTACTTTCAATACATCCATTTCTTCTTTACTATAGTTATATAACATCATTTCTGATTTTTCCCAATTTATTTGCAATCCACTATATTTCCCAAATTCATTCAAATGTGAATATACCCTCTTTATACTAGCTATGGGATTTTGAAATATTAGTAATGTATCATCTGCAAATAAATGTATTTTCGTTTTCTTACATACACCAATTCCTTCAATCAATGAATCTTTCCTAATTGCATTTGCCAAAACCTCCATCAATAATACAAATAGAACTGGAGATAAGGGGCAACCCTGTCTCATTCCCCAGCTTAAGGTTATTGTCTCTGTAACACCATCATTTATGACTATTCTTGCCTTATTCTCTGAGTATAGTTGATTTATCACCTTTCTAATTTTTTTTCCCAAAGCCTAATTTCTCTATTAATATTTTCACTGTAGGCCATTCCACACAATCAAAGGCCTTAAAAATGTCTAATGCTAATAAACCAGCTTTTAATTTTTGATTCTTTATGTAATAGCCTAAATTTAATACCCTTCTTACTACATCTGACATTTGTCGGCCTCTTATAAATCCACACTGGTCATTTTTAATATAATTCTCTATAAATGCATTCAATCTATTTGTCAATATTGCTGTAAAAATCTTAGCATCCTGATTAATAAGGGATATTGGTCTATATGATCCTGGGTTTGTAAGATCTTTATTAGGTTTCACTATCAATACTATCAGAGATTGCTTCCAGGAACTTGGAATTTCCCCTTCCATTATTTTATTAAACATTAACCTCATCTTCGGCACCAATAATCCTTTAAATTTTTTATAATATTCTGTGTCTAGTCCATCTAACCCTGGTGCTTTACCTATTTTCAATTTATTAATAACTTCCAGTATCTCCTCCTCTTCTATTTGTAATTCCATTATTTCTTTATCACATTCTTGAATTTTACAGTTTAAATTCTTTTCTACATATGCCTGACTTTCATTCAAATTTATTTCCTTTTCCCTTTTCAAAAAACTTCTGAAATATCAACATTTTTTCTCTCATCATGTTACATCTTTCTCCCTTTTCGTTCTTTATTATTCCAATCAGGCTTTTTGCCTTTTTAACTTGTGTGGCTCTAGCCAACATTCTAGAATTTTTATTATTATTTTCATAAAATTCCCTATTTAAATAAATTAGATTTTTTTGAACCTGTTCTAACTCATTATTTTGCAACTCTCTTCTTTTAGCTGATAATTCTAACATAATCCTATTCACTCTACTTTCTATATATTTACTCTCTAGTTCTTTAATTTCCTCCTCCAACCTTTTTATATGTTTTTTTATATTATAAGAATATTTTATCCCTAAACCTCTTACCACTGCTTTCATTGCATCCCATATTACACCTATATTACTACCTCCTTCTTCATTTATTGTCCATATGTCTTTTAATTCTCTTTCCATTTTCTCTAAAATCTCTTTATTTTAAAAAATCCTCAAATCCATTCTCCATCTACTTGCCTGTTTATAAAGATAAAGATAAAGATAAATAACCTTTATTGTCATTTTTTATATTGTGGGCACAATGGCACACATAAAAAAAAATGAAATTTAGTTGCCCGCTCTCAAAGTGAAACATATACATGACACACACCTAAACATACTATGTACAACATATATATCGACCCACATCCCTACATATACATAGCAAATAAATATTAAATACTGTCCATCTTGAATATATAACGCAAGGAGGAAGTTTGAGAGTTCGCAAGGTTAATGCTGTATGGAATGAAACTATGGCTGAATCTGGATGTTCTGCTACGGATACCACGAAGCCTCCCCCCAGAAGGTAACAAGGAAAACAGGTTGTGAAGAGGATGTGTAGTGTCCCAGAAAATCTTGCGGGCCCTGCTCAAGCAACGCTTCTGTGCTATGTCCTGGATGGTAGGGAGGGAACTGCCAATGATCTTTTCGGCCATCCTCACCACTCTCTGCACCGCCTTCCTGTCTGAAGCAGTGATGCCTCCAAACCAGACTGTGATGCTGTATGTCAGGATGCTCTCGATTGTCCCCCTGTAGAAAGTGGTCAGGACAGGGGAAGGAAGATGTGCTTTTCTCATGCGGCGCAGAAAATGCAGGCGCTGCTGTGCCCGCTTCACCAGTTTCTCACTGTTTAGCGACCAAGTCAGCCTACTCGTTAGCTGCACACCCAGGAATTTGATGCTGGTAACCATCTCCACAGGAGAATCATTAATGCACAGAGAAGTGTGGCTGTGCCTGCCTTTTCTGAAATCAACTATGATCTCTTTGGTTTTTCTTGTATTTAAAACTAGGCTGTTTTCTTTACACCAGTTCACCAACCCCTCAACCTCCTTGCAGTAAGCTTCCACCTTGTCATCCTGGATAAGGCCCACTACTGTTGTATCATCTGCGAACTTCACAATATGGTTGGTGGCAAACCTAGCACAGCAGTCATGGGTCAACAGGGTGAACAGCAGCGGACTTAAGACGCAGCCCTGAGGAGAACCTGTGCTCAAGAAAATGGTATTTGAGGTATTTGTTCCAACTCGCACATATTGGGGCCTGTTGGTAAGAAAATCCAGAATCCAGTTGCACAAAGGAGTGTTTAAGCCTAAAAGGCCCAGTTAATCACAATCTATTTCCATTTCCATAGTTACCATTGCATGATCTAATATTTTAATTATTTTTATCTGTGGTTTCGTTATTTAGATAATATTTCCGATGTTACAAATATATAATCTATTCTTGTAAAAATGTTATGCCTACTAGAAAAATATGTATAACTCTTTTGATTGCCATGTAATTCTCTCCAAACATCTTTGAATCTATTTCTATTAATAAATTTTCTTAAGTCTGTATTATTATACTTTATTTCCGCTTTTGATGGATTAGATTTATCCATTCCTATATCCATATCCATATTATAATCACCTGCCATTATCACATAACCTTTTTTATCTCTTCTATTTCTTTATATACCCTATTATAAAACTCTCTTTGATTTGTATTAGGTGCATACAAATTTGCTAAAGTGACCTCTTGTCCATAAATCAAGCCTTGAATTATAAGAAATCTTCCCATATCATCCCTTGTTATGGCTTTTATCTTAAATTCACATCTTTTAGCTACCATGATTGCTATCCCTCTTGCTTTTGATGTACCAAATGCCTTTTCATATACATCAGCCCAATATAACCTAAGTTCATTCACCCCTTCTTTCTTTTGATGTGTTTCTTGTAAAAATACAATATCTATTTTCTCTTTGTTAATTGATTTTTCAATTCTTGCTCATTTATAATTTTCCCCCAAGCCATGTACATTCCATGTAGCTACCTTCAACGATTTCCCCATCTATTCCTTATATTACATATTCCCTTTGGTCTACATGTGTGCTCTAACATAAATCTTACAAAACTAAAACTACAAAGTAAGCATATTGACCCAAAACATAAATAGCCTCTTACCCACCCATAAACATATATGTTGTCCCCCTTCCCTTCTTCAGGAGATTTTCCTCCTCACTTCGGGCCTCTGGGGGGGGGGAAGAGGAGCCATCCCTGCACGGACTTTGGTCGCCCACTCCACCTCCCTTGACCATCATTACCCTTAATTAATGTTATTTTTCTTCAATATTTGACAAACCTGATGCATCTCTTTCCTCCATTGTAAAATCTCATTGCATAAATCTGGAAAAACTTGTATCTGATGCCCCCCAAACATTATAGACGACATGTTTTGCAATTTACGCATCAATTGCTCTTTTTTTGCATATGACCAGAGTCGCACCACAATATCTCTCGGCAATTTTCTTCCCAACCTTTTTGGGCCGACTCTATGTATTGCATAAATATAATATCTTGTAAAGGGGACATCTGGGAGGATCGAGGTAGCCCAATCCAGTACTGCTTGAATCAATTTTGCTTCATTTTCTTCACTTTTCTCCGGATATCCACATATACGTAAATTTGATCGGTGCTGACGATCACATATCTCAATCAAATCCTTTTTCTCCTGATGCATCATAGTTGTCTGACTTTTTAACACCTTATCATGTTCTCCCATCTGAGTCTTCACTTCTGTAATATTTTGTGTCATATCCTGACTTTGTTTCGCCAGATCTGTCCATTTTATCTTTTATTTGCTTCAAATAATCATAAAGAATCTATACTGGTGTGTTGAAAAAGATGAAGAAAGGCCTCTCCAAAGTAATAGATGCGTAGTTATAACAATAATAATCAAGAATAAAATGTTTTCAGGTCCCCTCAGTATTCCAAAATTTAAGTAGTCCATAAAAATTAACTGGTTTTTTTTTTTTTCCAAAGCTGTTTTTCCCGAATGCCCAAATGCTGCTCCCTCACAGCAGGGAAGTAATTCAAACACAAGAGCTTTTGACAGGAGAGTAATTAGGGAAAAAAAGGGGTAGGAAAGGTCTCACCCGGATTCTCCACGGGGGTTCTTTACGCTTAGTAGTTCTTCTGGCTTTCAGCTGGTGCGGCGAAGTGATCGTCCATTTTGCTGGCCGATCTTTTCCTCCGACGGCCCTAAGGAGATAGCTCGAACTAAGGAGAGCTGCCGCTCTTCCCCAGTCAAGCAGGAGCCTCCTCAAGCGGTGGTCACCTCTACGGGGCGACTTTCGACCCGGTTAAGGGTCTACCGGCGAAGGGAAAGCAGCCGGTGGGAGAGACGGCTCTCTCCGTGCGACTGCGCGTGCCGCGATCTGAAGATTTTATGGTCTGCTGAGGACATCTTGTGTCGAAAAGTGGTACTGCAACTGTATATTTTTTTATGGCTGGGAATGGCTATGACCTTCAAAAGATGATAAGCATAAGATAACTGAAACAGCTGGTCTATTGAAAATTGGAGGTGAACATTTGTTTGATTTCTACGAAATAGAGCCTTCTCCAAAAGATTAAAAAATCTTTCTACTACTGATATGGAACCTAACACACAGCTGGACTATGAGCTCATATTGGAAAAAAGTCTGGAAGCCACAGAGGATATGAACTCTTACTTTCAAACTTTGACAGATCAAATTATAGACCGAAAGACAGTGCAGAAGAAGCAGATTGGCGCCAAAGAGATTAGTGAACAATATGTACAACCTAAAGAGGAACCACGTCAACAACTCAACTATGAAACTACACTGAGAGAAACTGTGGAAACCAAAGAACAAATTAACTTTATACAACTCCAAACGCAATCTATGGAGAAGCCTGACGATCAAAGAATAACTTTAACGGAGATGTCTGAAGCATTAACATCAACAGAGACTGACACTCAGATACAAGTTATTGAAAATTGTGATAAGGTGGATAAACAACTGGCAAATATAACATGGAATAAAATGGCTTTTACCATCCAAAGGCTACTAGAAGAAAGGAAAGAGAACTTTGACCAATTTGAAGCGTTAAAGAATATGGACCTTTTAATATTGTGGTTTGATGATGCAGGAATTTTATTATGGAAACCGTTATGGCACAGAAAGAAACCTAGAGTTAGATTTAAAAATGTATTTTAAAGTTTTATTTAATGGGTTTAAAAAGGCTTTGATTTTTTGACTGAGTTAATGACTAATGGAGCACGTGAAATTTCTAAGAGGATACCCTTTGTAACAATACTTTGTTTTAGACATGATAATTACTGGAGAGGTAAACTTTATTTACTGGTTTAAAAAGATTTTCATAGATATAGATGAATTGATAGAATATATACTTAAATTAGATAGAAATCTATTTGTTGGTTTGATATTTTTACTTTAAGATAATTATTTTGAAATAGAAGGAGAATAAGAGGGATGGGTGACAAGAGAAGAAATGGTATTAATGAAGAAAATATAAGAATATTACTGCGGAAATAATATACCAGATATAATTACTATGTAAAAAAAAAGGATACCCGAAGTGTTAATAATATGTCTATCTAAGGCCAATTGGAATATGGTAATTGTAAGTTAGTAAAGCTTAAAAACAGGACCTGGATCTTTAGAATTGAAATGTGAGTGATATTTGATAGGATTGTTTGAAGCTTATATAGAAATGTATTAATCTGAATATGCAAGACTAAATGAGGGAATTAGAGAGGGAATTTTAAATGAATTGATTTCGGCTATATATTTGTGATTGTTTTTCTTTCTTTTTTTGGATGTTCAATATACCCACCTCCACAGTGGTTCCTAAGCACTCTGATGTAACCCTTTTACCCCTATAAAAATCTAATAAAATATATTTAGAAAAAAAAAAATCTATATTGGCATCAGGTAGCAAATGTGAGACTACGCCAAAAATACTCAGCTGATGCAGAAATACAAAGAGGGTCAGACAGGGATGTATTCTATCTCCACTGTTGTTCAATATCTACTCTGAGTCAATCTTCAACGAGGTACTGGAGAACATCGATGCTGGCATCAAAGTAAATGGTGTTTGGATCAACAATTTAAGATATGCTGATGATACAGTTCTGCTCGCCAGTAAGCATGAAGACGTTCAGCTCCTCATCAACAGAGTCACAGAAATATCTGAAAAATGTGGCTTGAAGCTTAACACCTCAAAAACCAAGATCATGATCGTCAGCAAACAACCCGTTAATTTACCACCAATAAATTCGGAAGGAATACCATTAGAAAAAGTTGAAAGGATCACGCACCTCGGTTCTAATTTACATGAAAGCTGGGACATGACCACAGAGGTAAAGACTAGGACAGAGAAAGCTCGAACAGCATTCTTCAAAATGAAAAAGGTCTTCTGCAGTCACGACATAAGCCTAAGATTGAAAATCAGGCTTGTCAGATGTTATATTTTTTCTATCCTGCTCTATGGAGTAGAGAGTTGGTCTCTGACAGGAGGCTACCTGAAGAGACTAGAAGCATTCGAAATGTGGATTTACAGGTGGCTGTTACATATAAGCTGGGTTGACAAGATCAGAAATGAGGAGGTGATAAGCCGCCTGGGAAAGCCAAGGGAAATCATCAAAACAATTAAAAAACAAAAGTTAGAATATTTCGGACATGTGATGCGATGCCCAGAAAAATACAGCATACTCCATTTAATCCTCCAGGGAAAGATTGAAGGCAAACGAGGTCCAGGCAGAAGAAGAACATTATGGCTTCAAAATCTAAGGGACTAGTTTGAACAAAACTCAGCAGCACTTTTTCGTGTGGCTGCTGATAAAAATATGATCGCCAACATGATCGCCAACGTCCGATAACGGATATGGCACAAGAAGAAGAAGAAGATTTGCTTCAAATCCTCCTCTATATTTGTCTTCATTTCTTTTATATTTATCTTCATTTCTCTTAACTCTTGTAAGAGAATATCAAGTTTATCTGGTTGAGTCAGTGACTTCTCAGGCGATTTTTTCCTCACATCCATTTCTAAGGCTTTTTCCACTCAAATCAGACGTAAATCTGAAGGTCTAAGGCCTGCTTTGGGTCTTTGCCAAACACTTTCTGCACTTTGGCTGCGTTTTGACATCCAACCACCAAAAAGAGCTCTTAGCCTTCTTAGAATTTTTACACAGTCTATAGTCCATACACGTAACTTCCTCCCTTTGTCTTGTCCTTATCAACTTATCTCCATGAAAGCGACATGATGGAAATAAAAAAACCCAAAGGCAGCAACTATCGTTATTACACACACCTTATCAAGGCTCTGTCTTCAAGGTATTTAATATTTCCATTTTCTCCAGATCTCAACACTTCGACTGGAAGGAGGGAGTAACAGGCCTTCACACTGTACACACTGTACACTTGTACTCCTTTAAACTGTCTCCAAATTCTTTCTCCTATCAGTCTTCAATCATAGGGCCCCTCCTCTCCCCATCAGGCTTCAAAAGCCTCTCAAGTCTCTTAATCAAACATCCAAATTCAGAGCTTCTCTGGGAGAATGTCCAAAGCCGAATCAAATACAATCCAAACTTCAGGAGGAAAGCAAGGGAAGTAACTCACATTTCATAATCTCTTAAATTTTCATAGTTTTTAATTGGGTGTTATATTTCTTAATCAATTCTCTGTGATGGTCCAGAGGAGGCAGAAATTTGTCCATTCAAGCTAGCTCTGCCCCCAAGCCTGCTTGTTCTTCACCAAGAAATTCTTTGTTCATCTACCCACTTATAACTCTACTCAAGAGGATCTGAGCATGTATTTTAGCCACAATATCTATTAAACCAATGGGCCTATAATTACTTTTTCTTATATTTTTAATATATTTAAAAGTACTATTGCCATCTTTAACCAATATAGTAGGAATTTTGATAGGTGTAAACAGAACAGAGCTGGAAGGGATCTTGGAGGTCTTCTAATCCAGCCCCCTTCTTAAGCAGGAGAATCTATACCATATCAGACAGGTGATTGTCTAGTCTCTTCTTAAAAATCTTCAGTGATAGCGCACCCATGGTTTCTGGAAGCAATGAACTTGCCGATAGAAGACCCCACCAGTCCGGATGATTTTTGAATAGTTCAGCTGGCAGAAAGTCCTTACTATGGGCTTTATTGCTCTTCAAGCTATTTATGATGGATTTCATCATGAACATTTTAGAGTAAAAAGTATTTGACTTTTTATTTTATATTTATATTAATAATTAATAATTATAAAAATGGAAAGAGGGACACGTAACTAAGGCAGAATATCAGCAGATAGCCAGAATCTGCAAAAAAAGAAGTCAGGAAAGCTAAGGCTCAGAATGAACAAAAACGTGCAACAAAAGTCAAAGATAATAAAAAAAAGGTTTCTTTCAACATATAAATAACAAGAAAAAAAGTCAAAGAAACAGTAGGTCCACTAATGAGAGACGATGTCAAGGAAGTAACAGGCAGCAGAGAGAAAGCAGAGCTGCTTAAATCATTCTTTGCATCGGTCTTCACGCAAAAAGAAATTATAGCCCAAACTACCAAAAACACCACTGAAAAAGACAGACTATAAATAAAAGTTAAAACAAACAAACAAACAAACAAAAATGGTAAGAGAACATCTGTCTGATCTTGATGAACATAAATTACTGGGACCTGACAGATTACATCCCAGAGTTCTGAAGGAGCTAGCAGATGTCATCTCAGAACCACTGTACCATATTTTTTAAAAATTCCTAGCACACCAGGGAACTACCAGAGTATTGGAAAAGATCTGATGTGGTTCCCATCTTCAAAAAAGGAAAGGAAAAAAAAAAACCAAATCCAGGAATTTACACACCAATCAGCCTAACATCAATACCTGGGAAGATACTGGAAAAGATTTTAACCAGTGGAACAACCTGCCTCCAGAAGCGGTGAATGCTCCAACACTGGAAGTTTTTAAGAAGAGACTGGACAGCCATTTGTCTGAAATGGTATAGGGTTTCCTGTCTGAGCAGGGGGTTGGACTAGATGACCTCCAAGGTCCCTTCCAACTATTATCATTATCATTATCATTATCATTATCATTATTAAAGATATTATTATTAAGATAATAAAAAAACTGATCTGCGAAAATCTAGAAACAAACAAAGTTATAACTAGAAACCAGCATGGGTTTGTAAAAAACAAATCACGCCAAACCAATCTTATTTCATTCCTTGACCAAGTAACTAAATTAGTAGACCAGTGAAATGCTGTAGATATAATATACTTAGACTTCAGCAAGGCATTTGACAAAATAGACCACAACCTACTTCTTGGAAAGCTAAAAAAAATGGGATAGACAGCACAACCATCGGATGGATTTTTAACTAGCTGAAAAACCATACTCAATGAGTAGTCCTTAATGTTACTATGTCTACATGGAGAGAAGTAAGCAGTGGGGTAGTACAAGGTTCTGTCCTAGATCCAGTACTCTTCAATATCTTCATAAATGACTTAGTGAGGGAACAGAAGGGGAAGCTAGCAGGAATAGCCAACACCCTAGATGATAGGCTCAAGATCCAAGATCTTGACAGACTTGAATAATGGGCCCTATCTAACAAAATGAAATTCAATGTAGAGAAAAATAAAGTCTTACACTTAGGCAAGAAAAACCAAAAATACACATATAGATTGGGTGAAACCACGCTTAACAGCAGTAACTATGAGAGGGATCTTGGAGTCTTAGTGGACAATCAATTAAATATGAGCCAACAGTGTTCAGCAGCAGCCAAAAAAGCCAATGCAATCCTAAGTTGCATTAACAGAAGGATTCAAACAAGATCACATGAGGTACTAATACCACTCTATAAAGCCTTAGTAAGACCACACCTAGAATACTGCAACCAATTTTGGTCTCCACACTATAGAAAAAGATGTTGAGACTCTAGAAAAAGTGCAGAGAAGAGTAACAAAGGGGACTGGAGGCTAAAACATATGTAGAACGGTTACAGGAACTGGGGATGACTAGTCTAGTGAAGAGAAGGACCAGGGGAGACAGGATAGCAGTGTTCCAATATTTGAGGGGCTGTCACAGAGAGAAAGGGGTCAACCTATTTTCCAAAGCACCTGAAGGCCAGATAAGGAATAATGGTCGAAAACTGATTAAGGAGAGATTCAACCTAGAAATAAGGAGAGATTTTCTGACAGTGAGAACAATCAACCAATGGAATAATTCACCTCCAGATGTTATGGGAGTTTCACCACTGGAAATTTTCAAGAAGAGACTGGACTGCCATCTGTCAGAAATGGTGTAGGGTCTCCTGCTTGGGCAGGGGGTTGGACTAGATGACTTACTAGGTCCCTTCCAACTCTCTAATTCTAATTCTAATTAATTCTAATTCTAATTCTAATTCTAATTCTAATTCTAATTCTAATTCTAATTCTAATTCTAATTCTAATTCTAATTCTAATTCTAATTCTAATTCTAATTCTAATTCTAATTCTAATTCTAATTCTAATTCTAATTCAAAATAAAGTGGTTGATTAATGATAGTAGTCCTTACAGGTTCATAAGGCATATGTGTTTTAGCATCTGGATTCTTTTCATGAATCTGGGATTTGTTTTCCATTGAAAATATTATTTTTGTTAAGATTATGTACAAAAGATGAGCTTCCCATCTCTGCTGCACCTTTCTTTTGTACAGAGAATCCTTTGATTGAACAGAGCCTCTCCATGATCACTTGATTGCTAAAGTACTGTATATAAAATATTACTCAAGATGAATCTAGAAGATGAATATGTTAAAGGTTCTATGGTAAAATGGGCAAAAATTGTGTATAACATAACACTAGATAAATGGGAGAATGTATGGTCTAATGGACTAAAATTTACATTAAATTATATATTGACCCCAGATAGACTAGTAAAAATGTATAAAGGGACTTCTAATAAGTGCTGGAAATAAAGTTAAAATCCAGATTCATTTTATCATATGTGGTGGTCTTGCAAATATGTGAAAACATATTGGAGAAACATAACAATAATAGTGCAGAAAATATTTAAAATACAATCATTAATGAAATGTGAAGCTTTTCTTTTAGGTATCATGGACAAGCCAATTGAAAAACAAGAATATGTGTATGTGTGTGTGTGTGTGTGTGTGTGTGTATGTATGTTTTGTGTGTATGTATTTGTGTGTGTGTTGGTTTTGTTGGTTTTGTTTGGTTTTCAGTGTTGTATTTTATCTTTTATGATAAAACAAAATACTTTAAAAAAAGAACAGAGCCCCTCCTCACATTCTCAAATGTGAAACAGAAGACCCCAAAGCAATGTTGATGATGTCATGAGAAGACATCACTGCTTTGATCCATGCTGTGGATCCCAATCCCTAAGCATGATACCTAGAATGGTTATGGTAAAAAGCAGTTCTTCACTTCCAAAGTGAAAATATGGTTAGATCTATCACAAACCAACCCACCACCACATTCAATTTACCTATAGATAGGTATACCTAGACCTATAAATAAAAATACAAACCTGAGGGACTTTGTAGGTGGTTCCTAATGTTGATATCTGGATGGAGATGTCATCGGCAGCTGCATCAACAAGAGCCAAAATGTTGTCCTTCCTTCCACAACTGTAGTTGGGAACATTGGCTTCTCCAGTAGAAAGCATGTCCAGCAAGGCTTCTGAAGTCATAAGTATGTTCAAATAGTTGTCATGGATGTTATAGCCAAGTGTGAGATTGTGCACAAGTCCAGGAGTCTTGTTGACCACTTGAATATTAAAAATGTAGCGTAGTGTTCTAAAGCTTTCAAAAGGTAAACTAACATAAAAAAGTTCATGTTATCATCATCATTATCATCATCATCATCAATAACAACAGCAATAACAAAATACTTTTTGAATTTAATCCTCTTTGTCTCCACAAGCATTCTGAGTCTAAAGCCAATACTGATCCACAACCAGAGGCAAATGATTATTACCCATCACCATTTCATTTTTTGAATATTGAGGAAATGAAATGGAGATACTTTTCTACTAACTTTAAGAATCACAAATAAATCATTATTTGTAGAAAAAAACACAAATGTTCAACTGCTGAGTACCCAGAATTCAAAATCATTCAGTCATTAGAGAAGAAGCATCATAATAGGAAGAGGCTGTTTCATAAACTACCCAGAAAAGCAATTCTGAAATATGGTCATTCTCTGTTCCTCTAAGGATCAGGCATGGCATATGAATATGCAGTTATAAAAATATGGAAATGGGCTGGGCAGAAGCAATTACAACCCATTCAATAACTACGTTAAACCAAAATTGGTATTAATGATATAACTCAGGATTAGACCAGGAAAGTTATAGAATCTGGACTTTTTTTAGGTTTTTTTTCCTGTCCCATCTTTGGATTTGAAGTTTTTTTATATATAAAATAAGACAAAAGATTAGCAATGGAAATCAAAATGATTCAAGAAATTATGCCTACAAAACATGCATAAGTGAAATGAGAAGAAAAGAGAGTGTTAGAACTACAAATAGAGGGAATTCAACTCCATCAAGTGAATGACTTACGACTCGAACTGACAATAAGGAGCCACGTTGAAAGGCAACATTGTTGTACGCAATATTTTTGTTCCAGTGGTGATGATACTAATGAGATGGTCTCCTGGCCTGTAATAGCTCCATGGTTTTTTTTCATCTTGGTGCTCAAAATTCAGTGGACACTTCATTCTAATCTTCCCAGGGACTGGCTGGGATACCAGCAGAATCAAAAGCAGAAGCAGAAGAGCCATAATTTATAGGACTGAATCAATCCGCTTCCTGTTTCTAAAAAAGAACAAGAAGAGGAATTAGATGAATTCAAAGCACCTCCACATTATAGAAATTCTAGTGACTTTCCTGATTCAGACAGAGACAAACCAAGCTTCACATGGAAAGGAGAGAAAGTACATTCAAGAGCACAGTCCCTACCTGTCCCAAAACCTGTGCCACAATGTGTGTGGCTGAGGCATTTATCCTTTTCTGATGCAACATTTCTTTCCATGTTTCTTCAGTCTGATATTTACCTCAAAGAGAGTTATTGTAGAAGTAACAGAAGAGGTCTCACCAGAATGTTGAAACTGCAGTAAGAAGCAACTTCTCCTCTGGGGATCCTAAAATTCTTCAGGCGCCATTTACAGAGGAGCAGCTGGAGAAAAATATCTTAGTGAAAAATCATAAATCCATCCCTTGGGGCAGTGTTCTGTAATGGTTATGGTCCAACCTTGTCCAGAAAGTGAAGCTGGATAAAGATAGTTCAATAACCAGATAATGACTTCTGCTGTCCTTCAATGTAGTAACTTTTCTCCAGAGACCACTGGGGAAGGTCATCCAGAACTATGTTGTTTGGTGACATTCTAGTTTGGTGGCACTTAACTCAAGTTCTGCCTATCTTCTCATGCCAATTAAATAATCAGTACACTTGAAACCTATTTAATATTAAGAGTTGGGCTTGTTTGTGATTTTCTTTTCTATTAGATCTCCATATATGAATCCTGATTACAGCTGATTTTAAAATTTCTTGTGAGTGAAATCAAATTTTATTTCCTATCTTTTCTAGAAATATTAATTAAAACTTAATTAAAGCAGGAAGATGACAGCCTCTGGACTGTCCCTTTTGCTTCATAGAAAGAAAGTTATAGAGTAGATTGAACTTTTTATTTTTTTCCTTGATGCCCTCTCTATTGTCTTTCCATATTTAATAATAATTGTTTATTTTGCGGTCACAGACCAAAATACAAGTGCAACAAAAGAAAACACAGAAAAATATCACAAACAATTAAACACCAGAAGCCTTGGCTAAGGAGGAATTACAACATTCTCCTCTGGTAGTTACAGCTCTTAAAAGAAATTTAGAAACCTGAGAAGTAATATAGGAGGAGCCATCCCCTAGACAATATAAAACCGGATTACTAACATTAGAACCAGAGGGATCAATTCCAAGGAGAGAGAATAGTTTAATTCTGGCTGTGTTATACATAGGGCAGTATGATAAGACATGCTCCACAGTTTCAACTTCGGCCCTATCACAGGGGCATAGTCGCTCACTAAACAGGAGCCTCTTAAATCGCCCATCGAGTAGTGCTGAGGGCAAGACATTGAAACGAGCCAGGGAAAAAACTCTTCTATACTTGGGGATGGTTAGAGTATAGAAATATGAAGCCATCCTCAATCCGTAATTATTAGAATGGCTAAATATCAGAGGGGAGCAGGTTTTGTTGGCTCTGGCTCTTAAATATTGTAAATCTATGTCCACAAGCCGTTGGACTACCCTAAACTGGGCGTCCTTGAGACCATAATCTCCCAGAGCATCCCCCGTAAAACCTAGCAAGTGGAGTTTCTTCGTTAGTTCCCTCTCCCAATGAGAGGTATGAGAGTCAGCAAACACCAGGGAGAGGTAGCTACCAGGGACTGCCGAAAAGAGCACCCGAAACCACCATTTGAAGGTGTTAATCCACGCCATGCATTTGACTGAACGAATGCCCAGTTCCAGGTAGATCGAGGCAAATCCAACACAGGGAGGAAGACCCAGAAGTTTCCTAAAAAAAACAACCTGGGTTCTTTCAATATGATCTTTGAAGCCTCGTACCCATATGGGAATTCCATAAAGAGTTTGGGCCAGGGTTTTGGCTTTATATATACGCAGAGCAGAAGGAATAAACTGGCCTCCTTGGGTAAAAAAGAATCTTATAATCTGCTGATGGCTACAGGAGTCCGAATTCAGCACCTGGGTTCGATGTTTAGTCCAAGCACCAGTATTCTGAAATTGAATACCTAAATACTTGAAATGGAGAACCTGCCTAACAACATTACCATTGATGGCCCAGTTGTATGATTTCTGGGCTCTGGAGAACACCAATACTTTGGATTTGTCGTAATTAATAGACAAATGGTTCTCAGCACAGTAGGACCCAAATGCAGAAAGTAATCTTTTTAGACCAAGCCTTGATTGTGAAAGAAGAACTGCATCATCAGCATAAAGAAGAAGCGGAATCTTCGTATTTAACAACTTTGGGGCATGGGACTCAATGCGTTCAATGTAAAGGGCCAGGTCGGATAAGAATAAATTAAACAGAAGAGGGGCCAGGACAGAACCCTGCCTAACTCCGCTCTCAATCGGGATAGGGTTTGAAAGTTCTCCCTGCAAGCCGCACCTGACCTGGCTAGAGGTCTGATTATACAAAGATCTGATTAGGAACAAAAGACGTCTGTCAATAGAACTTTTATACAATTTTGACCACAACAGTTCCCTAGGGACTGAATCAAACGCTGCCTTTAAATCAATAAAAGCAGTAAAAAGTTTACCACCTGGTGTAATAGCATATTTGTCAACCAGGTGTGCTAGAACAAAACAGTGGTCCAATGTGGCACAGCCTGCTTTAAACCCAATCTGCTCTGCACCAATGATATTAGACTCCTCGACCCAAATGAGGAGTCTACGTTGAAGATATTTAGCATACAATTTTCCAATGATGGAAAGCAGGCTTATAGGGTGATAATCGGCAGGGTTGTTCCTGTTTCCTCGTTTAAAAACTGGAATAATAATTGCTAGGCTCCAAGAAATAGGAATCCTACCGGAGGAATTAATATGGGTGAAAAGTGTTGCCAGAAGAGGAATCCACCACTCGGGATTAGATTTTAGCAAAATGGGGGGTATAGCATCGGGGCCAGGGGCTTTGGCTGACTTAAGTTCTGAGATAAGCTCAGCAATTTCAGCATGAGTCACAGGTTGCCATATAGGAATTGCAAGAGGCAGTTGTGATCCAAGCTTGGATGAAATTGTTGAAGCCTGAAAAATTGACAAAAAATGGTTTTCCCAATCTCTGTTAGAAATACAGCAGAGAGGGAGTTCTTGGTAACCAGGGAGAGAACTGGCAACAATTTGCCAGAATAGTCGGGTGTTCTTCTGCTGGACAGAGAAGAGAAGTAAATCCCACTTCTCTCTCTCTTTAGCCCTCTTTTTCTTAACGATTAGCCCTTTATACTCCCGCTTCAGGTGGTAATAGTCCTCAGGTGGGCGTTTGTCCCCTCGGTTACGGTAAAGCAAGTAAGCCCGGTTAATCTGGTTCCTAAGTGTCAGACATTCTTTATCAAACCAGGGATTGCTTCTTACGTGATATGGACCCTTTGGCCTACAATCTGCTCCTAGCTCCCTTTGAACGCTATTAATTAGTGATTCAAAGGCCAAGATTGTCTCTGAGCCACTACTTGTTAGAACCTGATTGTAAAGGCTGAGACATTCCGGAGATAATAAAAAGGAGTGGAACTTTCTTTCGGTATTAGAAGACCATTTGATCCTCTTTATATAGAAGGCCGCATAGGGATCCAATATCTGGGGGCCTTTAGATAAATGTATATTTGAGGAAAGCCCAATAATTGTAACCAGGGGGTAATGATCGCTCTCCGTATGGCAGTCCACATAGAAAACATGGACTGCCTTTCCTAGTAACTGAGAAACCAGCACAAAATCAATAGTGCTACTCCCACGTGAGGAACTAAAAGTAAACTCACCAACTAGATCACCTGGGGTACTCCCGTTAAGGATTATCTTGTCATGTTGGGATGCTAAAAGTGCTAACTGAATACCAGCAAAATTTGTTAGTTCATCCTTAGAATGTCTAGCTGAAATCTGATGACCTATTGCCTGAAGGATTTCTTGGGAGTAAAGTGCCTCAATCGATGG